>VXAB01012580.1:41667-214147 GCA_013399175.1 Odontophorus gujanensis | reverse complement strand
AAAAAAAAAAAAAAAAAAAGAGGTTACTTTATTGTTCCAGAACATTGCTAAAGGTAAAGATCTACAAAAGATGAACAGATTATCTGTCATTTATAAAATGGCAGCTGGAAGCAGAAATTTCTTGTTGGTTAAAAAATGGAAAGTCATGGAATTCAGTTATGCTTCTAGTGCAGCGTTCACTGCCAGTTATGAAACAATACATGTTACACGTGTAACATGCAGTCATAAGTAAGAGCACATTTGTGGTCATAAATAAAATACCTATTTCACTTACATGCTTCTATAAAACAAAGCACAGATCATAGTCCCTGAGCGTGCTGATTGTTATATGGGTATACAATGCCCATCCTGAGTACTGCCATAAAATCCCTATGAAACAGACGTGAAGCAAACAAACAAAAAAACCAAACCCCTGAAAAAAAATATCTGGAATGCTTGGAAGTAATGCCTGTCATTTCTATGCAGAAGTAGGTAAGTGTTGACTGAAAATGCAAACGTGGTGATTTGAACCCTTGAGGAGGTAGGAGATTTAGAACCCTACTGTTCCCTATGCAAGAAAAATCCTGACAAAAATGACTATCAGCTCCAAAGCCTATAGAATTTCTACATCATTTCCTCTGAAAAAGAAGCATCTGAATAATTTACAAATGCGCCCTGGAGATTCACAGAAAGGAACGTATTTCCTTATAGAGGTACAAAGTACGAGCTGACTGCCTGTGTATTCTGGTATGGAACCTGGTGTTGAGAGACTTGCTGGAACACACCTCCTGAGAGGAGTAAAGAGTCAGATTTCAGACATGGTTGACTACAGAGCATGGAACAGCCTCTGAAAAATGTGTGTTCTGGGGGCAACAGCTTCCCTTTGCAAACATTCAGGCCTATCTGAAGTGGGATGTGCACCACCTGGGAGGACAAATCCCATGGGAAAATTATACTTGTTTTAAATTGTTCTTGAAAAATAATCTGAATAATGTGACAGCATTTATGAGAAGTAGAAGGTTCACAGAGATTCCTATGACATTCTTCAGGATTTGGAGTGAAAGTAGAACAGTGCACCATATTGAGCAGGCACTCCAAGGCAGTGGTCACAGCACCAAGGCCATCGAAGTTCAAGCATTTGAGCAATGCTATCAGAAATAGGGTTTAAATTTTTTCTGGTCCTGTGTGGAGTCAGGAGTTGGACTCAATATAACATTGTGGGTGCCTTCCAACCTGCAATATTCTATGATTCTGTGATCTTCTGCCAAATAACGGAGAATATTACGCTAGAGTTTACAGAAAACAACAATAACAACAAAAAACCCAAACAAAACTGAGGAGAAGGGAAGGCTCAAATGACAGCAAAGTGAGTTTGTATGGTTCCTATGTGGTTAATTGACAATGCATACACTACAGCAGATACTGAAGGACTTATTGAATACTTAATCCTGTGGACAGAAATTTTCTGCATGGTGTATTTCAGTCAATATAATTTGCTCACTTCTTCCCTTACTTGCTGAACACAAACAGGACACAATGAGATGGTGAGTAGGTCAGACATTAGATTTTTCTGGCATACTAAATATTTAAACCATACAAATGTAGTGTTACAGTGAGTAACTGTGTAAGTTTTCAGAGGTAATTGTCACCATTTATTCAATGCTGTAACAGAGCATTGTAACAGAGGTAGTCACTGTACCTCCATAAGCATGCAAAGTCGTAAAGTGGCATCTAGATTGCTTAACGGCATTTCCTGCACAGCTTTATCTTCTCAGCATCCCAGCAGATACATAAAACTTGGAATGTGATCACAACATTATCTGAGAAAAAAAACCAAACAAACAAAAAACACAGACAAACATCACTTACGTTATTCTGTCGTTTTTGTTTGCAGCTGCCATGCACCAAGAGGAAGAAATGATTGTCTTTCAATGGTGCTATGGGCAGGGTAAGTAACAGAGAAAGATTTGACAGCAGAGTAAAAATTTGCCCTATTCCATTAGACTGTTTTTAATGAAATTAATTCAACATTAAGAAGATGGGAACATTACTAGAATGTCTAAAGATATCTACAATAAACGATCTCTTCCTAGATTGAAGTATTCTGAGATGTTAATAATACATTTTATACTCATTCATTTTCTTATTAATGAAATATGCTATCTTTCTAGCTTCAGTAATGGACATTTATTTTAAAAGACAAGCTGAGAAAAGAAACTTTCTTGGCATTTTCTAAAGATGGGTCTGTAACTACATCTTCAGAAGAATGGAAGGTCACAATAAAGATGACATATCAAAACAGCCTTTTCACCGCTACCTCAGAGGCCTACAATGCAGTATGTATTTAGTCCTGCTAAGGCCTGATATTTAATGGGAAAAAAAGGTTTGATGAAGAACTTGGATGGGAGAATTCAGGTGCTCCACCCATGCTGCTCCAGACGCACAAGCACTGCCTCAGCAACTGCTCCTCCACTCCCCAAATTTTCCTCTCTGCCCCTCTTTTGAGAAGAAACATTCCTGCTGCCATATGTAAAACATCAGTGTAGTTGAAACTTTGTTGATCCCGGCAACGTACTAGCTCTGTAAACCAGTTCTGTAAAGCTCGCTACTAATATCAGATCAACACTTTTGTTGCCCTGACTGAAAAAGCAAGATAAATCACCTAAATCTCTCCACAATCCATGGCTACTTTATTGCTCAGGTTTGGGAATGCTGGCATGAGCAGAGTCCTGCCACTGAGTCTGGAGCCGGACAAAGGAACACTGTTGTAGAGAGGAAGAGTTTGGGAGGTGGCTGGTCAGTAGTGATGAAGACATGGCACACAGAGGGGGAGCCTCTGAGAACAAGTCTGAGCAAGCGTGGGAGAGGCGAAAGACATACCACGACTGGCAGCAGTGCTGCAGCCCCAAGACAAGAGGAGAGCTGGGCAGAAATGCTTCTTGACAGTTCATCAGAACTGTCAGTTGAGGGAACCAACAACTGGTACTCTGAGTTATCTACAGCACAGTCCTGGAGCATGCAACAAATCTTCCCCTCATTGGGCACTGAGCTCAGTATCAGTCTGCAGAATTTTCTTAAAAGAGCAACAAATATTTCAGAGTAACAGCTGAAAGAAAGTAACTTAATGGACAAATAAAAACGTTTTGTTTTTTTAAAATTAATTAATTAATTAATTGTAGGCTTAAAAGAGTTTTGCTCCTTTTCTCGTACATTTATTTTGTTATTATTTGAGGTGCTTCTGGCAGTGTAACTGTCCAGAAGTTTTATGTATGTAGATATGCATTTTACCTGTAGACATTCTCTAACAGCCAGACAAAGCATGTGTGTCTGCACATTAAGGAACAAGAAGCACCTGAAAAGTCAGGAGAAAATGAAATCTAGTAAGATTTCTGGGCTCATATTCGTTCTGGAAGGCTGTTACCTTAGCATGGCTTAAATCCAAACAATATCCCTACCTTTGTGTACCCTTTTTAACCCGATTCACTTTTTATTTGCTTTTTGATTAATAAATATAGCATATATGTAGAATAGGCATAGAATTGTCTGCAGCTTCCTGTCATGATAAACATTTTATTTAACTATCATTTTATTTATGATTAAAAAGTATGATTTCGTCTCCAAACATGTTTCAAAGCTAATCATATAATGTCACATGAAATTACCTGCACAGTGGAAAATGGAGTGTTTTATAAGAAGTATGGACACTGACAACTGAAGTATGACAAACTCCTCAGTACGTAGCACGATATATGTTTTTCTCCCTCAGCTTCCTGATTACCCATTATTAAATAAGGTGGAACTGTTCAACATACTGGGTTCTGAAATCTCTCATGCTGCAGAGGCTATGCAAGGGAAACCTTGTCACCTCTTTTCAGAAAGAAGCATAGCCTGATGATAGGTAATCTGCAAACAGTTAATCTCTGCAGGTTGTGTCGAATGACATTTTCATGTTTAACTTTAAATTGTTGATAAGACTGCAGTTAATTTAAGTGAGAATAGTAAGGCCAACACTAATTGTTTTCCAGCGAAAAGTCATAATTTTTTGACTGTGCTGCAAAGTTGCATTCCTCAATGCTGGAGCCAGAGAAGCCACAGCAGTTCAAAAAGAAACATAAAAATTGAGAGCAAGGAGCAATGTGGCAAGTCAAGAGTGGCGAGCCCCATGAGCACATTCACTGTATAAAATGCCTGTTTTCCTGGCTGCATTTTAAAACTGTAATTTTCCCCTAAGTACACGGTATTTCTTAGTCATGCATTTCTTCTGATTTTTAGAGGTAATGGGGCTGGAGACAGGCCTGCCTCTCTGGATGTTGACACTGTGGTAATGTTTCAGCAGCAGTGAGGTTACCAAAGCTGTCAAAGCATCAGAATATGTATAATTTAACCCCTCTGCCTTCCTCTACTGCTGCAAATGCTGCTTCAGAATGACTGAGGTCCTTGATACCAGCTAGAGTTATGAATAGGAATGAGAGAGAAACTGCAGCAATTTCCTCCCACATGATCATTCTGTCATCTTTCCCACTTGCATCTTGTTACCCGAAGCTGTAATCTCCATTTTTACTCCCCTGGTATTCACTTCCAGACTTCCCTTATAAAGCAGTGTAAGACAAAAGAATTTATATAAAAATTAGTGTTCAATTGCATTTACACAAGAAATTCTAATTCGGTCCACAGAGAATTCTTCTTGTTCCAAAACCATTTCAAAGTAATCCTGCAAATAATGAAGCCCTTTATATCAATAAAATCCTTGTTGTGTACACTGCATAAAATCAATTTATATTCACATATTTGGCTACTGTCCGATCAGTGTCTCTAATAAAGCCTATAGCTTGGGAAGCGTCACAGAGATTAGCTATGATGTGGAGAATTCATAAGGAACAAAACAACAGAATTGTAAAATAATACGGAGATAGATGCTATTAATATTGTAGTTTTGATATCTTTGATTTTTCCGTGTGTTGAGGTTCTCTATACACCCCAATTTCTGCACTCTGTTATCATGGGATTAGTGAAATATGAATACTCAGGAAGGTACACGCAGTAAAGAGCAAACTAGAGGAACCTGAGATGTGCAGTTCACTGCTACCTCACAGACTAGTTAAATCTTGGTTTTAGGTTGTGAAATAATTGGCAACTTGGAGTGTGATTCTACTCTGACAAGTTACTATACAAAAATGGCACCTTCCTTCTGAAAAAGATCTGCTCCCTATGTATATTCAGTCATATATGCTGAATTTAATAAGTAACACATTCCAAGTTCAACTTTGAGTGCTTTTTTTCCCATTATATCTCCAGTAAAAAAAGCTAAGAGAACATGAGCAAGACTTATTCCTCCTGTGCATCATGAATGTAATTGTTAACTGAATTTCAAAGACCAGTTGATTACATCTGTGAGAACCTACAGGAGATTACAAAGCTATACATGAAAGCCTGGGATTATATTTTACAGCCAAGAACATAAAGTTTGGGCTGCATTACTGCTGGTAGGTGGAAGAAAGAAGGGCTCAGTTAGTTTTTCAGACCTCAGGATAAAATTACAAGGCTGGCATTTAGAAAAATGTAAACAGTTGGTATTTGGCAGTAAGGCTGCAAGATGTGTCACCTAAGTGTACTAATGGGAAAAATACTCACATGTGACTGAATTATGTAGATCAAGCTTTGCAAATTCTGCGTGGTAAAGGATTCAGATTTTTCAGACACACGCGTTCTAGTCTGAAATATCTCAGGATCAATCAGGTGCATGTAAAATACCCATGCATGTACAGATATACCTGTCTTTGTATATTCATCGTGCGTATGTCTCTCGTGTATGAACAAATGGTATGCTACAGCGCTTGCTTTGAGGTGATTGTTGTCTTGACTAAACAGATAGCAGTTTTGTGAGGAAATACTCACTTTTCAGAAACAGACACTGATAAAAAGATGTTTATGGTTTTCTTCAACCACATCAGAGCAGCATTGAAATCAGGGCCAACTTGGCAAAACCATCAATGAAAGCTGACTGGCTGTGAAAGGTTCTGGTAACTGCAACTACATGAAAATTACTATTTCATGAACATCATCAATCCAGGAAAGAAGAGCATGGGGCGCAGGAAGCATCCACAATGAGATTTGTTTTTCTAAGTTAAAAATAAAATTAAAGAACATCCTGATATTTATGGTTAATTACTATGCTTACTCTCTGAAGGAAATCTTATCAGCTCACAGAAACAGAAATAGTTGAAATTGGAACTAATTGTCCCATAATGACTGATACTTTTTCCTGCTGATGAGAATGATATGCCATCATCCAATAGCTTTCTGCACACAGCAGGAGGGAAAATTATCAATCAATTATGAGACATTTAATTCCTAACTTGTAACATTTTTCTACTGAAAAGAAAAAAAAAAAAAAAGATCCTAATTTGAGATTAAAAATTATGCATTCCCTACAGTGTTTTGGAAAGCTGTCTCTTTAAAAGTTTCCTTGTAAATACCTGACGCTGTTTTCAAAATTTCTAAGCCTAAACCAAGCCAGTTTATAAAATATTAGTCTAAACACCACTTTCTGTTTTTAGTATGACGGTTTCCCATTCTGCAGTTATTTCTATAGGTAAACAATAGGAAGGGTCCCATTCAGAAGAATTTTGTATCTAACTCATGCATGAGCAATACTAAAGAAAACAATCTGGTAACAAATGTAAGCAAATAACAGAAATATATGAAAAAAAAATAAAAACTACTTGGATTTTAAAATTTCCATTATAGTTAAAGACTGAATACCACTAGAGATTTTCATACTTTTAAAACTTTGAGTTTCTTTGCACATGCGAATGCTCACTGTGACCCATCTCTAGACCAGAGAAGGCCCTCTAGATAGACTTTGGCCTAAGGCTTCCTTCACAAGTGAGTTCTCCCACTGCTGACTTTTGCACACAGTGGTGTTGCATCTTCTGTTTGTGTTCTGAAAGAGAAGAATCATCCCTGTTCTATTTTTTGAAAAAGAAGATTCTGGATGCCTGCCAGGAGCACACCTCACCTGGAAGAAGATGGGAGAGACATTTTACAGGAGGAGCAGGATTTATGAGTTACTCCTCATTTTAGCTCATCTTTCTGATTAGGCAGATCCTCGCTCAGTGTGCTGGCTCCCATTTGGAGGTACATACATCTTGGAATTCGTATAGGAAGCTTGGTTGAAAACCACGATCCAGTTCAAGGTTGTGAGAGTGGGGGTATTTATATATGTACAGTATTGGGGTCCTTCAACCTGGATTTGCTCCACTTGCATATATGAGATGTTAAAGTAGTCTGCAGTGTCTGGCTGTGGGTCATATCACCCATTTCCATCTGGAAGTTCAGCACAGCTTCAAAAGAAACTCTTCATCTGTCTGTATCCTCCAAGCTCACAGTTGGACAAAGGCCAACTGAAATGCTGGGGATGAATTCTGAAAACCGTCCTCCTGCGTGCCTCATCTAGGCTGGCAGGTGAAATCCCAGAGCACCATGCCCTTTTAGACCGAGGGATGGATCTCCCCTAAATTTGGACAACAGTCTGCAGTAGCATTCTGACTGAGGCAGTGATTGATAGAGCACTCTGCCTCATTAGCCACTTACTGCTGCAGGAGGGCAACTAAGGTTAGCGCTATTGCCAAAACAACCTGGGGAGATAGAAATCCTACTTAATAGGCATGGCTGATTTATTGCTACTGTTGGCTTTCCCAGTTTTGTTCTGTGCTTCTTCCTTCTGCCCAGTACAGTTCTTGTTTTAAGCCATTTGATTCAGTGCTTGTTGGTGGGAAAATGCTGTTAAAAGCCAGTAAGTAGGATAACTCAGTTTTTCAAGTTTGTGGATGCAAATATGAGCAAATTTTACTTCTGCTTTCCAGGCATAATTTACTGGTAATTAAACTTGGACTGCTGGTTACAGACTGTTTACTTTTCAACACAATACAGCAGGCTAGACGTCTTGCAGTTCAACATCCTTGTACACATCATCACATACTCTTAAGTTTTCCTGCAGATTTAGCTGTCTGAACTGACTGTCCAAATGGGCCATCAGAAGAAGGACTGTGTGTACACTAAGTGCTCTACAGTTAACATTCATGCAGAAAAACAGTAGTTTTAAGAAGAGAGTAAAAATGTGGTAGAAACCGAGTTCTACTTTGTACTGATATCTTTGTACTGACATCATGTGAATAAATATCTGAGTGGGAGGTAAAGGGACAAGGCAGGACTCTTCTCTGCAGTGTGTAGTGATGGGACAAGGGGAAATGGCCACAAACGGAAGCATAGGAAGTTCCGCACAAATGTGCATGGGAACTTCTTCACAGTGCAGTGACGGAGCACTGGCACAGGCTGCACAGAGAGGTGGTGGAGTCTCCTTCTCTGGAGACGTTCCAGACCCGCCTGGACGCCTACCTGTGCAACCTGGGCTAGGGAGCTGCTTTGCCAGGGGGTTGGACTCCATGATCTCTAGAGGTCCCTTCCAACCCCTACAATTCTGTGATTCTGTGATCTTATTTGCATAATTAAAAAAAACCTCTTTCTTAACTTCTTTGATTATGACATTAATGTTGTTTAATTGAATGCTTCAATGTGATTATAATTTTTTTAGTGCTTATTCAATTTTCTTTTTTCTCCTCTTCTTTGTTTACTGTGAAGCACAACATTCAGTTATTGCATTATAACCATGTGTTGGTCTGAACCTATAAACACAATACATTTGAAAATGAAAACTAAAAAACCCTGAGCATACATGGGCAGGAAACAATCTGCTGCTGTAGAGTACATAACAAACATACTTACACAGTGAATTCCCACTTTTCTAGGTCACCATAGCTGGTGTACCATTATGCCTCTTTGTCAAACTTTTAGCTGAAAATAGTGTCAACTGGGGAAGCTTCAGCACTCAAGGCACAAACCCTGTGAGGCTGTGTGCTGGTCCTGCCTGGCTGGTGAGCTTGGCTGATGGGCAGGATGACTCCATGCTCATGCTCCCCGCTGCTCCGTGTGCTCAAGAGGAGGAAGTTGCTGAGACTGAGAAGTGAGAATTTTCATTTCATATCCAGCTTCTGATAGCTGTCTTTCTGCCCTTTGCTATCTGAAAATCATAGTACATTGCTCTGGAATGGATGAGGATACTGAAGCAAAACAGAAACAGGATTCAGGGAGGCCAGCATGATCTTCCAGCACATGCATTTCTGCACTGTTATATGGACATTTTGTCTTCGTGAAAGCGAGTAAACACAGGACTGGAATCCAGTGATAATGCCAGCACTCTCTTGCTAGAACTTAGTCCTGCAGAATGAATGCGGCACTAATTATTAAAGAAATCCTTGGCTCGCTTTAACAAATTTGCAGCCAAGAGCTTTCCAGAGATTATACCTACATGACAAAAAGGGAGCACAAAAGGATCCAAGATGATTGATGAAATTGTTTGCTTTCTCTTTAGCGAAGTAATAAATAAGTAGCATTTCAGAATTCTGTGGAGAGATATTAAAGAGAAAGCACATGGATGCTTTGTTCTGTAGCACAGGTATCTGAGCTCCAGAAATCTCTTTGGAAGAGAAAAGATGTATTATACTGTGTGAAAAGAAGAAACCTTCAGTATCAGGCTGTTATCTAGTTGCTAAGAGCTGGTTCTCTGAAAACAGAACAGAATAGAATGGATAGTTTAAGTACTGTGAGGTAAAGGCAGAAAATTGAACTTAGAGCACAAGGGACGTTCACAATGGAATGAAAGTGGATGCAATATAATGTTAAGAACGTGACAAGAAAAAGATTATTATAAATATGAAGAGACGAAAGTTAGAGTTTTGCCTTCTCTTTGACAAAGCCCTTGGAGGAAAAAAGAGGAATTAGCCCTGCTGGAATGTACATTAGCAAAGGAAAATGAAAGATGAAAAGAATACCATTTCAAGGTCATTCTAAACCAAGCAGCAACTACTAGTCCTTTAATTATAACCTTGCATTTCTTGTTTGTTTCACACAAATTGCTAGAAAAAGAGAATCTTGAAACAACATATTTTAGAACTTCATTCTGCTCATATTTTTGTAGACAAAAGACCTTAAAGAGCGTAATCTGAAATTGTTTAAATTAAGAAAAATAGACTTAGATGGAAAGGCCTCTTATGTAATTCTGTTAACACACAATAGAATAGCACTTTTTTCTCACCTTCTGCTCACTACAAAACCAGCAGTTTTAAGTTCACAGAGTACCTAAAGACCAGAAGCCAAGGCATCTCCTTGGGTGTTAGCAATCATCACAGCTCCCCTGTCCTACCCATTCAAGTTTTGAAACTTGGAGTCCAATGAAAGTCCCCTCCTACTGAAACCTGGGCTAATGTGGCATCTGTGTTTCAGCTGCTACCAGTTATCGCGGTAGGAAACAGAGAAGCAGCATTTATGGCAAACAGTGGTATTTGTTTTTAATCCACAAGCAAAAGCAATGCCTGGAATTTTCATCACCTTTCCAACCATTTGAAAACAATAATTGTTAGCTTTGTTAAATACCTTCTCTTTCTAAAGCAATACTCTCCAAATGCAAATTGCCTTCACAGCTGCAAAGGAAACCTACTGCCAAAATACACCATTGGGAGAGAAGAAAATTTAGTGTCAGCTGGCTGTCTCTAAAAAGGGAGACTGACATCTCTGTGACACACTGCTGGCTCCTGCAGAAGAAATGCTGAAGAGCAAAGGACTGCACCATCAGCCAGGCACCAGCTAAGAGTGGCCACTGCTAACAGGCTCAGATCAGAGGGTGTTTGTAAGCAGCAGAAGGAATGGTGAGGAGTGCTGGCAGAAGCACTGGGAATGCCTTTGTCTGCCTGCACAGTGAAACCCCAGTCAGAACTGTATGGTGTAAAGATGCTTTTTTTGTCCAACCTAGATTCAGCAAATACTTTTTACCTCTCTCACTCAGCCATTTCCTTGTATTTGCAGAATCTTGACTAAATCTTGGGAAGTGCTTCACTCATTATTTGTTTATCCTCCACTCCAGTGAGTTCATAATTAGCAGGGGACAATTTAAGGAACAAAACTTGGGGGGATGGTGATAGATCCCCTCAGTGCAACTTCACGAATCAAGCTGAGATGGCACAACATTTAAAAAAAAAAACATACTGCCTGCAACATGGGAATAGCTCAACACAGCAGCTTTTCCTCCTGACACACTGGAGCAGACTCAAAGCAGGGACCTGCAAGGTGTGGGACCACAGCTGATGAGCACTGCCCTATGGAACCCAGTCCTGTGGTCGCAGATCAAATCAGAGCTGAGATTCTGTGTTGTAGGAACACTGAAATTATGATCTCGAGCTTTCAAAAGATACCCCTGAAGCCTGTATGTATCTGCTTTTTCATCCAACATAACAAGAATCTCAGGTTATATGATCACAATGAATTTTGTTGGGTCTTTTGCAATACTTGAATCAAAAATGCATGGATTTACAGAGCAACAGAACGCTCAGTAGTTTCTGAGTGTAGCCCACATGGAAAGAGAACAGTACCCACTTTGCCTTGTGAGACAGTAATGAAACAAGGATACTGCTGTCTCAGGGCTCTGCATTCTGCTTAACACAGGTGACTACTGCCTTGCATTTACAGCAGCAGTTAGAAATACGAGAGTTAGCGATATGTATTTGTCTATTTAATTCTTTCTGACAGGGAAAGGTGGTACAGGGGTCATCTGCTTCTTTTTTTTTTATTTTTTTGATGCCTACTTACACTTCTGGTTACCAGCCGTCTTGCGATAATATGGGAGAGTGATAGCAGCTGTGAAATGAGAACCTGGTCAGTAACAGTGGCTGTGAATTATACAGAAATATGCACAGGAGCCTAAAAGGTATTTAGAGCTACTCTTAGAGCTTTCTCCTGAGATCTACATGTGTAGCCAGAGTGGAAGCCCCAGCGTGCTGTAATGGGTGTTCAGTTTGAGAAATGAGATCCAGCTCCTGGTAATGCACTGCAGCAGCATCTATGTGCAGTGAGGTTAGACAGACACCCTCCTTATCATCACCAGATTACCCAGCAATACCTGCATTAAAGTGTGTTTCTTTTAACTTAGACTGCTTTTATGTTTTTAAGGCCAAGTTTCTGCTTCTACTTAACTTAGCACTTTCAGCTGTGTGTCGCCACTACTCTCCCACACTCATGTCTGTCTCTCATCATCCATCCCTTCCTTCCTCTCTTCTCTTTATTCTTTTTTTGCTTACCCAGCTTAGGCCATAGCTCTGCCAGCATATCTGTGCAGCACAGAGATGTCAGCAGAATTTGTAAGGCATGCAGTTATCCCAACAGAAGCAGCTTTTGTCAGCATGCATTACCCAATTTCAGAAGGAAGTGGGACTTCACCAGCAAACATGCCACTTCTTTAGTATAAGTTCTACCTACGCTTGCAGGAATTGCTCAGCACAGTTACATAAATGCTTGACACACAATGGCCTTTTAGAACAAAAAAACCAAGCAAGCAAACAAACAAACAAAAAAAACAAAAAACCCCAACAACACCAGAACAACAAAGAATGGTAGTTGTGGTGCAAAATAAATATTTGATAGACTATATTTATTGATTTTGGCACTCTGCATCTAACTAATGGGCTAAGGACATGCTTTATGTTTTTGCAAAACATAACTTCAGCTGCTCAACAATTACACAGATTCAAGGAGATCTATTCCTTTATCATAGCTGGAATGAATAATAACTGATTCCTCTCAGAACTTTTTTTTATAAGTCACAACTGTTTAGGAGTGATGGAAATTTTAATTCAGAATGTCTGTCTCATTAGAACATGGGACTGTTAAAAGATTTGTGTAAGAAAATTCATTATAATAACCTAGCAAATAAGGGAATGTTTTTTAGCAAAACTCCCCATTGTACTGCACACTGTAGCCTAATGATGCTGTACAAAATTTAATTGGCTATATTGTTATCCCACCACTGGTACTTGCAATAGAAACTGAAAACGTACGAGGAAACTGTGTCTTGAGCATCTATCAGGAACAGTCCTTAACATAAATCTCTGTACACTCTTTAGGGCTTACATTTTAACAAGTTTATTTATTTATTTAATACGTTCTAGGAATATGCAGCCAAGAACCTCCTCCTGAGACACATGAGAGATTAAAAGAATTTATTTTGTGTAAAGAGAGACATTTCTATTGATCCTTTTGGGAAGTGAACTGCAATGTGACCTAAACAGTCTTCTCCTACACACTAAGAAGTCTTTTTCTCCTGGAGATATGTTTGCTATCTTTGGAAAGCTACAAAGCTTTATGCACAAATCCTTTATGTACGTATCACACCCTGAGCAGAAAATGGTTAGGAGTGATTTCCTGTATAACAAATTACTCCACAACAGGCTGTTTTAGGAGTTCTTGCATGTCTATTTGAAGCAGCTGATTCTAAATACTGACAGACACTATATACTATACTGGATGGGTACTCACCTACATTAAACTTGATGGAATGCAGGTTTAATCTACTATAGTAAATCTCTGTATTTCTGTATGCTCATAAACATGGAACAGCACTTGGCTATATTCCAAGCTCTACTACATTTCTGTCGCATACTTTACACACAAAGTATGAATCATAGTTAAACTCTGTAAATATGGGAAAGTAATAGTCATCCAACTCATCTTCATTTAATTATACTAAAATGGCTATAATGCTCAAGAAGCCAACAAGTTAAACAACCCAATTCACTTCTGCTGTTGGAGTAACTGCTTCGCCCACCCAACCGCATTAAACATTGCTTTAAAGTCATTTAAATGGCCACCACCTGGTGCCTCCTATATTCGGAGCAATCTCAGGGCTTTTGTTCATATGTTCCTACCTATGATCATTTCCTTCAAAGATTTCTATTCTTATTGTCTGGTGTAGAATTTTTTATTTTGATTTTTGCTTTATTTTTTATTGAGTAGAGTGGAGATACAGAGCAGGTAAAAAAAGGAAGAGCTAATGTTCCAAAAGAATCTCTTCACATTAGACAATAATAATCAGAATTCCTGTTTTGAATGCACAAAGGCAATATTTTGTGAGCATATCTCAAACTGCAGAATGTAGCAAATGTCTAATGTTTAGGGTAGATATGATTTAAATGCTTTGCTGTTTGGAGAGAATAAGTCATAAGAAGCTAAAAATGCGATTTGTCATGTATGCAGCAGTCACCCTCCTGTTCTGGGAGGAGCTTTGAGTGCTGTGAGGGAGAACTAACTAAATACTATAGCTAATATGCAGGTTCTGCAAATGAGCATAGCTCGGGGCAGGCAAACATTTATCTGCTAATGAGCTGCACATAAAGCAGGGCAGCTTTCACCCAAGAAAACTTTCTTTGTTAAAAAATAAAAAAAAAGGAATCAGATTCTGTGTTGACATCTTTGTTCTACTGCACAGCTTGTAAACTGCACAGTGGGGTGTTTTAGTGCATGCAGTTCCTAAGCACAGAAGAGGGCTTTCTCTGGCATACTGTAAATTCATTGGAAGGGCAAACTGGTGAATCACTTTCAAATTGTGAGGCTTATGAATTCCGCAAGCTGGAGGCATTGGACATAGTTCAAAGACATTACAAGCATCACAAATTTAACAACTTGAGATTTTCCCCATGAAAATAGGCAAATAAAATGTGGGACTGGAAGGTACCAAGAAGACAAATTTGTTTGCAAATTCTTACCATTGAGAACACATTTCTGACATTTCTATTGGTTCACCTCAAGTTGATAATGTTTCAAAAATTTTAGTAATTTTTTCATTTGATGCTACTACCATTAGGAAACACATTACTTCAGTTCAATAAGTGTATAAGCAAAACAAGTGTCACAATGGAATCTGCAGAATTTTTTTTTGACAAGTCAGATGAAATATTTGTAATACAAAATGCTGCAAAATCAAATAAGTACAGACTAGCAATGGGCTGTGCTATTTGATTTACATTTTAAATTCCTAGTTTCAATCTGTCACTTGCAAAGAGTTTAAACTTGTACATCTCTGGCAGTTGAAAGCTAATAAAACATTTTCAGCTTTACAAAAACCTGTTAGTGGATTTTGACCTGGTATGAATAAATACGTCCAATAGGTAGCAATGTCATATTTATTACAAACGTATTAATAAAGGAGTCCAGTCTTGAATTTTTTCTATGCCATAATTCTGAAATCATTACACTACACCATGTTTCATTTCTGTTTGTGTTTCAGTGAACTCTGACATATAAAACAGATTATTCTTGGACACTTCAAATCCTTAGTGATGTAGTTGGAAAGAAACAATATGCAATCATATTAAAACTATCACAAGCTGCTTTCAAACTGTAGGCAGCCAAATTGCCAATTTTGCTTCAGTTATGTATTTCCAATCTTCCAAATGCTTGAGATTTACAAAAGTTGTCTTTTTATTTTTTATTTTTTACTCTCTAAAGGCACGTTAATAGCACCCTTTTTATTGTCTACGTTCTAGTGGTCTTGAATGATTTGAATCCCAAAATATCTAATCAGAAATCTTGATTTCTAATTCAACTTTGAAGTTTGGATGCATTTTTCATAAGTTCTAAAAATAAAGACTTCTGTCTTCGGCGGTGGCATATCATGCATATGTATGAAGGCACTGTGACAAAATTCTAAGGCATTTTAAGAAATTTAAATGCAAGAGAAAACACAGTAACAAAATATGACGCAGCATTTTAGAGTTCTATATATGGGAAGTCTTTGAAAATATCAAAATAATTAAGGGCAACCCAGTGACAATCACAGACAAAATAGGGTCATGCACTGGAGCTGTGGATTGGAAATTGTTACAGGTACAGTCTCTAACTGGAGTACTCATTTGCTGGAACATGACATGTCATTGTAACATGTGGATAAGCTTAAGCAACATTCATCCCAATTATAATGAAAAAGTGAAAAGAATAAAGATTCTGAAAACTGCTGATATCAAGAATAAATGTTTCTTAGCGTTGTGAAAGCTTAGCTCACCACTCCCATGTTAAAATAACTCAGCCTAATTGTATCAGATGGATAGTATGTATGGATGTAGGTTACCATGAAAGTAATGTCTTCTATTTATTTCGATGGAAACTACAACAGATACAAAAAGCACAATAATACTATCACCACCATTAGCTGCACATTCTCACCAGCAATGAACAAGCGTCTGCACACTGCACTGCTGAAAATCTGCATCAGCAGAGGTGACCCACTCTTGCTGTCACCACTGCTGAAATGCACCACCCACCCCTCACTGTGCTCACATCCACTGCTTGGTCTCCATAAACGTTCAGCATCAATAGATGTCAGTGAGTGACATTTTTTTTCTGCATGGAAGAAATACACTTCCATGTCAGACTCCATTTTCTCAGACTGCCCCTGTGCTGCCATCTGTCACACAGCAACAAAATGTAACGGAATACCGGCACGAAGGTTCAACCTCTACTGCCATGCCACCAACATCCAGCTCTGAAGTTGTGGGCTGGCATAATCAGAGAAGACATCACTTTCTGAGCAGCTCCCCTGTAAAACATCTGCACATTTTTGTACATCTTCTGAAAGAATTCCAACTTACAGAACAGAACACTCTCCACTTATCCTTAAGAAAAACTAAAAAAAAAACCTAAACTCTGAAAACAGCAGGACACGAACAGGGTTAACTGTGCTTTTGCAGACAGACCTTCACAAAAAATGCTTCCCAGGAGAACATTTGTAAAAGATGATGCACCTGTGTTGAAAACCAGCATTCCAGAAAAATGTTCTCAAACTCTTCTGTATTTGAAAGATGTTGTCCTAACTGAAACTTAGTTGGGAGATACGGAAATTAGATCTAGATTCCAGTACTCAACTGCTGCAGTCAAGGGTATCATTCAGTCCTTTTCAGCAATCTGTCAAAATTCCTCTTAAATTCACTTGCCCTTGTTTCTCTTCCTACTCTTACTGAATTTTATTGCTCTGACAGTTGGAAATCTTTAACTCCTGAATTAAGTTTACTTATGGCCAATGTTGCTTTAGTTTCATAAGTACTTTTCCCCTGCTAATATTTATAACATTGGTGTTTTTCAGTAACATTCTTAGTCTTTTTATTAGAGTGAACAAGCTTGTTCTTTTTGTAAAATTCAATTTATTCAGTCCCTTGTTGATCTTAGTTAACTTTTTCCTATTTTTCAGCATTTTCTTAATCTGGACACATCATACCAGTCCTGAGAGTATCTGCTGTCATTGCCAAGAGACAACCTTGGGAGAGAAACAGAAACTCAGAAGAAAGCGGAGAGGCCCTGAACATATAATGACACAAGTAGGCTGCTACAATTACTGTGAAATGTAGTTTTGCCTTGTGCAGCTGCTACCTACAATCATCTTTATCTTCTCTTCATTATGCACCTACATTTAAGTGTTATTTTAGGCCCTTCTTACAGAACCCCTTCCCAGGTACCTCAAGAGCTTGGCTTTGTGAGGCATTGTAAAGCACTGAAGAGACGGAGTAGAAAATAACCTTTAAAAGCAGAAGAATATTTCTATTACCTGAAGCTAAGCATTTTTTCTGACCAAAACAAAGCTCTCTTTCTGAAGACAAGCTTTAATACAAAAATAAAAAAGCCTGTTTATATTTGAATATGAGGATTGATACATCTGAAGATCTGCATACAAGGGCTGATAGTATCTGGATTCCCAAAGAATGCCTTTTCAGCCATGTCTGCTCTAGGTAGTTAAATTTTTATGCATTGTTTCCGTTCTCCTTTGGAGGAGAAAAAAGAGATACACAAAAGTTCAGATTATACAAAATCAGTGAAGACTTGAATAAAGTAATGGCTTAGCAGTGGAACCTAATGCAATATTTGAATATTCAGAGCACCCCACTAGAGCCATTTTTTCCCCACCATATTCTGTTGTCATGTAATATTTATGAACAGACTTCAGATGGGAAGACTGTGGAGTGTAGTGATCAAACACTAGAAAAAGCAAAAGCAGAAGTCAACTTCTGTTAAGGCAAATAACTAATTAAATAGTAATGGCCACAGATTCAAAAACTTGTAAGCCTGTAAATCCCTCAGCTCTGTATTTCACAGAGCTTAATATTAACATTTAAACTTGGTGAGAATCTACAAGGACTAGAGCTGTGTTCCTCTTTGACATTAACTGATATTTCAGACTGGCATTTCAGCCTTCTGAGGACAGCTCTATCCCTGACACTGGGGTACCAACTGGAGAAAGAACAGCGAATTCAGATGAATTGAGATGCAGGTTTCTGTCTCCTCTTCACAGGTGATGCTACACCAGGACAGAATTGCTATCTACCCATCCCCATTCCTCCTCCTGAAAAGGGAATTCAGGACTAATGCTGATGGAGAGGAGACAAACCTTCCAGGAAAATGCTAATCTAAAAATGTCTGTGATGGAAAGGGAAAGAAAATCCTGAATGGAGTATGTGTCAAGGGATAAAAACTGAAGGACTTAAAGAGTGGTAGCAGTAGTAAAAGAGATATGGGAGAGCTGAACACATTGATTTACATTACTGTGTAGAAGTGATTATTCAATATTAGAGAGAACGTTCTCTTATTATTAACCTGGAGGCTGCTGATATATGTAGTCCAACTTGCTCAGTCAACGATTTTTAGCAGGAAATGTGACATATTTCAACCAATAATTTTCTCTGAATATATTGCACTGAAGCAATATATTTGATAAGATAAACACAGAAAAAGGTATTTAAAATTAATGGCTTATTTGCACGTATCACAAAGCAGAGATGCACCTCACACTGATGTCTTCAGTGCAGATGGAGGTAGCAAAAATAAAAAGCCCAGTCTCACTGCTGAAGTGAAAAAAACTTCACAGCACTTGGGTATAACCCATTAAAACAGTGAAAGGAGATGAGAAGGGGCAAATGCCTGTTTTCTTTTTTAAATGGGTTAGAGCATATATTCATAATAGAGCAGATCTTCAGAGATTCTGAGAGAGCACAAATCTCACTGAAGGCAATGAGAGAGGAAGCACTTAGAAATTTTGAAAATCAGGTTATTGAAAGGCTTTTCCAAAGATGGACTATTGTAGGCTCTTAGCAGTATTGCTACAGAAGACTAATCATAATTTCTGAAGAACCTGGTTTAAATTCTCAGTCTTGGCTTATATGCAATCAGAAAGGTGAACATAATGTTCTGAGTATTGCTAACGCTGCCAGCCCTGCAGTATCATTTGAGGTAGACTATCTCAGTGGCAGTGTTACTTCAGTCAGTAGATGGCATTAGCTGCCTCAGTGTCATTTCTGCTGTAGGATTTATCAAGAAGTGGGTCAGCTACAGCCTGTGGCTGTGTGGATACTCCCAGCAGGCTGAGCCACAAAAAAAACCCAAACCAAAACAAACAAAAAAAACCCCAAAGAATTTGTTTTCTTTCGTTAATTACCCTTACCATATTTTAGTTGTTTCACTGGACAATATAATTAGACAGTAAGGAACAGATTCACCAGTTGGGACATATCTTCAGATTGTAGTGTAAGAGACAGCGCAGACGTTTGTGCACAGACAGCAATCCTTCAGCTGTAGGTACTGCTCAGGGTTACAGGGGGTTGGCACGGAGGCTGCAAGGATGGCAAAACTGTTCAATGAGATGAGGGGAGAGGCAGCTGACACAGCTCTACCCTCCTCCTACCCTCCTGCTCTGTCTGCCTCCCCATGACTTCTGTTAATGAAGAGGGAGGCACATCAGAAATCAAAGCTGGATGTAAAGCGATAGGTTTGACTTATATTTTACAGACTTTTTCATACCTAGGAGTTTTTTGAAGGGATATTTTTCAGTTTTCATTATAATAACACGTTGTAAAAATGCACGCACGTTTATATACCATAGACAAAATTTTAATCCTTCATTATTCAGATATCCAATGGGAATGTTCAAATATTCCTCTGAAGTGGTGCCAACCCAAACCCTGCAGTTAAACACCATAAAAGTGTGTTTGTACACGTTTGAGAACCACAATCTGAAATTGCCTAGTGCTGAGCAGGAAGCAATTCTCTCCTCATGTAAAAATAATTCAAGCAGATTTTTTCCCCTTCCATACTGAGATGAATTTGACAAACTTCAAAGTCCTTTGCTACAAAGTTTGAAATACTTCCACTCCCTGCTCCCACAGCCAGCAATGAGAACAGGCCCTGGGGACATTCAAGACATCAAAGATGCACCAGTGGGTTTTGGCACCCCAGTGTATGTCCAATGCACTCTGGAAGGTCTGCAGCCCCTTTGCAGTCTGGAAATCTCTTGTTTCTTTTTCAGTCCTTTTGAACCAGTGCATATATTCTGTAAGAGTGCTTTCAATCTATATATGCTATTCCTGAAATCAATACGACACTTGAAGTTTGTGGGAAGGGGGCAGTGTGCTTGGAAAACATGGGGAAGGGCAAATGGGTGGATGATGTTATTGGCTTTCACTGTGCTACAGGTTTTTCACACTGGCATGAAGAACAACTGAAACAAATCTGCTCTAAACAAGTGACAACTTCTCCCTTTCCTAAAAATTTGGAATTAGTGGGATTACTCTCCTCCAGCCCTCTAGATGTATATGTATGGAATTCCTGTTTCTAGCAGTTCTGAGTGTTCTTTTATTGCAGTGGAGTGGAGAATTAGTATGGTAGGCAGGCAGGAAACAGTATCTTGGTTTTCTATGTAGGTAACTGAAGCACAGGAAAACTGGGTCTGTATGAGTTTTCCATAGAGTAGTATGGAAAAGCTTATTCCCAAATTTCCCATTCCAGCATCTTTACCTAAAAAGAATTGCAAATATGTTGCCATCCATAGCTCTCTTAGTACCAATATACAACAAAAATGTGACACTTACAGATAAGCAAGGACATGAAAGCAGCACACTGAAACAGAGACAAACCTTAAAATGCTGCCTGATGCAGTTTCCTAGCATGTGCATTTCCTCTTCTTCAACCTTCAGCATTTCTGCTGTATCAGTTTGCCATAATGATTAGCAGAGTAGCAGAACATCTTCACAACTTGGAGGTAAATATGAATTTAGCATTTAATTGAGATATTAATAAACAGCTAGGTAGGTTGAACTCAGGGGTGTGAAACTGCTTTTTTCAAAGTCAGTCCTCCAATAGTAATCTGAACTGGAGAAATGGGAGGATAAAAAAGCCCCCAAGTACACAGAAACCCAGGATACCATTTCCTCAAGGGTAAAAGATTCTGTGTCCAGCCATTAAAACATCCAGCACTGGAAACACACTTCTTGCCAGCTTACACATGGCATTAGACTAGCAAGTTCACAATATAGAAACTGTTTCCAAAAGGAATACTCGTTTAAAGACAATGAGAAATTATTGCTGAAGTAAACCAAGAAAATAGAACTGAAACTCTTTAGAACTGTAACCCATTTTGCTCTGCTCTCACAAAATGCCACGTGTAAAAACCACAAATTATCTCAAGATAATTATTTAGTCTACGAGAAAGGACTTTGGCTTCAACTTTGAACATCGTATTATTTTTAACAACAAAGAAAAACAGTGACAATTTCAGTCCCAAAACACTGACTTGGCAGAAGGCCTGAGCTGCTGTTCTTAAATTCAATGACAGAAAAGCTGAAAGCATAATAAAATGACTTTGCCAGGCAGCTCACAACGCATAAAGAACAAATGAAGAGATTCTGTTCTGAAGGGAAATGAAGAATTTCAAAATATTCACAGGAGTAATCATTCTAGAACTATTTTTTCAGCATTGAAGCCTGTGTTTGGTATCTTAGAAGCAAAATTGGAAGTAATGAAATTTCAAGGCAAGAAGGAAAATATCAAGTGCCCTCAGATGCCTACACGTCTATATAAAGACAGATAATCATCCATATATACTTAATTCCCTGAACAATGCAATGGCAATAAAACCTCCACACAGTAGGACAAGAGAAGAGGTGATTAGATCAAACAAGCATCTCGAGTCTTTTCAAAACAGAAAAAAGCCTCCCATGCAATTCTTCAAATACAAAATGGCAGTCATTAAAATAAATGAAGTTTTTTTAATTGACAGGTATTTCCATATTTCAAATTTTCAGTGACTTAAAAATCTGTTGAAAATTTTGTGCATTGTCTGAGTACCCTGAATATCTCGTATAATGTGCAAATTAAAGTTACTATACTGCTATATATGATTTTGAAGACCCATCTGTATGCCTTTAACACTGAGGAAGCTACCCAGATAATACAACTCCCTTAGATTTGTGAAGCAAACTCAAGTTACCAGATGAAAGGATGCATTTTAAACAGTGCAGGCCCCCTGCTACACAGAAGCAGAGCAATAGGATCAATTATCTGTGTGAAATTATTTATTTTTCTGGTTTTCCTTGTTCTTTACCCAGCTGCATCTCCCTGTGGAGGCCTGGCCTAAGTGGCTCAGACTGACATGGCTTTTTGTGCTAGCTGAATTTCAATATTTTTCAAAAGTTTTTCTGTGCTTGGCCAGAGCTGCCCAGATTTGCACCATAAATATTGACTCATATTTGGTATTTCCAGAGCTGCACAATATGATGCATACTGAGCGTTAGTCCTGGATCAATTTTGAACTACAGATAAAATGTCAGAAGTTCACCTCAATATAAATTTCTAAATAAATTACTAGACTACCTCTTCCTCCAAAATCTAGCCTCTAATATTAGAATAGCCTAACCTTATTTGAGAATGAAGTTCTTTTAGCAGAAAAGGTACTTCATCCAGCAAGTACTGTTGCAGCACCTCCACTTAGCACATAGGTGAGTTCTTTACAGAAATACTGAAATAATACAGCTGGGCAGTGCAACACTTAGAAGGGCTAAGACTGAGCTCCCAGGGATTCTCTACTACTATATTTTTGCTAATAAAGTTATACCTAATTTACAACTGCGTAAGCACAATCAGAAGAAGTACCATCCTGCAGTTAAAACGTTACCCTTGAACTTCAGATTTAGTTCTATCACAGCAGTGATCTACCAAGAAAGCTCATATGAGCTTTGATGGGACACTAAAGGATTTATTTCCTAAGTATGTCTTAGTAGATTCTGAATACGTTGGTACAGCACAGAGTTTAGATATTTATTCACTGCTACAAGCTACTAAAATGTTAGATCAGAAAAATACTGTTTAATCACCACACAAAAAAATATTAAAGTAGGGTTTGCGAACAGTTGGCACAAAGCTAAGATTAAGAAATTTTCAAAAGTGGTATCATACAATTTATTACATAGCATATTAAGGAATATAGAAAACACAGCACCAGGATTCAAACAGTACATTAAATTCATATTTTCCATTTGATGTTCATTGAAATTCATCTTCCTGTGTGTGCTGACCGCCAGAGTCCCCTTCCAACCACTGGTTATTAAGACAACTGTGATGACCGTTTGATCATTAACTGATCTTGATTATGCAATGAGTTTCCCTCTTCCCCTGATCATGTTAGTAACCTTTCTCTTCATCTGCTCTCATATAGATTTATCTCTCTGGAAGAATGATGGCAAGGCTTGCAGATAGCATCCCAAGTGCAATTTACTTGTGTTGCTCACTGACAGATCTCCATTTTTCCTGAGTATTTTGTCCAATAACTCCTAGAAATCCTTCAGTTTTGCATGGTGGCTTCTCTATGAGAATCCAGGCAAGGCAAAACTTTTTATCATTGACTCACTCTCATTCAGTATTTTTACATACTACCGATTTCTAATTATCTTCTCTGTCTTCCTTCCTTTCTTCAATGAGATCACATTCCTTTTACAAGCTGCCATCTCTTTCCAATTTGTATCAGGAGCAAATTTCTTTAGTTCTGACTTTCTGGGAACAGTTGTTAAGGAAAAATAATGATCCAAGACCTATGTTCCTTTAAGATTTGTGTTGATGCACCCCTCCCTGTCCCATAACTGTAAACAAAGCTTAGCATCATGTTTCCTCCCTTTGCTAGTTTGTTAAACGCTTCACTGTTCTTGTACACATTCACAACATAACCAAGATGTTCCCATATCAAATGCTGTAAAATCCATACAGATGAAGTTTACTGAGGTTTCTTTCTTGAGACGAAAACAGTTATTTCATCAAAGGACATGGTGAACTTAGTCTGCCATGTTCTATATTTGCTAATTCCAGTAGGACTTGATGCTTCTAATCAATGTTTCTGTTAAATTATCATTTAAATCCATGTATATTACTGAGGTCAGACTAATGGTCTATTTTTGCCCAAATCACCTCTCAATATGAAAGCAAAAAAAAAGATTTTTGCATATAATAAAAAGCCATCTCCAGCCACATTTTAAACCACAGCTTTTTAAAACATTTTCTGAGTCTAGGACATTTCTAAATTATTAACAGATGTGAGTTATAAAATTATTATTATTTTATTTTAAATACAACACAGGTAATAGGAAATGAAAATAGACATGAAAAATAATAATTAAAATTCCAGCAAAATCCACAACCAAATATGTTATAATTTCTAAAAACTTGTCTGGATTATCATTCTTCATTACTCACATTGCTTAGAAATAAAAAATGTGTTTTAATTATTTTATCTTGATTATTAAAATATCAAAACGACAGAAAAAATAAAATGTTTAATCCTTAATCTTCCTTTTCTGAGGAATTATTAAAATAAACAGTAATTTTTACCTCTGAAATTTTCTAGATTGAGTTGAAAACTGTATATACATAAAAATAATGAAAGTAAATATATTTTTCTATTTTTCTAGTAGCTTTATTGTAACTACGTGCACTCAATAAAGTACTCCATATAAATAAGTGATAATGCTCTTTAGTGACAAATCAATGTTGTGTTACACCTCTGTAGAAAGGTTTGCAAGATGTTAGTTAAGAATTATGTGAAATGGTGTGAGTGTAATATTTAAAACTGCATATGGCTTAGATTTCAGTAAACGTTTATGTGAGAGGAATGTAAAACTCACAGTCATCTCTGTAGTTCAAGTACCAATTTATGGGTTAGTTAGCTGGAAAACACAATAGATTCATGTGTTCTGTTCGTAGTGAGAAACTGCAAAATAGAGTAATATCAGATTTCCCTGTTACAGGCACTGGAACAAGCTCATTCATGTCTCTACAGATAAGAAATTTGTACCCCAAAACCACCTACTAGAATGAAATTCCAGTATCTTTTTTTTTAAAGGCAGTGCAAAGAACTACATGCAAACTCTTGTGTTTATAATAGCACAGATAGAGTAAGTACAAAACACTGGAGTACTATGGGATGAGGATGGTATAGGGTGCAGAAGGGTAAGGACAGAATAGAGGAAGATTCCCTAAAGCTAAATGTCTACTTCTGAGACAGCCTTTTATCATCAGCTTCATTAGAAAAATTGTTTTACAAATCACTGTTAGCACTTCTGTGTCCAGCTCAATAACCTTTCTTCCGTAATATCATAATTTATATGCAAAAAAATAATGTGCCTGATTTAATATGCTTATTGGTCCTCGTACTAATTAATACATACATATGTTCCATCAGCAGTTGAGCTTAGAAACGGTAGTTTTCAAAAGATACAAACTGTATGTTAAAGTAATCATGAATTCTTTTTATTTTTAATGCATTCCAACATTCATATTCTTGGCTGTGTAATTGGGAAAGAATTCATTCTTAGGACACAGTTCAGTAGTGTTAGAACGGCAATTTAAATCATGATGCATTTGACAGGGAAACAGAAATGTAATTACTACATATATTGGCCATCTTGGGAATCACTGTTAACAAAGAGCAGGTACTTGCTTCTTTAGAACTCTTCTCAACCACAATAAATGCAATAGACAGACATCGATGGCGGAAGTCTGCATCTGCTGTGATTAGAAGGATCTGAAATGCCAAGGATTTAAACTGCCACCTTTGTCTGTCAGCAGATTGCTGGAGACAAAGATTTAAAGAGTTGGAAGGACCCCAATTAAATTGACCAATTTTGTGTAAACTCTTTGTGCTACTTTATCTGTTTTCTACAGCAGAACCCAATGAGTTGACAATAGCAGCTCCAGCACTGAGCCAGGATAATGCTTTCATTTGCCTATACCAATAACACGTTTGTAAATTCATCTCGGGGAATAATTTCTTTAAATGCTGTTTAAATAGGGAATCCTAGCATAAGCGGTATTTATTTTCATTGCTGATGTTAGTGCCACACAGGTTAAAAGCTGTACTGCTAAGATAAGATGTATTTCTTGTCTCCTAAGCTGCACTTAAGAATTGTTATTTAAAATGTTGCCTGGGCACCTTACAATGCTTTTCCAAGAAGCATTCCATTTTACTTGGCAATATAATTTAAACTTTCATGGACCCTATAAAATACTATGAACTTTCACAATGCATTTCAAAGTGATAATGACATCATTAGAAATCATTATTTTGTGTTGCCTGAACTTCATTTAACTTCAAAAATCTGTAGTTAGATGATCATTTTAAGTGAAGTTTTTGGGGTGTGGAGGACTTTTCTCACTTTATTTTGGATATTGAGTTTGAGCTAACAGTAGAATGAGAAGGAAAAAGAGAATGGAGAAAACAGAGACATATAGAGGGTATTTTATATAATTCTCTCTTTTTTATCATGTTTTTATGTGATGTCTAACTTTTATACACCTAAAACTAGACCAGATTCATCCAAGTTTATGAGGTGCCATGCATTTAACTATAATTTGTTGACAAGAAGACAGCAGCCAGGGAAATAATAATGCCAGGGAAATAACCACACCCAAATGAAGAGAGTGACTCTAACACAAAAATAAGTGAGGAAAATGGAAAAGCATAGCACAAGTTAATACGCACCTGTTAGAAACCTGAAACTTATGTTACAAACTTATAAACAGATAAAGTAAATTTCACTTTTTCTTGAAATATTCTACGTATAGCTTTAGATTCAACTAAGAGGAAGAAAAATAGAAAGAAGGAAAAAAAAAAAGCAGAGTAGTATTCTTTTGTATTTTCTTGCATTTAGACTATGACCAGTGTATAAGAAAAATAAGATTCAAAAATTCATTATTTGGTTAGAGAGAGAATGAAAAGGAAGATTTTGTTTTTCATGTGCTTGGCCTTCACTGTAATTGAATCCATGTGAAAAAGGTGGGTTGCTATTTATGAGTTTCATTTATATGAAAATGACCACCTGCTATGGTAATGAAAAAGTCAGAATGTTAAAACTTCAGATACCTTTTTATGAGGTATTCCTGGAATGATATAAAATGATCTTTTTTCATATATTCTGCTTGAAGTTTGAAAAGAATATAAGAATCCCTAACTTAAAATAACATTTTAGTAAGAATAGGAAAAAAAGAAAAAGGAATTGACCCCAGACTCCCATCATCTCCTCAAAACAAAACAAATAAAGTACAATGTGTTTTCCGTTACCACTAAAATAATTCCCCATTTTGTATTCAAAGGCTCTAATGCTTTCACACTGAGGGAATGTACCTCACTCCCTATTACTATTTAGTCCCATGCAATTATATGAAATCCTTGGTTGGATAGTATTGCTTAAGTTAGTGATCTGTCATCAGTGACTCCGTTTTCCACTCAGTTGCGTGAGGGTCATATGTATGTTAGGAACTATTTATACTAGTGCTCTAGGAGAAAGTATTTTTCACTGGAGATACTATTCCCACATCCGTGGAAGTCTGTGATGATATTTCAGTAGGAATGGTATAAAAAGAGCTGCCTTTATTTGATGGAGAGAGGGCCAAAGTATTTTACTTGTTCATAAACTTTGGAATTAATTCTCTTCTATTTACAGAAGACCTGATGTGCCAACAATCTGGACAATTTATATAAATCTCTTTTATATACCAGAGCATGTGGCACTCAGAAACAAAATTTTGAAAAACTTTTTGTTTTTTTTTTTTTTAAATGATGAACGAGATCTTCATGATTTTCAAATCAAATATTAGTGGATTCTACAGAGGAGAATGAACAAACATAACAGGTATTTATCACAGCATTTCAGGAAGACCAAAAACACACTTGCTCACTTGCTACCAAGTTAGCAGTTTCCTGTGTGGAGATGACCATAGCAGCAACAGTCCTGAAAGGGGAGATTTCAACAGAGAACCTAAACAGTT
Organism: Odontophorus gujanensis; assembly: GCA_013399175.1. Lineage (NCBI taxonomy): Eukaryota > Metazoa > Chordata > Aves > Galliformes > Odontophoridae > Odontophorus > Odontophorus gujanensis. The sequence goes on along the minus strand of VXAB01012580.1, from coordinate 186,160 downwards.
TTTGAAGATTTAGAGTTGGAGTTTATAGCAGCAAAACAGAGTAACTGGCATGTGCTTTGCACATTAGGACTGAATCTCAAGGTATCTATAAAATAACATCAAAAAGACATGGAAATAGTAAAAAAGCAAAACAAGGAAACAGTCCTCGGAGTAAGGGCAAAGAGTGGTCCCACCACAGTTCAGAAGGGGAGATTTCAACAGAGAACCTAAACAGTTTTTGAAGATTTAGAGTTGGAGTTTATAGCAGCAAAACAGAGTAACTGGCATGTGCTTTGCACATTAGGACTGAATCTCAAGGTATCTATAAAATAACATCAAAAAGACATGGAAATAGTAAAAAAGCAAAACAAGGAAACAGTCCTCGGAGTAAGGGCAAAGAGTGGTCCCACCACAGTTCAGGACTCATACATAATATAATACATGCACAAAAAAATGTGTAGATCTCATACTATAGGTCTGCTTAAATCTGATGCTACTCTAATTAGGACCATTTAATTTCTTAACAGTTCGTTGGCTCAGTACAAAAATATGTATAATTTAAGTAGTAAATCCAAATTTGGCTTTTATTTTTCTGGTGAGGACTTTTAGAATTTAAAACATTCCTTTGGCCCTGTTTTCATTTTGTGCAGCTTTTCTATGTTCTAAAGAGATACATTAATATACTCACTCTTTGGAAAATAGGAGTAATCTGCTTTGGTCACAATCAAGCAGATTATTATTTTTTTACCCAGAAGAACTACCTTTACTTATTCCATTATTCTGAAACACTTCCTATTACTTCCAGTCCCTCCTGAAAACACGTCCCAGTGAGGTACCAAGGCAACCATCAGCGACCAACCTAAGAAAGCAGGTTCAAAGCCCCAAAGACACTTATTAGGCTGAACTTCGGGAAACTGCAGGTCTAGACAAGGGTGTGTCTTATTTCTAGCAGCGTGCCACTTACACAACCTGTTCTCTAACAAGGATTTGCTGAAATAAACATAAAAGATTCCTGTTGCCTTCAATTAACTTCAAATCAAGCTTTAGCTACTTCCTCTTATCCTCACCCTCCCACTCACCTTCCCAATATATCTATCTCATCCTTCTGCTCTATTTCACTGCTTCCAATTAGTTGTGCTTTCTACTCCACTGACTTTCCTCTGTCGACTGTTCAGACCTTTTTTTCATTCCCTTTTCTTTCAAGCTTATGAAAATGCTCCCTAGTTAATCAATCTGTTAATCAATCTGCTCTTACAATATCCATTACTTAAAACTCTTGTTATGACCACTTGTAAAAAAGCAATCGTGAGACAACACCTGCATCAGTCCTGTGCTCCTCCATTCAAGAGAGACATGGGCAAGTTGGAATGAGCCCAGAGAAGTGCTGGAAAGATTATTCAGGGACTGGAGCATCTGTCATACAAAGACAGACTGAGAGAGCTGGGACTGTCCATGGCAGAAGATGAGACTACTTCATCCCAAAGAGCTGGAAGTAAGACAAAAATGCCATGAGGCCTCCATGGTCAAACAAAGAGCAAAATTCATACACAAAAACGAAGCCTACTGAGGATGGGAGCAGGGAGTGCCAGCCTGGGAGGAAAAGGACATCCGCAAGTATAGATGCAGAGATGCAGTACAGGAAGTCAAACTCTACGAAGAATTGAACTTTGCAAGGTATGTCAAAGGCAGAAAGAAGGCCTTCTACAAATACAAAGGTGTCAAATGGAAGGGAAAATGGATGCTACACTGAGGTACTGAATGCTTTTCTTTACCTCGATCTTTACTAGCAAGACCAGCCTTCAGGAATCCCAGGTCCTGGAAACCAGTGAGAAAGGCCAGAGTAAGAAAGATGTACCCTTGTTCAATGAGGACATAACTGAGTCTATAGACCTTGATGGCATCTATCCACAAATGCAGTGAGAGCTGTCTGATTCTCAAGGATACTCTTCAGAACCTCAAAGTGACCACAGCAATTAGGAAAACAGCACAAAGACTGCGGTCCACAACAAGAAGGGCAGGAAGAAGAGCCCTTTCACCTTGAGCTCTGGGAAGGTGATGGAATGGTTGATTCTTAAAACTATTTCTAGACTTAACGAAGAACTGGAAGGTTACTGGGAGTAGTCAACATAGATTCACCAAGCATAGTCATACTTGACCAAACTGATGGTCTTCTAAATGGCTTGGTAGATGATAGAAGAGCAGTGGATTTTGTCAACCTTTGCTACTTCAGTAAGACTTTTGACAGTATCTACTATTTTAAGATCTTCACAGAGAAGCTGAATGGGAAGACAGGGAGGTGAACTGAAAATTAACCAAATACCTGAGCCCAAAGGGTGTCGCTCTTTAGAGGAACAGTCTCACTGGAAGACCGAAAACTAACTCGTAGTTGCACTCCAAAGGTCAATACTGGGTCCAGACCTGTTTAACACAATCATTAATGATCTGGATGATGAGGCAGAGCATATCCTCAGCACGTGTGCAGATGACATAAAACTAGGGGGAGTGGTGGATACAACAGAGGTTCATACTGACATCAGAAGGATCTAGATGGACTGGAGAAATGGGCTGATAGGAACTTCATGAAATTCAGCAAAGAGAAGTAAAAATTCTGCACCTGGGCAATATCAATCACAGTAAGAGCTGAGGCTGCTTTACTGGAAAGTATGAGCTTGCAGACTTTGTTGTACTAGACCCCAACTAGATTTCCAGAAATAACTTTCAATTTTAACTATTCTATGAGCCTGTGAGATGCAGGCATTTCAGCCTGAATGTGGTAAGAAGATTAGCAGATAAACAAGGACATTATTCTTCCAAGTATCCCATCCCTACAGCCAATTGCTTTTTTTTTTTTTTTGGTGTGTGTGTGTGTGTGTGTAATTTTAGATTGCAAATACTTTAGGGCATGGATGACATATTTATTTGACTAAGTTGTGAACAGTAGCTATATATAAAGTATATAAATGATTAATAATGATAATAGCAGCAGCAGAAGAGCAAAACAGAGCTCTGTGTCTACCTTCCCGTTTATAACCCAATAAGAAAATAAAAAATCAAATCGTCCATGAATGAGGAAACATTTTTTTTTCTATTTTTATATTTAGTTCTCCTATAATATTTATTTTGGTACACTGGACAGTATTTTTCACCTTAACAATGCTATGGAAAGCTACAAAGTAGAAGAGATCCTAAATTTTATTAATTCAAAGAAAACTTGACTTTTTCTGTAGAATAAAAAGGTTCTCTAATTCAAAAGGTCAGATAGAAAATGTTAATGAAAACAGAACCCAGTCAAGTCAAATAAAATAAGAAAATAAACAGGGATTTTGCTTCAGGCAGCTTGAATCTGATTTAAGCAGCACTCTTGGAAGAATCCAGCTGTTGTTTACTGAAATGTAAAATAGTGTGCTTATTCTTTTATGTGACAGCACTCATGATCCTTCAAATCAGGATGTAACATATTTCTTCTCATCGACAATAATCTAAGTTCATTTTATGTGCAGTTACTAATCTGACCAATTACCTGAAAGATAATTACTCAGACTTTATAGAATGGGAAAGCTAACCCAATGTATTTTAATTTTAATTACTGGTATTTAATAAGGAACACTGCCAAATACATCCATACATTAATGTTTTACAACAGAATTACAGATATTTTAATAGTGATTGAACAAGTCTATGATCATCTTTGTTTTATAGCCTCAGAGGTTAATCTAATTTTAGCTAATACAGAGCTGGGCTATGCTTTGGCAATTACAGTATATTTTTCATGTTAACAATTTACCTCTTTTCTCTGAATATACACTGAATTTTCATTTTTAGAATTCATAATTACCTCAAGAGAGGAGAAAAACCCAGAAGGCTGAAACCAATGCATTATTAAAAGACATCCTTATTCAGGTACATAACTTGTGGCAAGCTTAGACAGGGAGGTACTCAGCCCTAGACTAAGTAAGCCCTCAGAAGCACAAGCTGCAACAAACACCTGCACTTCTATCTAATACATCTCTAAAAGCAGCATGCAGCCATTCCCAACCTGTAATTCTTAATTATTAACAGAAAATAAATGAAAGACTAATGCCACTACAGAAAATATTTTCCTTTCTTTTTTATTGGGCTATGTTCTATGTAACTGCACATATTATATACATTCTCTATTACAGCGCTAAACACTCAGTGCAATTTTGTGCTGCTTAAAAGCTAAAAAAGGTCAGAAGAGAGAGATACGCTCCCACAATCTGTGCTTAAACGTTATTTCAGTCTCACGGTCTCCAGGCTTTCACAAGTGCTTTAAGAGGAGATTGGAAAGAATTTGCTGCCCACTCATGATGATGTTTCATAAAAGGTTCTTCAAAAACGGATCAAAGGCTGTAATTTCCATGCCATTTCTGTCCAATTTCCTTTTCTCTTAATGTTTTCATTTCTGAAATGGCTATGATTGCAATCCAATTTTGCCCACACAGCACTGCAGGTCTAAATGAACCATTTATCACAAACTTTTTGTCTTTTAGCTGCTCATGATTTTATTTGCTTTGCAATTTTTTAATTTCTTCTTTCTTTCTTTCTTTCTTTCTTTCTTTCTTTCTTTCTTTCTTTCTTTCTTTCTTTCTTTCTTTCTTTCTTTCTTTCTTTCTTTCTTTCTTTCTTTCTTTCTTTCTTTCTTTCTTTCTTTCTTTCTTTCTTCTTTTTATTTTTTTTTTGGTAGTACTTATACTGCATTGCAATTACTTTCATAATTATACCTGCAGCGATTTACATTATTCTGTTCCCAGATGCATCATCAAGACTTCTGATCCAACCCAACTGCACTCTAATATTGATGTTAATTTTTCCTCCTCCTCCTCTATCACCAAAAATACTTTAATACAGATCTTTCCAATTGAAGGGCTTTTTGTCTCTCCCGCAGCATGCACAGAATGTTGATACCTTGAAATTCTTTTATTGAGTGAGGTTGCCTTATTTTACATATGAGCCTCCCTTTTTTTTCCTCTTCTTTTTCACATAGAGAAGAAAAATAATACATGAGATGATAAAGTTTAGTCCATGTTCCACTGATTCTTATTATCTCACTGAACAAAATGTCATGTTTTGAATAATAATTGTGTTGCTTTTACAACATAAAACAGTACTGGCTATAAGCAGACAGGCTCTCCACTGTTTGTTTAAATGTTTTCCAGTAACTTGCATTGACAAAAAAAAAAACAAAACATGCTCTTATACCTCTTATTAATCAACAATGATCATTAAGAAAATATCTCACCTGTTAGCATTCAGAATTAGGAGAGAAATTTCAGGATTTGTAGTCATCTAATCTGTTACCAGAATTTTCAAAGACTGATAACATTTTAGTTTCATATTTACCGTTATCCTCCCGTTTATCTCCCTGTTCCAATAATTATCCTTTAATAATAGTGTTATTTGTAACAGCTTATACATGCCAAGAGATGAAATATTATTTCAAGGATAAATTTGATTGCTATACTTTTGCTTAAATTCATCTTTCAATTTAGAGCAATATGGTATATTACAAAATGCAAAATACATTTTTTTCAGGCTTAACAGTCTTCAAGGGGAGAAAATTAAAGTATATATAATCATTAGGGGGACTGGAAAGTGAGGCAGACAGTAAAGCAGTAAATACAGCAATGCTCAAAATTTCCAGCAGTCTGGTGATACATAGCTAATAAAATTTGTGTGATATCAAAAACAAGGTGCAGAAGTTCTCCCTAAACTTCCATGGGCACATTTGTTTTATATTTAGCTGGGCTAGCAGCTCAAAAAACTAAGTCCCATTTGGTGAGGTACCTAAAATCACTGGATGTCATGCTAAACTACTATAAATATGCTCTTGCCTTTTACATAGTTTGTAAACCAAGTCATAAGCAAACTACAATATATGACCAAAGCACCCTAGAATTTGTACAGGATGGGGGAGAATAAATATCAGATGAAATAAATTTATGATTATCTGCTTTGCTATATACTTTTTCCCATAAGCATGGTTTCCTACTGTTTGATAATAGAATGAACAAAATTGTGATGGAAATTAACGTAAATATGTTAATCTGAAATGTTTTGATTTGGAGTTAGGGATTTGGATTTGTATTTTATACAGGAAATTTAGTGAAAGATTACAAGTTATTCAGTAATGACAAATGGGAAAACAAAATTATTAATCAGATAAAAAAAATAGATTCCCAAATGAGAGAATTATTCTGTAGTACTAGAAAGGAAGTCTGCAACATGGAAAGAAGTAAATAAGCACTTTTATCAGGTCTCACTGCTTGTAAAATCAGCTTACCTGCAAAGAAAGTATATATTAAAAGGAAATAAACTCCTAAATGTTTCTTTACTTAATTTAATCAACTGAGATTCTGAGTGAGTAAATATTAGGTGTTGTTTCTAAAGTCTTTTTTAAAATATTTTTCAACTAAAAATGTTCAGTCTACATTCTATTCTCAGAAACACTGATAAAACATATGAGCTTAAAAAACAAACAAACAAACATTAATTACAATAGAGCTAAACCAAATCCATAGTTACATAACTCTGAGTGAAATCTACCCCAGTATATGACGTACTATCTGAGAGACAATCAGAACTTCATCTGTAACATTGCATTGTTAGTGAGAAGTAATTAAAATCAGTAATTGCTTCATTAGCAGTTGCTAGTGTAAGTTCAGAAACTGTCTCCATTCACTGTAAGAAACAATACAAAGAGCACAATAATTGATTCCAGATGATATCTTTGGATTCTTCAAGTGTCATGTGGACCAGCTTTTGTTCCAGACAGACTGTCAAAATCTCTTTTATTACAGATGTCACTTTTTGCTGCTAGAGCATGATGATCCATAGGTGCAAAGGTCTTCAGGAATTCTAACATCTCCTGAATCAAGACTTAGAAATACCTTGTGACTTCGAGCCTGAATGTATTTTCTCTCATCAACATAGTTTTGGCTTTCCCAGTACTTATGATTCTTGGTTTTATTTTGTTGTTTTTTTTTTTTAATGTTTATGGAAAAAGATAAAGCCAAGTGATGTTTAGTCCTCTTAATTTTCGAGAGGAAAAAAGGCCATAACAGTGGCACAGTCACAGTGACAACTGGTTTACATACATGATAAGGCTATTGTTCATAAATAGATTACAATGGCAGAGATATTTTCTTCATTAAGAAAAGGAAAATCAGCTGTTACTGTATTATAATAAAGAAGAAAAAATGAAAATAAAATGAAGGGTCATTATTTGTTTGCAAGTTTACTCTAATGTCAGCTCTTCTTTCCTTCACAGGTGCAATGCCAATTTTTAATCAAGTAGAAATCCTGAGAACACAGCATACAAAGCAGTATAATGTGTAACAGAAAACGATCATTCAGTTACACATACACGGAGGAATAAGTGTACTCACAGGTGCTGTTCCTCAGTGGGAAATAATAAGCTCTTGGTAATATCATTTAATAGAAAATAAATGCAACCAGGATACCATAGAAATACCTTTATATACTGATATATTACCTTAAATAAACTACATAGCAATAAGAGTTCTTTTCAATTGAAAATTAAATGTATCTACAAACTGAATTTGGCTTTTTGTTTTGTGCACCAAATTTAAACACCTGCTGTCACCAGCTGGATTTGCTCCAATTACGAAGTGGCACATGTTGATATGGACCAGTGCTCCGTGCAGGCTGCCATCTTTTATTACCAAGGTCAAAGAAAAATTTCATACTTCCATGTCTGATGTGACTAGCATGAATTAATGCATTAAAACATGCTACACTGTTTGCACATGCAGACGTTCCAAATTTGATATACATAGGAAATAAAGCCTTCAAGTAATAGTTTATAGGATTTCAATGGAATTCTATTTCTCACAATAAAGTCTTGATTAAAAGTGTGATGGGAATAAAAAAATCTCACAATAGATTGCATATGAGCTGAATGAGATATAATGGGAGATAGTTACACAGTTTTGTTTCTTGGTTTCTCTTATTTTTTTTCACCTAATTTTCACTAATGTTGCTGTAATTGATTGATTGCAATTTTCTCCATTCCTAAGCTTTGTGCCAAAAAGAAACACTTTGTTCCATTCATCTTAGCAGGTGACACCATGTTCCTTGGCATGAGATATTAATAAAAAGTCATGTTGCCTGTCCCTCTTGGTTGGTCACATCCAGGTTGATTTTTGGTAGCATTTAATGTTCAGCAAAACTGTCAGTCACATCCCTATTTAAATAATACATTTCTGAAAATAAATCTGAGTATGAAAAAGAAAAAAAGCCAAATTTAGAAAATCTCCATTGTATATTGTTCCCGCAGCACATCACACCCTGCTGTCATCCTCCATATAGAGGCAGTAGAAAAACCTTAGGTTTGCTTTTCATTCCTCAGAGTGAAAGAGTAAGGTCAGATTCGTTCCTGGCCTCCTGCATGGACCCTGTTAGAATCTCTACTAAAATGCTGTGCAAAGTGACCTAGCACCGACTTTCCAGGTGACAAACCTGCTCACCACTGCTGCTTGCTACTCACTGAACAATGATCCCAAAGGTTTAAAGAGCTTTTTCCTGAGGTTTCAAAGCATGCACAGCAACGCAGGATTGCTGCATACTGCTTCAAACACACATCCACCCTTTCTTTAAGCAATGCTGCTCACGTCCTATATAAGACAGCTACTCAGGCACATTCAAGGGCATTCCCCAAGAAACAATATGCTAATTTCCAATCTCTAGTGAGACTGGGTCCTGGTGCAAATCCAAATCCACCAGCAAAAGAAACTGAAATCAGTGACACAGACTGTTGAACATAATGAACACTAGTGGTAAGATAATACATTATTACCATGTCATAATATCCCACATAATACGGACATATACATATATGCAAATATGGATATGCTTTAATGATTATTAAAACCAGGTTGGAGAGTACAAAACTGAAGTATAGTTGTACTACAAAATTAGTACTATTATTTTTGTGAACTCAATACTTACATACAACTTCTGCTTAAGTTAAAAAACTCGCAACAGATTTTGCCATTTTATTATCTTAGAATGTCTTAGGAACAAAAAGAAGGCATTATTCTAAAGATTTTGTTACGTTCATGAAGCAGATTCATCATTCCTCAGTATTTAAGTGGGGGTAAACCATGAGTCTATTTTGTCTGTTTTCATGTTCTTTTGGAGTTTATGTTTCTTCTTAAATCTCTACTATTTATATTATACTTATTGAACACTGCTGCCATTGCATGAATTTGCAGGAACACTAGGAACAGTAAAATAAGGTGTCTTATAATGGAAAAAAAAGTGATCGATTATTTCCTCCTGGAAATGAAACATTTCTATCTGTAGGGATACGAACTGTAAGCAGTAGGAATAGACTAGGAAATTATGCAAGACAAGGGTAGAAAAGCACAGAGCAATGTAAGGACTTGATAAAGAACTTGTGGAGACCGAGCCTGCTCCTTTGGTGATGCAGCTCAGGTCATTTGCATGCAAAACACTCATCGTGTGGTCAAACCTAAAAAATGTACTCTGTAACTAGCAATCCCACAGCTGACATTTGAACAAGGAACAATTATTTTTGTCTGGTGAAAGCTACAGCCACTTATTCTTAACAATTTCATTATTTTGCACACATCAGGTTAGGAATACTGTATAGCAAAAATAACTAATTATTGCTCAACACCGCGGTGGTGTCAGTCCTTATCCCTAGTGTCTGAGGGGTAGCACCCCAGTTGTGATTCTGCAGTTTAAGGAAATGGAAAGAGAAGAGCAAACTCTGCATGGAAAGAAAATAGCTTTCATGAGAGAAACTGAGACACTAGAGAAAAGTCCATATGATTTGGGATTTCTAATATCAAAACGAGGAGCTACAGGGAAGTGATAGAGTAAATGGGAGGTTTTGCCTACATTACTCCCTGATTCTCTTCCCTATATTCTTGTGTGGGCCAATAAATTCTTTACATCCTCCTTGATCCTCACTGATATTCACTATGAAATAACTGTATTTATTAGCACTGCTGTAAACTAATAGTTTTTCACTATCTTATCTGTTTGCTGAATTAGTAAAATGCACTGTCTCACTGGAAGTTCCAGTCATGAGACCTGGTGAATGCAGACAGGGAAACTAGACAGCTTTGAGCTTGGTGGCAGGAAGCTATTAGAAGCAATGAAGTTCAGCACTAAAAAACAAATATATAGGTAAATAACATTACGCATCAATTAATGTTAATAATAACATCTATATCTATTGGCAAAGGTTTGATGGAAGGATGGAGAGAATTATAACTTCTTTTAATATGCAATTGTTATATAGCAGTGTCAAGTCTCAGGACTCTGATTCACCCCCTACATGGTGGTCACCTGTGTGGTTAAACTAAGCCCAAGCCTGCAAAGCCTCTTTTCTCCCTTCAAATCTGACAGGAGGGCAAATGAGAAGATAGGGAAGGCTGACACTATGTCAAAGTCATGCCTTCTCAGGGCTGTGCTGACGTGCCTGGTTTGCAGCAAGCTGAGACATCGTGCTCCACACTGGGACTTACCACAGGGTGCTGAAGAGCTGCAAAGAAAGCATGGCAACTTGGCGTGAGAGCAGCAAGTTGCAAGGCACACTGCTGCTGCTTGCTGCCCTGTTTGAAAGGAAGGCTGCATGTTTATTCTCACACCTGCAATGCACACTGCACTCACACCATCGTTCAAATTTTATATCATTCTGCATGCCCCAAATGCTGTTCTCATCACTCAAGGGAAACAGTCACCACTGTGAACCAAAGGCACACTGTAAGTAACCCACATTCTTGTTTGCTGTGATGAAGATTTTGTGTTCTTTGCCTTTATGGAGTAGCATTCTTCTTCCTCCTTCTTCAGTTAAACCTTTCTTCGCAAATGTTCTCTCTTTTTTTTTTTTTTCCAGTACTGAAGTAAGCAGCCAATTACTATAGTAATTGCTCTTTAAAATTAATTAATACAATGAAATGTTATGTCTTAATTTGCATGGCACAGATATCACAAAAATCTGGATCTCTTTTGTGAAGGATGTTGTAATACAAGCAAATAAAAGTACTTACAGTAAGAGGAGTCAGGATGTCAGTCTGCATTTTCTACAGATATACAACCAGGAAAGACTGGGAATGAGGTGACTTGACCACATTCACCTTACAGCAAGAAGAGTACTCATTTGAACCTCTGTCTCCACAGCTGTGCAGAAAAGTAGAGCAATTGAAAGAGTTTCAGAGAAGGGCTCTTCCTCCAGAGCTGATATGGAACATGTTTTTCACTGATACCTTGCTTTGTCTTTATGTCTGCTGTACATTAGACAACCGTAACAGTAGATTCAAACAACAGTAGTTTAGACAAAATGTCAAAGATTTCAGAGTTTATCAGCATCTGTCATGAAGCCTTGAAAATTAACTTTTCTTACTGTTTTCTTCTGTGGTGTTTTATACATTGAAGATATCTAACTGTATCCCCCAAAATGCTTTGTCATACGCTTCCTGCTCAGATAAAGCTTTCAAAGACATAATGAAAAAAGTGAAGTGCCTGATGAGAAAATGCTGGGCTTTACATATGCCCGTAAGCACTAAAATACATCAACTACAGAAAGCCATCTGGAGTTTTATATTTCCTGTACTAGATCTGTAGCTGGGACTGGTGATATCATGAACCCCCAACTTTTTCCCAACTACTAACACCACAAATTGGAATTAGTACCAGAAACATCAGAAAAACTTTTGTTTTAAAATTTTTGTCTCTTTCCCAAAAGAACCACCAACAAGAACTAAAGGATGGGGAGAAAGCCCTGCATGCTGGAGCTATAAATAATCCAAGTCTGATTGCCACTCATACGGTCCTATTTTATACCCCAGAGAATTTGTTAGCAGTTACACTGTTACGGCTAGGTCAGGTGAAGGGGTGAAATTGTTTATTATGTGTTCATACAGATGTGTTCATGGTTGGTTTTTTTTTGTGCATCTACATAAAAGCCTTCTACAGTTCAAAAATCAAGCAGGGTCAGTTAAGTAATAATAGCCATACAAAATGCAAAATTACTTTTTAAACATTGTCTTTTTATCTTCTTTTTCAGTTGTTGTTTTTTTTCCCCAGTGCTTCTTTTTCATTAAGTCCTTGTTAGGAAAACAAAGTACACAGAAACACATAAAAGATGCCACTGGTCTCATACAAGATCATTAGTAATTTTTATAATTGATCCAGAAAGTGCCCAAGCATAAGGTCCACCTGTCTGAGCATAAAGATAAGAAGCAACCAGATGTGGACAAGCATGAGTTCCTTTCACATTTCTCGCTCTTGTATGGCTCCCACTACTTAATATCAGTAGAGCAGTCAGAGCAAACCTCACATCAACTTGCACATATGTGATGGTGTTATGGCCAGGTGGCATAAATTACCATAGTCCCCTGATGCTCAGACTGAAACTCATTTTCAGCATAGTCTAGCTCTGCCCAAATTGGAATGCTGCTGTTACTCCAGTGAGATCAGCAGAGCAATGTCCAAATTATGGTAGGTTTTCATTAAAAAATGTTAATACAGATAATAGAAAGTAAAATAGCATTAACGATAATCAAGTCTGCTCGCTGGGTAGATTTTCTCACTTCGGGACCAACACTAATCTGCAAAATCATAGAATCGTAGTGCTCAAATCAAACGCTCAAATACATTTAAATTGGTATGATGCATTAGTATTTTAAGTCATTTATAATTACGCTTTCTTACTTAAGAGACAAGGAAGAGAGTGAAAAAGGAAGATGGAAACAAATTCGAAACATTCTTAAACATTTTCTTACTTTAGTGCATTTACTTACTGCAGTCCTTTAGGCAATGTGCTTGCTTAACCACCTGCAGAATTCTCACAAAGCCATTCATTGGGACAGGGCAAAAGAAAAAGCCTGAAAATACCAACTCATACCTTGGTACTGCAATATAAACAGGCTCAACCAAGCATTACATTGTGCCTATTTATTTTTGTCATGTGGTAAATTAAACAAAATAAACATTAGCATAAAAGAATAATTTTAAATGGAGTATTTATATATCTGTACTTTAAAACAAATGGTTTGAGATCTCTGTACCATGAACAATAAACACAGTTTGCTTTTAATTTTGATGTGAATTCTTTATGTATCAGTGTTTATGCATATATCTTAGAGATACGTGCAGATATTTGGCAGTAGTTTTATTTAAAGATTATTTATGAAAGAAAGGCATTAGGGTGATAAGCTGAAAATGAAAAATATTAAAATATTTATACCAAAGTATGTGTGTACTGCTGATCTAAATGTTTGCATAAGGAAATAAAATGCATTCAGTTCTCCTCTTTTTAAAAAATATTTGGTGTTGATGTTTTTCTGTGATTTGTAAGAACTCATAACGGTTTGTGAGTAATTTACTGTAAGTGATGTATGTAGCAAGGACTGAAAATGACATATTCCTATGTCCCCCTGGTAACTATTTAGTTTAAACCATGGGTGTCAAACCTTTTGGATTGCCTGGGCAGCCCTGAATGAAAAGGATTTGCCTAGGGCTGCATTTACAAAGATTGCTCTGAAAGTAATGCCTCCTAATTATTTCCTTGGAAACTACAACAGCCACAAAGAGCATAATAACATTATTACTACAACAGCTACAAAGAGCACAATAACACTATTTAACAGACCACATTCCCAGCTACAAAACACTTCTTTGCAACAGAGTCACCACCATTAGCTTTGCATTTTCACCAGCAATGAACAAGAACCTGCATGCTGCCCTCACACAAATCAACACCATTGGAGGTGCCCCACTGCTGCTGTTGGCGCTGCTGAAGTGCACCACCCATCGCCTTACTGTGCTCACATCCACTGTTTGGGCTCCATAAACATGCAAAAAGGTGGTGACATGAGTAAGGTGTGACTCTGCAGTGAGGGATATTCTTCTCTGATAAGATGGGGCTTTTAAAAGGCTATTAAAGGTTCATGATCTATTTTTTGACTCCAACTCTTTGCATTCAATTTGATAATGTATTTATGTCAACTGAAAAGGGAGTTACAAATAAATCAACAAATTGAGGATTTTTTTTGGCAATCTTGAAACCTATTCTCAAATTCCTTTATCATCACTGAAAGCACAGCTGCTGCATATTTTTCGCTGTTCACACGACTGTGTTTACCCAGTGTATCAAAATCCATGAACTGATTTCTTATCACTTGAGTTAGTTCTGCACCGTGCCCTCCCTGTGCCCTGGTTTCAGCCCAGACAGGGCTAGAAGTGCACTGATGTTTGGCTGGTGCTGAGTGAGGGGTTGCTCTCCTGGAGCAGAGCCAGAATGCAGCATGGCAGCAGGGGTGCCCCAGTAATGGTTGGTAAAAAAAGAGAGACCTAAAAGATAAATTGAAGATGCTGCAATTACCATCAGTATCTCGTGTCTGATGAAATACCAGTGTCTCAGACATCAAGAAAATTTATGTGCAAAAGTTTTAAAATTGGATAATGTCATGCAAATCATCATCAAAGCTGTGAATTTCATAAAGTCCAAAGGTCTGAATCATTGCCAATCCTAAGAATTCATTAAAAGTATGGATGTGATTATGGGGACATCATTTGCTTTTCTGAAGGCTAGATCAGGGAAAAATACTAAGAAAACTTTGCAAAATGAAATTAAGTCCTTTATGAAATCATAAAGAAAATTTGTGCCAGCATATGAAGATTAAAAATGGGCCACAGATCTAGCATTTTTGGTGGATTTGATCTCTCATTTAAATGAGATAAACACATATCTTCAAGGTGAAAATCACCTTATATGTGCAATGTTTCAGACAATAACAGCATTTGAAATGAAACTTAAATTATGGCAAGCTCAATATATGGCAAATGATTGTATGTATTTTGATACACTGGCTAAACACAGTCCTGTGAACAGTGAAAAATAAGCAGCTGTGCTTTCCATTTTGATACAGAAACTGGAAAATAGGTTTCAAGATTGCAAAAAAAAAAAAAAATTTTTTTTGGTATATTTGCAACTCCATTTTCATTCAACGAAAACACATTACTTGCAAATTTTAACATGGAATGTATACAGTTGCAATCAGACATTCAACTCAAAGAAAAATTTGGCCATGTCTATGTACCAGACTTTCATAAGCCCTACCTTACCAGAGAAAAATAGCCCTCACTTCACAGTCACACATATTTCCATCATCACTTTGTGGCAGTATGTACATTTGTGAACAATTATTGTCAGGATGGTGCACAGGAAGACTAGTATCTCATCAAAAGTCTATGATGAACACCTTGAGGGCTCAATGGGAATGGCAACCACTGCCAATGAACTAGCCTGATGTGTTAGTTTCACAAAAACAAGGTCACACAGCCTACAAGTGTCATATTTCTGTTGCTCCCTGTTTTAATAAAAATACACACACACACACACACAAAAAAACTTTTGTGGCTTACATACATTAAATTTATTACATATTTTGTATGCAGTCCACAGCAATTCCTGTTTGCTCAGTGTGGCCCTGGCAAGCTAAAAGGTTGAACAACCACACAGTATTTACAAAATCTTCCTCAGTATCCCACAGAGCTTTTCCTATTCTTATTTACATTTAGATTTCTTATTTGTCTTACTCCTGGCTATTAAACAGCTGAAATCTCCACAGTATTTGTTTTCGTTGCTAAAATAGTATGATTTTTTCAGTGCTGTCCTTGTGATCAAGAGTCAGTTAAGGCTATCATTGCTCTGTCAGCCAATGGTTACATGTAAAGGCGTATTCTGGCACAACACCAAGACCCAATTACTGCAAAGCATTAACGTCAGCACAACCCAAAGCTATACCTTCTTTGCTGACTCACAGACAGATGAGAAAGCCAGAAGGGACTATTGTTATCATGCGATCTAACCTCTAGGATTACAAAGGGCTTAGGGATTCCCAGAAGAAATTCCTATTTGTAGTCGAGAATAAGCCTGAAAAAATCCTAACTTTGATTTATAAACTTCCGGACTTAAAGAATCCACCATTACTATTTTCAGAAGCATTGTGACAATTCTTCCTAGAATGAACAAATTCACTTTACAATTTATAATCTGTTTATATCTTTGCTAGGTTTTAAGCCTTCTGTTATCAGTTTTCTGCCCTCTAACTTTACAGTTTTAGAGTGATATCAAATCTTTAATGCTTTTTTTTTTGTTTTTTACTAAATCAGTTGAATAAAACTCCTCAAGATAATGTATCACAGAATATTTTCAAATGAGTTTTCAGGCTCCTTGAGTCCTCTTCAGGTTTCCATCATCCTTACTGAATTGGAAATGTTTTCTGTATTCTCTAGCTGGACATAGGTAAAGGGATAAAATGGCCTCAGTTTCATTAAATGTTGCTCAGTGATTACATTAGCTAGTGTTGGCTTTTTCTGGATGAAAGACTAAGCTCCCCTCATTATTACTATCCATTATGGCAACAAAATGCTTTCCTGGATAGCACTCATACTCTGTAATTTGAGCTTCCTTCCCTATATCTTTTACTTGCTGAAACACATTGTTTGCTTCAGCGTAGCTGAGTTCTTTATTATTCAAGTCCCACATCTGCATTTACATTATTTTGCCTGAGACTGATATCAGATTGACAGGCTTATAATTACCTAGGTTACCTTACCCATTTAAAAAAATGTTTGCATGACCTTAACTCCCACAGGCTTATGGGACATCCACAGTGCTTCAATGAAAATTGATATTAAAAACCCAGAGAGTTCTTTTGACAACCCTTAAAAACATATTCAGATACGAGTTTGCCAGGGTACTATAAATGATTTCCAGCATTAGTGGTCTTAGTGACTGCTGAAGTAGAAGGAACTCCATAATAACAATACTGTATTGTGATGACAATGAGCTTACTTTCACATATAGAAGAGAACATTTATGAACACTCCTGGCTTAGGATCCTTTCTGTCACAGATCATTCATTTGATCAGAGCCATCCGTTCTATACCACCGGTTGCACTGTTATTGCTTAGTATCCTTCAGAAATTAATAGATCAATCTTAGTACACTGTAAACATGTATGCATACATGAAAACATGCAAGTAGAAAGGGTTTGTCACAGGAAACATAATTGAAGGGATTTTTATGGAAGAAGAATAACTCAAATGAGACAACTAATCATGACAAAAATCATTATCTGAAAGATTTTCTTCAAGGAATCTGAAGTTCAGGCAGGTATGTGTTCATTCTTTACATTTGCAAAATATTACACTTTCTTTCCCAATAATTAAACACCTGCCTAATTATCTATAAAAGCATAAAGAGCAAATACTGCAGGATTTTACCTAGCAAACTGACAGTGTATTTCTTGCAAAGTTCTGGCCAAGTAAGTAACTTTCATACAAGGGTCAAAATAATACCTCATACTGGACCTTTAACACCAAGAAATGGTAAGTAAAGTGGTCCCAGAGGCAGATAAAGCAATTCTGCAGTCACAAAACTCCTAACAATACACAGCCAGAGAGGGTACATTAAAAGAGAGAGTTCCTTAAACAACAGTCCACCCTTTTTTTCCTTTTTTTTCAACCTGCATGGACAGCCAGGGATAAACAGCTAGAACAGTTATGTAACACCATGCAAATAACTACTTTTGCTTTGAAGATGTAGGGGTGTTTAATAAGAAGATCTGTGGGCTATTATTGGCCTCAGGAGGTGCAGCAAGAATGGCAAGAATTCGGCAAATAAGCATTTTTTCTTTTTTGTTGTTGACATGAATTGGGAAAAAAAAAATTAAAACAGGAAAAATAAACAACTGTTCCACAGAATATTTAGCTGTAATAGACTGATGTTCAAAATTATTTTTAATAAGATCCTGAAATGTCAGTTTTCACTGGAAATCAAACAGAGCACATGCAAAATCTATGTATAGCCTTAGTGATTCTGATGTTACTTTATAACCTTTTGCAGATTCCCATTCCTTTTACTACAAATAGATTTGTATTAATACGAAATAAGTATTTTAATACAACTGCTTGCATTAAAAATCATTGACTATTTGGCAATATTAAGATATGATATTAGCTGTCTTTAAATTTTGCCCTCTCAGTTTTTGCCTAGTAATAGATTGCTGACTGTAGCAAACTTACTTATGTAGTCATCAGTAACAACAGGAACATGCAGATTTGGAGAATATTCCAGTTGCCAGCATATTTACATGATTATTTTTGATCTTTAAACCGATAAATTTTTAATATCACAATGTGAGTGTCAGCTGTCAGTGATGTGGCAGTCACATC
Organism: Odontophorus gujanensis; assembly: GCA_013399175.1. NCBI lineage: Eukaryota > Metazoa > Chordata > Aves > Galliformes > Odontophoridae > Odontophorus > Odontophorus gujanensis. The sequence continues at coordinate 167,923 of VXAB01012580.1, read as the reverse complement.
AGTAAACACCTTTTTCTAGGTGCACCTGCTTGCTCTTGGCTTCAAGTGACATTTTCTTCCTTTGAAGGGATGCTCTGCAGAAAGATGTTCCCAATACAAATATTCAGAAGCCGCCACAGCTAGCAGCAGTTGAAACCAAACCAAATCAGGACAGATGGGGGAATATTTTGTTTTGGTTAACAATATTGTGTGGAAATTTTTAGAGGGTTGCAGTATCTATCTATGGTGAGACTATGGCAATTTACTCTTTAAATACAGCCTGTAAGTTACAGTGTGATGAAAGTTAGATTTATACAAACAGATGCGATGCTAGTGCCTGAATACTCTGAACATGAAGTGAAAGAATTATTACTGTTGCTACAAATATTTGCACTGTATCATAATGTACTTTTGACCAAGGCTGTATCTCTTACATCTTGCCTGACACAAGAAAGACATGGAGCTGTTGGAATGGGTCCAGAGAATTGCCACAAAGATGATCAAAGGTTTGGAGTACCTCTCCTAGGAAGAAAGGCTGAGGGTCCCAGGTTTGTTCAGTCTTGAGAAGAGAAGGCTCTGGGGAGAATTCACTGCGGTCTTCCAGTACTTAAGAGGAGCCTATAGGCAGGAGGGAGACCAAGTGACAGGACAGGGGAAAAGGCTTTAAAACTAAAAGAAGGGAGATATGGGTTACCTATTAGGAGGAAATTCTTTACTTTGGGGGTCATGAGGCACTGGCATAGCTGCCCAGAGAAGTTGTGGATGCCCCATCCCTGGAGGCGATCAAGGCCAGGTTGAATGGAGCCCTGGGCTGCCTGAGCTGGTGAGTGGCAACTCTGCTCATAGCAGGAAGGTTGGAACTAGGTGATCTTTTAGATCCCTTCCAATCCAAGCTATTCTATGAATTTATGATTCAGATAATGGAGGAAAATGGTAAAAAATAGTTACACAGCAGTACAAAACACTGGAATAGGTTAACCAGAGAGGTGATGGAAGCCTCGTCCTTGGAGACACTCAAGGTCAGGCTAGACAGACTCTGCGTAGCCTGATCTAGCTGTAGGTGTTCCTGTTCATTGAAAGGCAGTTGGACTAGATAACCTTTAGAGGTCCCTTCCAAATCAGAAGATTCTATAATTAATTCTATAATGCTAAAACTGTCTGTTTCTGGCTCAAACAAAAGCATAACGATCTCTGAATATTCCACACGTAAGCTCGATAGAGTGGGCACAGGTATAACTTCCAGGTTTAATAGGACCCCACATCTGTTGAATCATCATAGCATTATTTAATTTCTTAACTAAATCATCCGTCTCTCTTTCCTGTAAAGCAAAATGTTTATGGCTCAGTTATATTTTCTTCTTTTCCCTCATCAAACCCTGGAAGATAATTTGTACATTAAGCCTTCAAAGAAAAGAAGAGTTGAAAAGTTCCTGTGCATCTGAGGACTTCAGGAAAACTTTGTTTATGAAAACTATGAAGGATAAGGAATTTGGAATACCATTCTATCAGGAAAAAGTATTAGGAAAAAGTAACCTGGTAAGAGAAATGCATACATCAAGATTAAGAATGGCTCTGTACTCAGTTAATCTGTCCATCCCACAACACTGTGATTTTTCTCTCCTCATTTACAGCTCTCTACAGGTTCAAAGAGCTCCCAGGTAGTTATGTTGATAAAGTTAGACCTAGCATTTGAGTGCCTAAAGGCCTTGGAACCCCACTTCAAAGGTGAACATTTTTGAAAGCATGCCTAAATTTATCTGCTCCACTTTTTTTTTTCCTTTTTTTTTTTAAACAATAATAATACTGCCTCACACTTACAAAGCACTTTGGGATCTCTAGCTGAAAGATGCTATTCAATTACTGCCACAAAATAATTGTTAAAAACGAGATTCCCTATTATGCACATTTTCTAATCAGCTCAAGAACATTAAGTTCAAAAGTTCACTTTGATTCTAACTGCATTCCAAATCTGTTTAGGAAATTGAAAAGAGAAGGCAGGAAAGGGGCAGGAGACAAATGTCCCATGATAACAAAACAAAGAGAGAAAAGAGGAAGTAAAATTAAAGAGTACAAAATAATTGTGAAAGATCAAGAAAAAAATCCAATTATAAGTATGATTAATTTCATAAATAGAGTGATAGCAATTTTAGTTTTGTCTTTATTCCTGCTATCATATATTATACACAATTTCCAGTGTTTTTTTTAATAATTTAATGACCTTCCCTTATCAAAATTCTACAGAGAATAAATGGTTGAGAAACTAAATGATTTGTGAACCTGCCTGCCTACAGAATAGTTTTAAAGGTTAAGATATGCCAGATTGAAGAAAGTTTTTCTCTAATTATGATGTTGATCTAATACAGATGTAAAACAATCCTGTCACACCACCAGCTTTGTGCTAACAAGTACAATCACTTTCCATGAGATACAAGATGAAGGTATTGTTACACATACTGTGGAGCCAGAGTTCTTGTCAATACCAAAATCTGTAAAATAATATTTTAAAAGGGAATTTAAGATGTCTTTATTTAAAATTCTGAATATAAAACACTAGATGAAGATGTCATGTGTTAGCATGATACAAGATAATTTTACAATTCTCAGATATTTTCCCGTATCTTTTTTCAGAATACCATACACTTGTGGCAAAAGCATTTTTGGCCCATTCATTGAACCACCTGTTCAAATGGAGAAAAGTACCTTATGTCCATGTTCCTGTCCTCCTCGTATTACCAAAATACAGTGTTTGTTGAAAAAAAAAAAAAAAAAAAGACATAACCATAAAATCCTGCCATCTTTATGCATAAATATTAACCTACTGTTTCAGTTCACTACCTGTGTACCTACAAATCCACTGGAACATTTGTTGTTTCCATTTCTCTGAAGTAAATGTGCACTTCTCTTAAGTATTTTGAGTTTCAGAATGATATATATTTCCAGGAGTTTTAACACAGCAAGCTTCATGGCAAGTTCATCCGCCCTGATTTAACTGACAGACACGATGTTCCTTCATAGTCAGTGGCAAGAAACAGCTCCCTTAGAAGATGAGTCATCCCATTCCATAATAGACACTGACATAAAATAGGATTAATTGCCCTTCTACTGGCTGTAAAACCAGCTGAGGTCAGTACTGTAAAACAGACACCCAACTTACAGGCATCTACAACTGAACAAAATGAATCCTACTCCTTAGTTCTCCAGTCATTAAAATTAAATCAAATTAGGTGAGAGCAGCATTTACAGAAGATGATGAGTTTAACCTGCTTTAGTCATTTTTTCTAGTTACAGCAACAGTATTAATCTGTTTGACTGGCACTGCTGTCTGCAGTTTTCACCTTCATGCTTCACATACTGAGATATGTCAAGCCAGCACTGTTAACTGATCACATCCATGCTCTGATGCAGTAGAGCCCTCGAAATGTGGTGAGGTACAGCCTAACCCATGGAAACAAAATGGCTGAAAATATATTGCAAAAAACTTTCGAATATAGATAAATGTTCAAGAAAGCAGTGCTGTTGGAGAAGAGAAAGAAGGTTCTGGTAACGTTGCACTGACAAAGTTTCAGTCATATCAAAAACAAGCATCAGTCATTAATAAAGCTCATAAAAGAACTAAACCATACTGCCTGAGTATTTCTGAGGTAAGTCAAACTGTATCCAGGTAAGGTAAACTGAGAATAAGGAATATGGTGTGACACATCAACACTGTATGCTCATACTTTGCTCTTTAACATAAAACTTATCTGGGACACTGATGACTAAGTGCATTCAAAGATGCATGTTTTGCAGACAATGTCTAATAGTCTGTTTTATTAATCTGGTCCTGTGTGTGCTTTAAATTAGGAAGTGCCACGGTAGAAACTGCAGTGAAACAAGTAAGAATCTTGTTTAAAGAAACCAAAGCAAAAACTTCAGTTTGGCCTTTACTTGTTAGTATTTAGCTTTCAAGCCTTTGCAATTATTTTTAATTGCTTACATCATGTAATATTGTTTTACCGCCACTCAACAGGAAAAAAAAAAATGGTTCTATTTTAAAATAAACAGAGTAAAAATATTTTGTAAATTAACAGCCAGTTTGCCATTATGCTGCAAGTATTTGGCAGGGAAAAAAGCTGTTTGCAGTGCATTTCAGTGAAAGTTTAGAAGTCCTTTTCTCCAATAAAACTGATGCAATTGCAATATCCTCTTCATGCCATTCTTAGGAAGTAGTAGTCCCTATGCTGTGTGATATTATTTAATGTTATCAGGCTGTGTTACATTTGTTTTGATGAAAGAGTAGATAAGAATATGAGGACGATACTTTGATGGCATAACTTTGGAATTAAAGTATTTAGTATTTCTTATTAAGTAGTTTAGTGGGTAGGGATGGTGATAGGAGGACGGTTGGACTAGATGATCTTGTAGGTCCTTTCCAACCTAATGTATCTATGAATCTATGAAATACAAGGTGGAAGCTAAAAATGGGCTGATAGTTTGAAATTCTTAAGTAAGGTTAAATGCCAAGACCTTTTCCACATCCATTAGGCTGTAAAGTAGCAAAAGATCCACCTTCAAACTACTTCATCCATACTCTCATCTTCCTATCCTTCTGGTAAAGCCACCAAGACTGTTCCATGAATACACTCTCACTTTGCTCCCAGTGCTCCACTCTTGTAACCTCTACAGTCTGGGCACGGTACCTGCTGGCAATCTCGGCCACAGCTGCATGTGGAGGGATTCACACAGAGATTCCAAAGTGGTAGACTCCCGTAGGCTTGACAACTGTGTGGAGGCCTGAGATGAGGTGTCACGGGAGGAGTCCATGTTGGGACTGGAGAATGGGCCATGGCCCACCGCGTGCATCTAGACCATGTGCTACTGAGAGTGTGCTATGAGTGAGTTAGGTGTATGTGCTTGTCTGTTTTGCGAGTGCTATTATTTCTAATTGCTCTATTTCCTAAATAGCTCCGATATACTGAAAAGTAAAAACTTTTAAGAAACTGTTAGCAGTGGGCTAACCAGTGTGATTGGGGAGATTGCCTCCAAATGTACAAAGAGTATACTCTGATTCAAAGTAGAACTATATCTGATAGATCCCTTTGTAACTTCTTGCAAGACAGAAAAAAGGTGATTAGAATGGAAGGATCTTTGGCATGTAACTACTTTACGTGTTCGGTACACAAAAATCATATGTTTGATCTAAATCGAGTGAACAGATAGGCAAGGAAAAAGCCTTTTCTTCATTTAGGCTACACAAAAGCTCTCTCTTAAAAGCCATTGTCTAAGTTATACAGATCTATTTGTTTCTAATTAAACTTTTGTATCAAGTGCTATACAGGCATTTCTACTACAGAAGTTTTATTTCAGTTAAAATTAAGTAGGCTGAGAAAAGACTGATAAAAGCACTGACTGTACCTAAAATAGCCACTGCCCAATTTTGACAGTAGAGCTCAACTGTGAAACATTACCCCAGAATGTATCAAAGCTTTGCAGTGGCAAGAATAAGAGGTTATTACCATCTGACAAACTTTACTATTGATCTAAGATCACTGAAACTCTGAAGGTGGCAGGAAATTCACAAACAGAAAGATCCATTCCATCCTGAAAAACGTTTTCCTTGAATTGCTTGTTAGTAATCTAATTCTGTTTGAAATGAAAAATGACTATAATATGCACATGATATTAGGAGACAAGGTAAGCCAGTACAAATTTTTGTTTATTTATTGCCTACTGCAGAACAGAGTTCTGAAACTACTTTTATTTCTAGGTGTTGGTTTTGTTTTGTCATTGAAAGATAGATGGGTAAGGATGATTATGATGTTTATTCTCACATTCTACTTAAGTTCATTCCTTTCCTCACTTCTGTCGATACTTTTGAAAAAGTCTAAAGAAATTCTTTTGCCTAATTTATATGCCCTTCTCATGCTTGCCTGCTGCCAGTTTAGATGTCACCTGCAATAACAATGAAAAATTGCTGCGTGCCTCATGCTCTATTCTTCTCATCTGCTTTAAAAGCTCACTCCAGCTACAGAAGGGAGTTGGCTTGTGCGCAGTAACAAATCTAATTCAACCTCACTAAGTCGCAGTTTTTTCATCTTCAAACCTATTCTGTACAGCCTGGAAAACTCATTAATGGAAAGACTCTCAAGTCTAGTTCATCTCTTTATGGGAATGGATTAGACTACCAAATAGAATGCAATTCTTAAAAAGACAGATAGTTTAAAGACATCCTCAACTACAGTTGTGAGTGCTTTAAAGTTATTGACACAAGCAGTACTATTGTATTACCTCTTGCAGAATCTTAAACAATTGAGTGTACTTAACAATAGTATGCAACATGCAGAGAAATTTAACAGTTACCCACTACTGTTACTATGCAAGTGAACTGTAGTTCAGCAATTTGTATTACCTGAGGCGCGCAGTCACTTATTCTTTTACCATGCTGATGAGATGGTACTAGCCAGATAGACCCTCAGAAGGTGTCAGCAGTGTAATAAGTCACCATTTAAGTTCGATGTTAACTAAGAAGGCAACAACTCCTGCTTCATTCCAGCAGAAGGAAAAAAAAAAAAGTCTCAATAATGTGACCCTTAGAATAACTCACAGCAAAATCTGGATATCTAGTTTAAAATGCCAGAGTTACTCTGTCTTGTGTGTCAGAAATAATGATTAAACATCTGTGGCCCAAAGCCCTTAAACAGTAGAATTCTTCTGGGAAAGGAAAAAGAAAAATGAGAAAAGGAGAGAAAGATGTGGAGAAAAGGTGAATGCAGTAAGAAATGTTTTGTGGGGGTGACTACAGAGAATCAATGTTCAATACTTTATGAAGAAAGCATTATTTCTCATCTTTACTGAAGATGAAGTCATGTGCTCTGAATATGCTAAAGAATAGGACGATTTATCGCAACATAAGCTTCCTGACACTTGCCAATCTCTACACACTGCTGATGTGGTAGAAGCAAGATTTTAAAGGAAGTCCTGGACATAGCACAACAGTATATTTTACTGAAAGCAGTATAAAGTCAAGCCACAATTAACACAAAATAAACTGCTTGGTTAGAAGTGATTTAAGACTACAAACTTACAGCAATACATATAAATACAGGAACTAAACCCTGAATTCTGAACCATCAGTGGCTACAGGAGACACAGAATTTTGTAGCATGAGAAGACAAGAAAGTTCAGTGCTACCCTTTTGAAGCCTTCCACTAAACAAATCATAGTCTTCCAACTCTCTAAGTCAACATTTAAGAAACCCAGACAATGCTGAATCCTTCCTTTTGGATACATATCACCCTCCAGGAGTAGAAATGGCTTACTTATTATGATAAAAATATACCTATTTCTACTAGTATCTGATTGCTATTCTAGAGCAAGAAGTGCTACAACAATGAATACTCATCATGTTCAAATCTGCCTTATGTAGCCAGCTTAACTTTTTAAAATATACGAAACAGAGTAGGAAACTCTTCCATTGCAGAAGCGTCTGATGGTTATGAGGTTATGTTTGAGTTCAGGAAAAATCAACTTTTCTGAGTTCTGCTTAAGCCATAAATGCTGAAATACTTGCTATGAAAAGAGAAACTACAGTTTACTGCTATTGCCATGTTTTCATAAGCTGCTTTTAAGGAGCACCAAAATCATGAGACTGGCATACTAAAACTTTTTTTTTTTTTAAAGGGGTTGCTGTGTAACTCAGTGGAATTGGCAGCTATTGCAGCTTTGTAATTCAGAAATCTCAAAGCTAGAAGGGGAAAAGCATGAAAGGGAGATGTGACTGAAGGTTTCATTTGTAGCCTGGACTATGAGGTATCTCAAACAGAATTCTTACAGTATAAAATTCTGGTATTCTGGTAAAGAATTTTGTAGCCAATTTTTAAGGTGTTTAAACACATTATTTCTAGTTATGTAAAAAGCCTCACCAACTCAATGACTTTATTTTTTTTTCTTTATTTTTTTTTTTAACACCAATCTTGGCATTTTCATAAAGAAAATAATTAAGCCTTGCATAACTGTAATTTTTTAGTTGCTCTACAAGCATTTTTGTATGCTCTTCCTAGTTTATAAACAGAGAAATCTAATCTTCTTTACTTGCCAAAATCAACCTAGAACACTTTGCCGATAGAATTCTGACCGTACTGCTATATTGATCCTTTATTTGTATACTCAGTTATCATCTTGACTTTGACACAGTGCCAACATTTTTCAGAAGCAACAGCTGTCTAAATAAGTACTAGGTGATGTTAAGAGTATGCATTTTAACTGAATTTCTCTTAGGCAACGTTTCAAGTATTTGAGCTCTTCCATAATTCTGTAGTCATAGTATTTTCTGCTATAAGATTTGATTTTCTTAAGAGTAGTAACAGTACCCTCTATTATTTTGAATCCTTGAGAAGTTCTGATATACAGGACTGATGTTTAAATAGACTAAATCTCACCAAAACAATCAAGATGCTGTATTATATTATCATAAATACACAATCAAATACATTACACGCAGCATACATACAACTTAGAAACAAACACTACTGCATTAATGCATGTATAATGCACATCACATAAGGCTGTCTCACAGGAATTGTACCAAGAGTATCTACATCAAGTTAACAGGAATAAATAACTACAGACCAATGGTTCTTTTCTTAGACTGCTTGAAGTACCCTCAATAATTCTTAATTCTTAAATCTAGTTCTGGTCTCTTAATGTTATACTGCATCTTGTAACATACACTAACCATCACGCATGTTGATCCTGACTATGGCTATTAAGAAGTACAGCAGATCAAACAGTAGTAACAACATTCAACAGCATTGTATTTCTAGGAGAGAGGGAGGCAAAAAATAAAACAAAATTAGGAAATAAAAAATGTGGACTTTGGTATGCAACTTAAGTCTGTCATTGGCTCGTAGAAATATTCATAAGTAGAAGTCAAGATTCTCAGCAAAATCCATGAGATGACTTTGATATTTCATTAGCATTACCAGAAATAACTTAGGCAGGATATTTCTGTTCTGACTGCAATGCTATTTTCTTATTTGCCAAACAGTTGAGCACTTAATAAAATCCAATGGAAAATACAACCTAGAAATTCTTAAAAAGAACCATCAGGAATGGAAAGGCATAAAATGCAAATCACCTTCAAAATTTATCATACTAATATATGCTGGAAAATTTTACATCACAGCTCTGTCTCACGTTATACCAGTGACTACTTTGTTTTAAAGATTATACTCAATATGCAAGGCTGCAGGCTTGTGTGTTCAGTTTTAATTGAAGGAAAATCTACTAATTACTTATTAATCCAGTACAGTGATTTTTCATATGCTTTATTCATACAGAATAAAATCTTGTGCCTTTAAAATTTTAATAGATAGAAGCTACTCTGTGGTGAATATAAACAGGTTCTTTCACATTCATATCAACGGTTCAAATCCAGATAATGTTTCCGGGGACCAAGAGAAACCATCTGTTTAGAAGCCTACTTGAAATGAATAGATGATCTCAAATATAACCCCGAACGAGAGTATGTTCTTTCCCAGACTGATTGACACACATACTGATAGACAGCAGAGAACAAAAACTGACCTATTTTCACATCAAGAGCTGAACTTGAGGAGCAAAGATGAAATATACTGCTGTGGCAAAAAGCAGAAACTTGTATTAATACTGCTTATATCAAAATTCTTCTGCAGACATAGAGAGGTAATTTCAGTTGTCATCAATTGAGGTCAGTACATAGGTACTAAATTACACAAAAGAACTGGAGTAAGGGATAGTCTGTTGTTCTAACTGTCTATATAGTGTTTTTCACATGTTCTTCTCGCTCAGAACAATCAAAGTCTCTTTAAAGTGAGTGAGAGCTGGTTGAATCTTGACATAAAGTAGATTGATATAAATGCAAAGTAACTCATCCCTCCTTCACAACAAATGTATTTCTTCCAGTCCAAGTTGTTTGTCTCTCCTTCTACGATTTTCTCAACTGTATCTCCCTTTAAACTCTTCATTTCATTTACTCCCTAATTGAACCAGATATTACTCTTTCCTCAAGAGATTTAAGCTAACTTACATTTCAGTTTTGTATTAATTCAGACAGGCAAAACCACACTCTGCAAACAGTCCTAAAACTAATACAGAAGTCAGAAAAACATAACTATCCTAGTATAAAGTATTCAGTTTACTGTATAAGCACCATTCCTCTCTTTTTTTCTAACAGCATATGCAGTGTAGTGTCCATACACTCAAAACAGGTTAGCTGCTACCATCAGTGTTTTGTTAGAATTGACTTTGTCATAGAGAACACTTGACAGGTTCTTCCACCTCATCTGTCTTCTCACCAAGGAAGTGCCTTCAGCACTAAACAGGCATCGGAACAGTGGCTAAATCTAAAAAGTTCTGCCTCACACCTTCCCCTCAACACTGTCAGAATCTGCAAAAATGACCAGGAATTCTCTAGTCTGTTTTCCACACATCAAATGAAGAACTACTAAAAGCAATAGCATCCTGTGGCTTTTTTGTACTTGATTCCTTTTCAATACAAAAAAAAAAAAAAATTAAAAAAAAAAATTCCAATAAGCATAGATAACAGTAGCTTTTACACATGGCAATACCACTGTAAAAGAAAGCATGCCTATGCTTTAGTTGGTTATCTGCATTTTAAAATAGAAATAAAATAACAGAGATTCTAAAGTCAGACTGACAACAAAGGAACCAAATGCTGTAATGTGATACTTGTATGGCTCTAGATCATGACATTATGAATCCACACTAGGACTGTAGTTCTGGCTTCCAAGAGTGCCAGCAAGCCACCATTGATCCATGTGAATGGACTGGAAATAAAGCTTCATATTCATTTTATCTACCCATGACTTCACAAAGTGGTGCAACAACTTGGCAGAACTGAAGCCATCCTCACTTTCATGTTGTTACCTGTGATCTGGGAACCACCACAGAGGAATCAGTTCACTGTCTATGTACAATCTCCATCAAAACTTAGTACAGCATTCCTCTGTAATTGGTCTGGTCTAGACCTTGATTTAGCGGTTGGAAAATGTGCCCACACCACGAGGGTTAAAATTATATAATTTTTAAGATCTCTTACAACCCAAGCCATTCTGTGATTCTAATTCATCATCACTTTTTTTTTTCTTTTTTTTTTTCTGTAACCTGAGAGGGGCTGTATATTTTGTTTCAAGCTCATACAGTATTTGAACAAGCTGGCTCTTGATCCATAATGAAGGAATCTACTCATTTTCGTAATAACAATCAAACTCGTTTAAGCAGTGGCTTAGACAAAATTCTATCCAATGGCTGAAAGCCATTTATCCTGGATTATTACAGGGTCAGAATAAAAAGAAAAAACACGGCATTGTTGTAAGGACTCTAAATCAGTTTTTTTTTTCTTTTTTTTTAAAAAACGTTAAATATCAGTGAAGAACGAAAATAACAGTGAAATGCTCTTCAGTCAGGAGATAACTTATCCAGTAACATTTAACAAAGAGATTTTTGTATTCTTAAGACTCTGAAGTAATAAAAGTGTGAAATGCCAGGCTACTAAGTTTCTGAATAGACACATCAGGAGATCTAAATTGTAGATGTTCTCTACTCAAAGGTGATCTTGCTCTTCAGTGCAGATTGAAGAAAACTGCCAGCAGTGACTTTCTTCCATGTTTACTCTGTCCATGCCCTTATTGCTTTGCTTATGATGAAGACAGAAATTTATTTCCCTCTTCCGGTAATTTGTCTCAGTTATCACCATTATCTTCTGGGCAAACTGGACTTAAAATTCATTTTTTGTTCTGCCTTCAACTGAGATAATTAGACCCAGAATAACTTAAAAGTCCATTTTCAGCCTTTCAGGTGAGTAGTCCCAGAACTGTGGACGAGTCTTAGCAAAAGCAGTCTCTCCATGTCTATTCTTTAAAGCTAGCTGCTATCCAACGAAAGTACCCTGCATGGAAGGTGTTTTCATCTCTGAGGGTCTTTGTGATTACTTGATCATGTCTACACTAGGAATATTTTACTGGAAACAAGTGTTTTCTCTGCCAGTGACTCCTGATTAGCCTTGACAGGTAATCAAAGTTTCCCACCAGGTGATCTGTTATTTAGTCATCAATACACTAAAGTGCAAACTTGAAAAACTAGCTTGATGTGTGTGGCTCCCATCTTCTTGTACCAGGGGTTCTAAGTAAATAAAGTAGCATATTTAATGAGAATCATGTATCACATTTATCTGTAACTCACACCAAAAGAAAAGCAAAAGAAAAGCCAACAGAGTATAATCCCACTTTCCTAATGGATTTTGATACCTGAAAGATACATACAAAGCACTCTCAATATCAAATACTAGAAGATTGCCACAGTATTGTGGATTACAATAGCTCGCTAGAGAGCGCATTTTCCACAGTACCTTTTACCTTGTTCAAGTCTAATGGCAGAAACTCATGAGAAGTTCAACTACTGCCCTTGACTAATGAAGGACTGAGGATAGAATGGCTCTATTTGGCTCCAGTAAACTTGATTCCCTGCAGAATGATAACTTTGGTATAAAGCAATTCAACTAAACTCCCTGAAAATATACAAGGCAGAATAAATTTTGGACTTGAATTAACATTAACTTTCTTTAGAAACAGGAAAAATTGCAACCTTAAACTTCCACCTTCATCTTACTGTGAAAATGGAGTATAATTTACAAAACTAGAAATGGTTAACTACCATCACATGCTCAAAATGGCTACAGGTTTATTTTTTGCAAAATAGCATTTTTTATTCAATGTTGCATTTTTTTTTCTCCCAAGAGAAATACTTCAAAATCCTTTCATCACTCTATCATATTATTTACTTACTGTTTGTTTTAAGTAATATTTCATGGCACATAACATCCTCAAAAAAATAAAAGTAAAAAAGCCCCTATCCTGAGCAATTTAAATCAAGGTAATTGCATGTATTTCTAGTTTGTCTGATTTTTTAATCCTTACCCCTAATTCCTTTGTCACTTAGCATGCAATGTTTCTATAACTATCAAGACAGTTATATTAGTACTTGACTTCTGTGTCAGCAGGACACTATGAAATAAGTATTTTACATTGGAATGAGATATCTGAGCAATACTGCAATAAATACATCTACTGAGATATTAAATCAATTAATCAGTAAAAGGCTTAACATAAGAAAAGTTGCTAAATCAATAATTTGGATAAGATGAAGCACTTTTTTGTTTAAACATGTTCAGATTTATTTAAATTACTATTTAATTGATGGAGTGTTTTATGAGTCAGCTCGCTCTTAGTCTCTTTACAAATCCACCTACTATCCATACAGTAACATTTCAATATTTTTTTTTTATTCCCTCCCCTCCCTCCCCACCTTCCCAAACTTATAAATCTAATCCTCACAGTAAAGGAGCTTTCCAACCCAAACATAATTAGTACTACAAGGTTAACCCTTTCTCTTGTTATCACTTCCTTACTGCTGCTGATTCTGGTCCCTCTTTTTAGTTTGTTACTGGATTCAGTCTTGATTATATGACAGGTAACAAGAAGTCTTTCTTGTTATCTCCAAAACATAATATTTTGGATCAGCTTTGTTTCCCTTTACAACAGATAGATATTTCCTTGGTACTTGTAGACACTCAACACAATCCCAAAACACATGAAGTGGATTAGGAACTCATGAATGGGAGTGATAGGATACTCTGTTAATCACTAGGGAAAAAAAAATGTAATTATTTGAAAGAAGATCACTAGTTTGTTTGTTTTGTCTCAGAGCTCTTCTAAGTTGTGGTCAAACAATAAGCTTCACACAAGTAAAAGCTTTATAAATCAGCTTATCTCATTTAGTTACAGTGATCTTCTCTTTTTCAATATTTACAAATCTTAATACAATTTACAAAATGTATAGATGCATGCTTAGACCTCTAGTGTTAATAGATATTCACTAGCTGAATGAACTCCTCGGGAATAAGAATTCTTGGAAAATACGAAGCTGCCCTAATGAATATGTGACATGATTCTCAAGTCCCGTAAATCCTCCATCTGCCCACAATAATAGACCCTGGGGCAATGCAAGTGCAAAATACTTCAGTATTCTCCCCATTACTCGGGTCAACCCTGAATAACAAGAGCAAAGGAGGTATTTGAGCTTTACAATGTTTCTTCACAGAATCTTTCCAAAAGAATTACATTTCCTCGTTGATTTTTATACTCTTCACATATTCACATATGTATTTTAATAGCAGAAAAACTACACATTACTGTAAGATTCTTTCACATTATTGTATTTTTAATTATTATTTGAGAGCAATATGTAGATGGGAAGTTTAAGCTTGCCTGATAAATCTAGAGATGGAAAAGTTTTGCAATAGGTTGCAATAATTTGCAAAAGTTTGCCATAATATTCAAATGCAACAGATAGGAAACGCACATTTTATAATTTCATAAATACTAGAATTAATTCAGTGATGATATTAAAAAGTGATGTTTAATTTATCCCATTTTGTTAGGTCTGATTTATTAAAACAATCCTCAAACTTAATCATAAAAATTCATTCTTTTCTAATGCATTTCTACTTTCTTAAGAGGTATTCTATCACATAGCAACGTTGATGACTAGAATCAAATTAGAAAAAAAAGGCTATTTCATACTGTTTGGAGACAATAAATTATTTACTACAATAAATATAACATATATAACATTCATTTTCCTCAAAAATGCATTCTTAAGTAAGCAATTTTTTAAGGTTTTTGTGCATTTTTAAAGGGCAACTCTATGAGGAGTTTCCAGACTTGGAAATCAGATTTTTGCTCCTATACAAGGAAAAACCATTAACTCTCTCTTTTTTTTTTTTCTTTTCTTTCTTCAACATTGCATACTTGCAATGATAATTTTCTTATTTTTGTTTTAATACAATTTCAGCAATTTGGATTGAAGACAAGATTTAACAACATACCATAACATTTCCATTCTTTAGGGTAAACTTCTATTGATTAGGGTAAACTGTTTATACGAAATGAAAGAATTTTCACTGTTAAAGCTTCCTTTGCTACATTCTGGTTATAACTGACAGTCTGAAAACAATGGAATTAGCTAGAGATCCTTCTCTGAAGACGTGAGCTAGACTGAATACTAACCCTGACTTAATCTCATTGTTTTCTTGATCTTAAACAAGTGTTAAACACAAGCAGACCACTGCTAAGTAATGCACTTACACAGACAGACAATGGCTTCTGGTTTGTGCTCTATGCAGTTATTTCCACATTTGTACCAGTGAAGCTCCAAAGGACAAAAAAAAACATAAATAAATAACAAAAAATCAATACTAATATACTGGATCAATTGAAAATTGTTTTCCAGAATATCTTGTTTAGTGTGTGGTTCACATACTCTGAAATCACATGTGGTTAGTCATCAATTTCAGATCATTACAAGTCTTGTTTTTCTTAAATCAGATCCACCTTAGGAAAATACACATTAGCTCAGAAAAGACCAGAAGAATTCAAAATGCATAAAGAAATCATTTTGAAGTCACCACTGACAAGCTGTAGTTCTCCTCCCAGACCATAATAAATGTACTAGATCCATGACATTCTGAGCTGATGACTGCTGGCACTGTTTAGCTTGTGTTAAAGAGATTGTATTTTTCAGAGAACTTATGTTCAGTGTGTGCTGAAAACTATGTTCCCTTAAATCTGGAACTTGGATACTCATAAAGTACTACATTTTCTGAAAATCTTGGCAAGCATGCCTAACCTTTAAGTGATTAGAAAACAAAAAAGAAAGCATCTCTTGGTAGAGATCCAGCTGTGACAGCATGAAGGCAGGCAGATGTAGGGAGGAACAGCATAGGGAAAGAAATAGAAGAAATAAAACTGAATGTCATTCTCTTATGCAAATACAATTTCATAGGAATGATAGTAATGATGGTAGTTTAGAAAAGACTAACAATTGTCACATACAAGTGGTTGCTTGAAAAAACAGAATATGTCCAATGGAAAAACTTTACTATTTGTAACATTCGATCGATCTCAAAGAAAAGAAGTATGAATTTGGAGCTTCAATTCAATATTGATCAGTCAGTTTCAGAAATTAGGAAGCTTAAACTAAAATATGAGAACCATTTCACATCTAGAAAATCAAAACTAACTTCCATTAAAACGATGTATGTAGAAATCGTGATTTTTATGCTAAAACTAAAAATAGTAGAAATTCTGGTATCTTCTGTAATGCACCATCTCTTTTTTAGGTGAACACTGAATATAAAACATATGCAGTGGCATAAGCACCACTATTAAACAATTTTGTACCACAGTACAAAGTTTGAACAAACAAACAGTAATAATTTTCAGGATATACAATGTTTAAAAAGAACGCTACGTTCCTGTCTGAAATATTTTAAGCTAATTCTAGAATGAACGTTCCAATATTGCTATAAGTGGAAAAGATTATAGGTTTCCTCCTTTGCTTCTAATCCAGCTGGTTCGTTCCCTACATCTGACAACAGCTGATGAATAAATTTTTTTACATATTCTTTCCTCTTTCCTGCCTTCCTTTCCCTCCTTCACTCTTCACAGGAAAAAAGAACACTTCAACAATAAATTATAGTGCCTAAGTTAGGAGGAAGATTCAAGCACTAGCAGTGTTCTTGAAATTACTTTAAAATACAAATCTTTATTTAAAGTGGCAACATATTATATACTAATAGTACATTTATGACTACCAACTTATAATAATTCAGTTCAACAAACAGCTGACAAGGTGATAAATCCTACATAGCTTGACAAGATGTCTCCACTAAAATTCATTTTAGCATATTAAAAAAATCCGTTACATATTACTTTCCCTGGAACTTGATTTTGAATTAAAACAAAACAGGCTAGGCTATTATCTGAGTTTAAAGATAATGCAGAAATTTGTCTTACCAAGTTAACAACATACTGTACAGGCTTTAATAAAACTATAATTTCATAAGCTAGGGCTAAAAAAAAACATCTACAGCCAGCAGCAAGCAGGAGGTATGATGAACAAAATCGTCATGAAAAGACAAGTCTAGGGCAAAGTAGCACTGAGGCTTTGACCATTTTGTCCTTCTCTGTAGGGAGTTATCCCACACAAGACTAGACAGAAAGATCATTTTCACCACCAAGTTGTTATACTGTCATTACTGGGATGGTCTCTGCAGGTAGCAATCAATGAGACACAAACGTTTCAGTATGGACTGGCAGGTGTTTTTCATCTCCGTTTAAAGAGAACAGAAAAATAAAAACAGCATGCAGAAAAGATGCCACTATTATTCGGTCCAGATTAGTCAAAATTCAGCTAAAATAGAAATAATTCTTCACACCCATACTAGGTATCTGCTCTCATTGCTGACATCTATTTTTCACATAATTTATTGGAATAGAAGGAGACTTGTACAAAAAGTAAAACAGGACAAGTCAGCATCTATTACATTTTCATTTCACCAGGGGGGAGGTCATGCTCGACCAACCTGGTGGTCTTCTATGATGTCATTACTGTCTGGGTGGATGGGGGGAGAGCAGTGGATGTAGTCTACCTTGATTTCAGCAAGGCATTTGACACTGTTTCCCACAGTAACAAAGCTGAGGAAGTGTGGAATAGATGAGTGGGTGGTGAGGTGGGTTGAGAACTGGCTGACTGGCAAAGCTCAGAGGGTTGTGATCGGCGGTGCAGAATCCAGTTGGAGGCCTGTACTTAGTGGTGTTTCTCAGGAATCGGTACTGGCTCTGGTCCTGTTCAGCATCTTTATCAGTGACCTTGATGAGGGAATAGAGTCCACCCTCAGCAAGTTTGCTGATGATACAGAGCTGGGAGGAATGGCTGACATGTCAGAAGGCTGTGCTGCCATTCAACAAGACCTGGACAGGCTGGAGAGTTGGGCATGGATGAAGCAGATGAGGTTTAACAAGAGCAAGTGTAGAGTCTTGCACCTAGGGAGGAATAATCACATGCACCGGTACAGGTTGGGGGATGACCTGCTGGAGAGGAGCTCTGAGGAGTGGGACCTGAGTGTCCTGGTGGATGACAGGTTGGTCATGAGCCAGCAGTGTGCCCTGGTGGCCAAGAAGGCCAATGGGGATCTGGAGGGCATTAAAAAAGAGTGTGGCCAGCAGGTCGAGGGAGGGGATGGTCCCCCTCTACTCTGCCCTTGTGAGGCCTCACCTGGAGTACTGTGCCCAGTTCTGGGCTCTCCAGTACAAAAAAGACAGGGATCTCCTCAAAAGAGTCCAGCAGAGGGCTACAAAGATGACAAAGGGAGTAGAACACCTCCCTAACGAGGAAAGGCTGAGAGACCTGGGTCTGTTCAGCATTGAAAGAAGAAATCTCAGAGGGGACTTGATCCACACCTATAAATATGTAAGTAGTGGGAGGCAAAGGGACGAGGCAGGACTCTTCTCAGCTGTGTGTGGCAACAGGACAAGGGGAAATGGACACAAACTGGACGCCTACCTCTGCAACCTGATCTAGGGAGCTGCTTTGGCAGGGGGGTTGGACATGATCTGTAGAGGTCCCTTCCAACCCCTACAAGTCTGTGATTCTGTCATTTTAAATTTGCAAAGGTGGGCATCAAAGTTATCACACCACTAAAATAATATTTTATGAATTTCAAAATGAACATTAAACAGAAGAATCCTAAAAATATAGCTATTGTGAAGAATCAAAATAGCATTTTAAAATACTGTTAAAGGATCAACTTGTTCCAAACTAATGCTACTGTGGCATTTCTCCGTGATTCCTGTGTAGAATATGTTACATAATGTAGTTGGATTTCTATTTGCATTGAGGACAGAGACATTAAATGCTGTTTAAATTTCTTTGTAACTAGAGCTAACAGAAAGAGTTCAGAGCTTCCTAAAAAACCCAACCCAACCAAACAAATAAAAAACCTTACAGGTCAGAAAGTCTTCTTCCAAAAAATAATTGAGAAAAAAAATAAATCCAAACACTTGTATGGATAAGAGCTGCTAAAGTGTTAGTCTTTTTAATGCTTCAAAAACATATTCGTGAATGCTGTATATCATAGTTAGATGCACTAAGACTACTCAATTCAAGGATGCTATTTAGGGAAAGATGCCTTAGTTTTTTAAAAGTAGCTTATTAATATAAAATGAAAAGATTAAGCAGGGTAGGTGGAGGAATATTTTACAAATTCATGCAAATCACCCTTACAGATTATAAATATGATATGTGTGCAAATCTAAAAATATACAATTTCACTGAGAGTCTGCAGTACGCAGCAAGTTATGGCCCTGGGAAAGAACCATGTCAAATACCATTTGATGCTGCTCAGCCAGGCACATATAAAGGCACATTGCACCAATAATATTTGACAACACTGGCTGTGCTTTTTCTGCTTCAGTGGTAAGCTTGTCCAAATTCCAGGCAAAGCAACACACAAATAACATATAAGCAGCTACACTGTCAGCATCATCCATTTAAAGCAATGACCACACTGGCTTCCTAATAAACATACTTCATATTTCAGGTTTGAACTGATGAAATTACAAGAAGGGGAAGAATAGAAATTTACTAGCCTTGGGCCATCAGAAAGACATCATGTGAAAACAAAATTACCGTCACTTAGCTTGACATTCAACTTTAATGAGCAGGAAGCACTTATTTTTCTTCAACAGTGGTTCCAATGCACTTATTTTTTTCCACAGCAACTACAGGGTACAGCTCCTGCAGCTGGACAGAGCTTTCAATAGAACGGCTTTCACTTCACATTCAGAAGTGGATGTATCTCAAAGTACTGATTTTAGTAGCTGTATTTTTGTAACCACTGGTAAGGAAAAATACCAAGCTATGTAACAACATTTATTATGTTGCTGAAGCTTCAGACATGAATAATTTCCTGTACAGTCTGATTTATATGCATTATGAGAATGATCTGTGCTGAAGTTGGGAAGGGACAGACTTCTACAACTTCCACAGCCACAACAATGAATCACTTTCGTGTATTCTCAAAAAAGAATTTCTGTTCTTGTGCTACAGCAACAATACAGTTTGGTTTTCATACCATCCTTTGTTTTTTCTTTTGTCTTTCCCTGATACTAGAATCAGAGGAGGAGCATGAAGATACTTGACGTTTGACAGAGGTTTCAGCCCAGAGCCTTCCCAGGCTCTTCCTTGGACTGAGACATTTGACCCCATTTAACCCGTCTAAGAAGCTGTGATCAGCAGCAGACCACCCTATGACTCCAGGCAGAGACTGAGATCCCTCCAAACAGGGACATCGATGCAAAGCCCCAGGAGTGATGGCTGAACTTTAAAAAGCTATAATGTCTCTGCTATTGTGTGGGGATAGTGACAATGTGTTAACTCTCCTATACTAGTTCAGGGCAAGTCAAAAAGTGAGAGGCTTAAACTACTCTCAGTACTGATGACATCCTTCCAGACACTTTTCAGTCTCACTTCAGCAATTGTAGCTTGGAAATACTCCATACCCAAAAGCCCTTCTTCAAACGCACAGGAGCTCTGTCAAGCAGCTCTAACCATGGAACAGGTACACTCTGGAATGAACTTTACTAAGGCCAACCTTAATTAACAGCCAAGCTCCAAGAATTCACAAGCAATTCACCTGGGGCTTTCACTGATTTTGCAACTGAAAGCAATGGGATGGCATGGCAAAAGCCCAGTGTGAACAGTTCCAGTCAGCAGCCCATCAGTCATTACAGCTAACACTCATGCAGTGTTTGAGGGTCTCATTGTTTGGAAAGTACAACTCATTTGTAAGTATCATCTAAATGAATGCTGCCCTTTCCTCCCTTGACAGTACCTAGTGTTCACCAGAGAACTGAGGGAAGAAAGAACAAATTTTTCTAGTGATGTTGAAGTGTCAGACCACTACACAGCTTCTTCCCACCTCCTCCATTACAGCCCTTCTTGCAGTTCTAACACCCTTCAGCTCCAGAGAATAAAGCCAGCTCTCACGTGTGTGGAACAAAGTCATCTTTGGTGATAGAATTGGGTAATACATATGAGACAAATAAAGCCTACGTATATTTCACGTTGTGCATCAAATCAAAGAGGTCCGTGAAAATTACTTAATACTCAAGGGTCATCTTCTCTAAGATCAGAATTCATGCATCCCAACAAAGAGGAGGTGAAGCAAAAATGCCAGGAGGCCTGCATGGATGATCAAGCTGCTCCTGGCCAAGCTCAAATGCAAGAATGAAACCTACAAAAAATGGAAGCAAGGACAGGTAGCCTGAGAGGAATACGGAGAAATTATCTGACCAGCCAGGGTTCAGATTAGGAAAGCAGAAGCCCAGATAATTGAATCTGGTGAAGGACATCAAAGACAATATGAAGGGCTACTCTACAAGTACCTTGATGGCAGAAGAAAGACTAGGGAAAATGCAGCCCCACTCCTGAAGGAAATAGGTGTCCTGGTTATCTGGGACAGTGAAAAAGCTAAGGCTCTGCCTCAGTCTTTACCAGTACAACTGGCTTTCAGGAATCCCAGGTCCCAGAGACCAAGCTAAAAGGATGAAGCAAATAAGATATAACTTTGGTGGAAGAGGATCAGGTCATGAAATACTTAGCAAACTGTACAATCACAGTTCAGGGACCCTGATGTGATGGACCCATGAATACTAGGATACTGTAGATGTGATTGCAAGTCTACTCTCGTTGTAGAGAATTGCTTAATCATGGCAACTGAGGGAAGTGCCTGAATATCGGAGGAAAACAAACGTCAATCCTGTGGTGAACCTGGTGATTTCTTTGTCATTTAATCCTGGTAACCATTTCCAGGCACATGAAGAAGATCTTCATGAGTAATTAGCATGGATTCGCCAAGGGGAAATCATGCCCGACCAACCTGATAAAGCTTCTATAATTGAAATGTCCAGCCTGAGGGATGAGGGGAGAGCAGTGGATATTGTCTTTCTGGACTTCAGAAAGTCCTTTGACACTCTTCCCCCTAATATCCTCATAGAGAAGCTGCTGATGTAAAAGTTGGGTGAGCAAACAGTGAACTGGATTGAAAACTGGATGCATGACCAGGCCCAGAGGGTAGTGGTCAGTGGTGCAAAGTCTTATTGGAAATCAGTAATGAACAGAATATCCCAGGGGTTAGAACTGAGTCGTATCCTGTTTATCTGGATGATAAGACTGCCCTCAGTAAATATGCAGATGGCACAAAACTGGGTGACTCACCATTGGCTGTGCTGCCATCCAGAGGGATCTTGACAAGGTCGGAGAGGTGGGCTGATGGGGACCTAATGGAATTTAACAAGAACAGCAGAGTTCTCTACCTTGGGAGGATCAACTCTATGCACTAAGACATGCTAGGGACCACACTGATGGAAAGCAGCTCTGCAGAAAAAGACCTGGGGTCTTGATGGGCACGAAGTTGAATATGAGTCAGCAATGTGCCCTTGCTGCTAAGAAGGACAGTGGCATTCTAGTCTGTATTTGTCAGACAAGTGCCACAAGCAGGTTAAGAGAGGTGATCCTTCCTCTCTGCTTTGCACTGGTGAGGTTGTACCTGCAGCACTGTGTCCAGTTCTGGGGCCCCCAGTACAAGAGAGACATGGAAATACTGAAAGAAGTCCAACAGAGGGCCACCAAGATGATGAAGGGACTGGAGCACCTCTCCTCTGAGGAGAGGCTGAGAGAGCTGGGACTGTTCAGCCTGGAGAAGAGGAGGCTCAGAGGGAACGTTATCAGTGTCTACAAATACCCGAAGGGAGAGAGGGTTCAGTAGCCCAGCAACAGGAAAAGAGGAAATAGGCACAAACTGGAACTCTGGATTCTGTTTGTATATCAGGAAGCACTTCCTTACCGTGCAGATTATGGTGCGCTGGCACAGTCTGCCCAGAGAGGTTGTGGATTTTCCTCCTTGGAGACTTTCAAAAGTGGCCTGGACATGGGCCTGGGCACTCTGCTCTGGGTATCCCTGCTTGAGCAGAAATTGGACCAGATAGACCTTACCAACCTCAACTATTCTGTTTCTGTGATTCTTCCCCCAGTGTCTAAATATCTTAAACATACTAAATAACAATTAAAAAAAAAAAAACAAACCTACATTAATTGTTTTGCTGACTACACTGGTCAACGATAGGGATTAGAAGTTCAGAGTATTTCTGGAGACAGGTCTGATAAAACTCATCCAGCTATAGTGCAGCACAAACTGACTGATTTGGTGCCAAATTGTTTAAGGTTAAGTAAGATACAGTGAAGCACTGGTTGACAAGGAATTTGGCACCAAATTGTTTAAGGATTATTTCTGTTCAGCTTCCCCTAATAAAATGGCATGTACAGCTTTGTGGAAGAAGGGAATTGCAGGGAGGAGGAAAGGGATGAGGCCACAAGATGTGCCTGGAAATCAGTGCTGTTTGGAAGGGAACTTGGAAAAGGCATCTGACCTGTGCCCAAGTTCTCTGTTTTGTCTGAAATTATTTTGTCTCTAACTTAAAACTGCATCCTGATTGACAACCCAGCCTCATTCTGTCTGCCGGCTGGGGACAGTCTGTACTTTCAGTCACTATGAGGACACTCTCAAACACTTCTCTCTCCCTACTTCACTGGTACATACAGCAAACAGCACGGAGGGTTTAAATGAAAATATGAGGTTAAGACGAAAGCGCTGCACTAAGTAACTCTTAGGATTTTTAGAAATATGTGGAGATGTTCGTCTTCCATAGTTAGAGTCCATAATCAAAGATGACCTAAGATCACTATGGCAAATTGCTGAACATGAGTTGCAGGTTTTCACAGAACTGTGGAATTGTAGGAGTTGGAAGGGACCTCCAGAGTGATCACTGAGCCCAACCCTCCGGCTAAAGCAGGTTTTCACTTATGACAATTAGTTTGAGAAGAGATCACAGCAAGCTGTTTTTTTGTTTTCGTTTGTTGTTTTTTTTTTCTATTTGCTTTTTTACTTTTCTCCCTAATAATCTGAGTACATAAGAGCTGGAGCAGAACGTTGTCAGCTCTGTTCAGTGCCTGATGTTGATTCTCCAAACTTCCAACCTCCCACTGGTCTGTAATACTCTAATCAGCAATTTTGTCACTTCCCCCTTTTCTACATTCAGTTTTTGTACTGATGTAAGGATTTAAGTTAGTAAACTCCAAATTGAATTTTTGCCATATCAATCACAAGTTCATGTTTATTTAGATTTTCTTACACAACACTTTCGGCATTATACTCTCTAATCTTTCAATAAAATTGCCACTGTGGGATAACATATTTTAAGTTACTTTGTAATTAATATTGTGGTTTGATTTTTGAAAGTTTATAAACGCAATTAGCTTGGTATCATGTAGATCCACGACTTGTAGACTCTGTATAGAAAACAATATAATACAATCTTCTAGAGTCACCAAATAATTAATTATATATTTCAATTAACTTACATCTTCAAATGTACAAGGAAGAAAACCTCATGAATATGGACTCAAACACTTTTGCCTCAATATAAAGAATATTCTTAACAGAAAAATGCCTAAACACAAACTCAGTGTGTGTAAGAAGCCAACACAAGATCTTCTACAACACACTTCTACAGAATGATGAAATCTCAAGAGATTCAGAAAATAAAGAGACAAAAGATTTTTGCTTAGGATAGAGAAAGTTTTTAGAGCTGGTATCTACTATTTAAAAAAATATCTATCTTTAGCCTTATCACAGTGCCTACTAGACAGCGTTATGACAACTTAAATAACTTAATATTTGCTTGTTCTGTTTCTTTCCCACATACTGCTATAATGTTCAGTGAAAGTTGTGTTATGTTAAGCCAAGTTAGGTTTGTAATTTTATTTTCAGTTTTGGACTAAATTATATTGGCAGAGTTTTATGAGAAAAACTGCATATCACTCAAGCAAAATGTTCTAGCTCCAACTAATAACACTAAGCCGTCAGTTTCATCTCATTAAATTCACTCCTCTCTTTTACAATTAAAAAATTATAAGTATAAAAATAGGAACATTTGAACAGATCATGTATCAGTAAATTAAATGCATTTTTGCATTAATTTGCAATTCTATATTTGACCTTGATATTTTCCAAGGTTCTGACAATCAAAACAGCAAAACAGTTTGCTGTAAACAAGTACTAACCAGATTTCTTGAGAAAGGAAGATGGCACAATATTAAATGAGTTTTTGAAAATAGGCTTAACTTCTTCAATAGAAGTAAACTGTCACTTAATGAAAGTCAAACAGATTCTTTATGCTTTCATGGCAGTCATTTAAATCTCAACACAATGCTCTATTAAATCCTATAATTGATTTTTTTCTTGCTTTGCCCTACTGCTTAATGAGTATGATTTATATACTGAATTTAATAAAGATGTAAATTTAGAATTATACTGTGAAAGATATTTATCTCCAATTCACAGCTTATGAATTTTGTCATACAGAGAGATGCAGAAGAAACTATTTTAAAAGCTTTGTGATAGGCAGCAATCTCAGGCCTATTCTTAAGAACTGTCAGTGCTTTTGGTTACGTGACTGTTTACTCTGCCAAGTCTGCCTGCCATTGAAATATCCACACTGTGTATCTTCCTCAAGTGGATTAAAAATATACTACTTTGGAAGAAAGACATTTTGGAGACAAAAATCTTACAAATTTTTCATGAAGTTTTGCTTTCCCACCTGTTTCCACTCTGGCAGAAGGTTCACCTTGGCACCAGAAATGCGTTGATTTTTGTGAAGTGTCTAAATTTGGCTAATCAACAAACTTTTAAATAATTCTCAGTTCATCTATTTGCAGTACAGATGAGAGATCAGCAGCTACATTCCTATCACCAAATTTCCATCTGCCATCAACTTGTTCCAGCTAAGAACTGGAAGGACCAAGAACTTATACTGTGCAGGAGAAAACTTGAAATTATAATACAGGACCCAAGAATAAAAGAACAGCCTTTCCTATTTGAAGCCATAGAGGTAAGTAGGAGGTATGAAAAATCAAGACAGACTTCATCGGTTTTCACTCAGAATGAGAGGGTTAGATAAGGACAGAATTGTCTCCAAGGGGGATGGCTGGACGTTGTGTATATTTTTATATGTCCTGGCATCAACACTAGGCAAGAACAAGGAAGAAGGGATGGAAACTGGTGGCCAGCCAGACCAACTACCCATGATGGAAAGGTGAATCAAAGAAGAGAAGCGACAGAAGGCAGGAAGGCTCTGGGTCAGAATACTGGATGGGCATATAGACTCTAAAGAGCACATGAGAATGTGGCAAATGATTATGAAGAGCGCAGGGAAGACTGTTGTATGCAGAAGAACTATTACAGACCAAAGAATTTCAGAGAAAAGGATCAGTGAATTGGTGAAATAGGAGCAAAGTTCAATGCCATATAGAAGCACTCTCCTACAAGTATCTGCCTTTGAATTCAACTTCTCAGTACTCTTCTGCTCTCCTCAAACAGCTGTGAAGCCCACTGTGTGTCTCTCCTCCTACTTTTAAATATCTCCAAGTGAGGTTTTTAATGTATTATACGCAACAACAAAAAATCACAGTATTCTACATGAATAAAGATGTTAAAGATCTTGTGCTCACTGGACAAACACAATGAATGCACACTCTTGTGCATTATGTGCCTTGCTGACCCATTTATAAAATGGAACTCAAACCTTGTCCTCTTTTCACATGTATGCTGCAAGTTTCTTACTATCTGAGAATCATACTATTACTATTACCAGACAATAGAGTTAAGTAACACAGAAAAAAAATAATGACTTCATCTTCAGGAAATGATTTGAATGTAAATATCCTCCTGAACAATGAGAAGTAAAAAAAACACTGAGCATCTGCTCTTTTCCTGAGTGTTCTCCATTTTGCTTGTATTCTAGAATGCTCTGCCTTAGTTTGGGATACAATCGTACAACTAAAATCACATATACTGAAGCTAGTGGAAAGATTTACTTATTACCATCAATCCTCAGTTTTCAAATTTCGGATTTAAAAATTTCACTGATTTTAGTCTACACATTACATGCATTTACAACAATACTGTACTGTGATGATATTCAATTAATTGTCTGAAAAATACATGAAAAATTTGTTGCAGAGTTTTTAGTGACTAATTATTTCCATTCCAGACTTCAGTTTGCAGCCATTAAATATTAACACTTCTTTCAGTATTTTCATCATTACACAGCTATAGCTTATTAATTTGTTGTTTTAATGTCAAAACAAGAGAAACCATTCATGTCTCATCCTCCTGGACAGGAACCTATACATATTAAAATACACAAACTTGAGATGGATGCGTAATTTAATAGGTATGTAGAAATTGTCATAAATAAAAATAATAGATGTACATTTTACCCCCCAACATACACTTCTGCTACAATCTTGTATATCTCAGTGGGACAAAAAGTCAATTTGGCTTATCATCACAATGACAAAGCCCAAATTTAGTCTTTTTCTAAGTACAACATTCTGAACATTGATTTTCTATAGAACTGAAAATGTGTTTTGTTTCCTATCTTGGGAAGACTGTTGCACTTTTCATAAAGAATACTTGTTGGATACATAATATCGAATAACACAAAATTATAATATGATGAAAACAGTGTTTATGATAAGGATCATAGTTTGAATCATTTATAGAACATTGCTTCTGTTGTGACATGTAAGATTCAGGCTCTCCTATTTCTAATGTCGCTGCAGAATACAGATTAATATTTAAAAATACTGCGAAACAAAGAACATTCTACTAAAACTGAGCTTCTTACCTGCTCTGGGTGTTCACTCTCATTATATATTCACTAACCATCCATTCTATTTTGTTGTTATTCATATAAGAAGAATAACACTAATTCACAATGAAGTAAGTTATGACAGCACAGAATTCACTTGCATTATTTTTAGACAGTACTGAACTCATATACTTTTTGGGGACTCTTCCATGTGTTTTCTCACCTGAAGCACTCATTACATCAGATTATTTCATTTATTCAGACATATGAATAAAGCTAGCTTTTTCAAGCCAATAAAACCATTGATTTGTAAACCATCAGTTCATCTTAAACATTCAGCGTGTCAGAGTATAGTTGTTTGTGCCCATTGCCCCTTGTTCTATCACTGAGCACCACCAAAAATAGCTTGGCCCCATCTACTTGACATTCTCCCTTTGGTTATTTATAAGCTTTGATAAGATCCCCTCTCAGTCTTCTCCAGACTGAACAGAGCCAGGTCTCTCAACCTTTCCTCATATGGGAGATGCTTCTGGCCCCTCATCATCTTTGTGGAGCTCCGGTGGACTCCTTCCAGTAGTTCCCTGTCTTTCTTGAACTGAGGAGCCCAGGACTAAACACAGCACTCCAGACATGGCCTCACCAGGGCAGAGTAATCACCTCCCTCTACCTANTCTATCACTGAGCACCACCAAAAATAGCTTGGCCCCATCTACTTGACATTCTCCCTTTGGTTATTTATAAGCTTTGATAAGATCCCCTCTCAGTCTTCTCCAGACTGAACAGAGCCAGGTCTCTCAACCTTTCCTCATATGGGAGATGCTTCTGGCCCCTCATCATCTTTGTGGAGCTCCGGTGGACTCCTTCCAGTAGTTCCCTGTCTTTCTTGAACTGAGGAGCCCAGGACTAAACACAGCACTCCAGACATGGCCTCACCAGGGCAGAGTAATCACCTCCCTCTACCTACTAGCCACACTCTTTTTAATGTACCCCAGGATACCATTGTCCTTTTTGTCCACTGCAGGCTCATGGATGACCTGTTGTCCACCAGGACACCCAGCTTCTCTGCAGAGCTGCTTTCCAGCAGGTCAGCACCAAACCTATAGTGATGCACGCAGTTATTCTCCCCCAGGTGTAGGACTCCACACTTGCCATTGCTGAACCTTCATAAGGTTCCTCTCTGTCCAATTCCCCAGCCTGTCCAGGTCTTCTGAATGTCAGCACAGTCTCCTAGTGTGTCAGCCACTCTTCCTAGCACCCTTGTACTGTCAGGACTCTTTTGGAGGGTGCACTCTATCCCAGGTCATTTATGAAGATGTTAAACAAGACCAGACCCAGTACCAACCCCTGAGGAGCACTAGCTAGAGCCTTCCAATTGGACTCTGTGTCACTGATCAGAACCCTCTGAGTGCTGTCAGTCAGCCAGTTCTCAATTCACCTGAATATCCAATCATTTATCTCACACTTTCCAAGCTTACCTATGAGGATGTTATGGGAGACAGAGTCAAAAGTCTTGCTGAAATCAACGCATACAACATTCACTGCACTTATTTCATCCACCAAGCCAGCTATGACATCACAGAAGGCTACCACCATGATTTCCCCTTGGTGAACTACTACTGTATAACCTTGACAAAAAAGAATTTACCATAGATCAACCACGTATGTTGAACAAAGCCCTTGCTTTAAATGTTCTGTAGCATTTTCAAGGGAACTGATGTGGCAAGCTGTTTTTCTTTTCAGCCTCAGGTTTGACAAGTAGCGATATGCAGAGGGCTATGGAGTATTTAGATTCTGTTGTCCAGGGTAGTTTATCCTGCAACTTCATTTACCCAAATTTAGTTTGGTTTTTCCAGTCTAACAGACAGCAAGATTTTTCTAAGCCAGTATTGTAAAGTCTACAAAATAATTATTATGTTCAGAAAACTCAAACGCTTTTTCAGCAAGTCCTGCACAACATTTGTAGGGGGCTAAACAGGTAACCACTATCACAGAAGCACAGAATTGTAGGGATTGGAAGAGACCTCTAGAGACCGTCGAGTTCAAACCCACTGCCAAAGCAGGCTCCCTACAGTAGGCTGCACAGCTAGGCATCCGTGTTCACATTTTTATCTGGAATGTGACTTGGTAATAAGAAACTGTAAGAAAAACAGGAGAAAAAAAGAAGAAAATACTGAGCACTGAAGTAAAGGGAAAAAAAACAAAAACAAAACAAACAAACAAACAAAAAAAAAACAGGAGACCATAAAGCGATTACTTAAAAGGGAATAAAATATTCCTCAATGGAAAATTTGTGAGAAGAAGACTAGCACCATAGAAAAACACATACAGAATAAGGAAAGTGAAATTTATTTATTTATTTTAGAGAAAGCTGCCTTATCCAGCTGTTTGAATTTAATGCTTATTAAGTATCTAGCCACTTCCAGCAACAAAAATATTATAATAAGACTGATGATTTTTGACAGTAAAAGGATGACACATTACCCTCTGGAACTGACTCTACATAACTGTGTGGCCACTCTGGTTATCCCCAGCTTGAAAAATAGACATGAATCCCTTTCAAGTTCAATAATATGACTAAAATCCAGACATGTTTTACATCTATTTTTCCAGTGATTCAAAATGGATGCTTTCCAGACTGATAAAAGTTTTCTCATCATCTTAAAAAGGTATTACAAACATAATAATCATATTAATACTACTATTAACAAGACAAACTTGTATTTGTTGTTAATGAAACAAAAAAGAACAGTAGCCTCTTATGACCAGCTTTCATGCAAGCTCTATTCTCATCACTGCAGTCTCNTGTTTGTGCCCATTGCCCCTTGTTCTATCACTGAGCACCACCAAAAATAGCTTGGCCCCATCTACTTGACATTCTCCCTTTGGTTATTTATAAGCTTTGATAAGATCCCCTCTCAGTCTTCTCCAGACTGAACAGAGCCAGGTCTCTCAACCTTTCCTCATATGGGAGATGCTTCTGGCCCCTCATCATCTTTGTGGAGCTCCGGTGGACTCCTTCCAGTAGTTCCCTGTCTTTCTTGAACTGAGGAGCCCAGGACTAAACACAGCACTCCAGACATGGCCTCACCAGGGCAGAGTAATCACCTCCCTCTACCTACTAGCCACACTCTTTTTAATGTACCCCAGGATACCATTGTCCTTTTTGTCCACTGCAGGCTCATGGATGACCTGTTGTCCACCAGGACACCCAGCTTCTCTGCAGAGCTGCTTTCCAGCAGGTCAGCACCAAACCTATAGTGATGCACGCAGTTATTCTCCCCCAGGTGTAGGACTCCACACTTGCCATTGCTGAACCTTCATAAGGTTCCTCTCTGTCCAATTCCCCAGCCTGTCCAGGTCTTCTGAATGTCAGCACAGTCTCCTAGTGTGTCAGCCACTCTTCCTAGCACCCTTGTACTGTCAGGACTCTTTTGGAGGGTGCACTCTATCCCAGGTCATTTATGAAGATGTTAAACAAGACCAGACCCAGTACCAACCCCTGAGGAGCACTAGCTAGAGCCTTCCAATTGGACTCTGTGTCACTGATCAGAACCCTCTGAGTGCTGTCAGTCAGCCAGTTCTCAATTCACCTGAATATCCAATCATTTATCTCACACTTTCCAAGCTTACCTATGAGGATGTTATGGGAGACAGAGTCAAAAGTCTTGCTGAAATCAACGCATACAACATTCACTGCACTTATTTCATCCACCAAGCCAGCTATGACATCACAGAAGGCTACCACCATGATTTCCCCTTGGTGAACTACTACTGTATAACCTTGACAAAAAAGAATTTACCATAGATCAACCAAGTATGTTGAACAAAGCCCTTGCTTTAAATGTTCTGTAGCATTTTCAAGGGAACTGATGTGGCAAGCTGTTTTTCTTTTCAGCCTCAGGTTTGACAAGTAGCGATATGCAGAGGGCTATGGAGTATTTAGATTCTGTTGTCCAGGGTAGTTTATCCTGCAACTTCATTTACCCAAATTTAGTTTGGTTTTTCCAGTCTAACAGACAGCAAGATTTTTCTAAGCCAGTATTGTAAAGTCTACAAAATAATTATTATGTTCAGAAAACTCAAACGCTTTTTCAGCAAGTCCTGCACAACATTTGTAGGGGGCTAAACAGGTAACCACTATCACAGAAGCACAGAATTGTAGGGATTGGAAGAGACCTCTAGAGACCGTCGAGTTCAAACCCACTGCCAAAGCAGGCTCCCTACAGTAGGCTGCACAGCTAGGCATCCGTGTTCACATTTTTATCTGGAATGTGACTTGGTAATAAGAAACTGTAAGAAAAACAGGAGAAAAAAAGAAGAAAATACTGAGCACTGAAGTAAAGGGAAAAAAAACAAAAACAAAAAAACAAACAAACAAAAAAAAAACAGGAGACCATAAAGCGATTACTTAAAAGGGAATAAAATATTCCTCAATGGAAAATTTGTGAGAAGAAGACTAGCACCATAGAAAAACACATACAGAATAAGGAAAGTGAAATTTATTTATTTATTTTAGAGAAAGCTGCCTTATCCAGCTGTTTGAATTTAATGCTTATTAAGTATCTAGCCACTTCCAGCAACAAAAATATTATAATAAGACTGATGATTTTTGACAGTAAAAGGATGACACATTACCCTCTGGAACTGACTCTACATAACTGTGTGGCCACTCTGGTTATCCCCAGCTTGAAAAATAGACATGAATCCCTTTCAAGTTCAATAATATGACTAAAATCCAGACATGTTTTACATCTATTTTTCCAGTGATTCAAAATGGATGCTTTCCAGACTGATAAAAGTTTTCTCATCATCTTAAAAAGGTATTACAAACATAATAATCATATTAATACTACTATTAACAAGACAAACTTGTATTTGTTGTTAATGAAACAAAAAAGAACAGTAGCCTCTTATGACCAGCTTTCATGCAAGCTCTATTCTCATCACTGCAGTCTCTGTGACCTGAATGATTTTAATAAAATTAGGTACATAATAAAAAAAAAGGCCCTGAGAGAAAAGACTAAAACTCTTAAATGTATAACAGATGCTGTTTTAGAAAACACTGTTTCTCTAAAGGCATTCAGAACTTACAATAAAACTTGGGGAAGTAAAAATAAGCCATGAGAGTGAACTGAAATGATTACTCTAGCCAGACAGAATTGCCTAACTTGGGAATCTAATCTTAGTGAAGCCAATAAAGATGCAGTACACAGGTGTAAAATATGTAGGCTAAGATGAATTTTGACTATCAAGGCTGCTAATTTACTTCTTACGTGGCTAATGGTAATTAACTGGTAGACACTTAACTGCCTGGAAGTAAGACTGCAAAAAAAGTTTTGTGTTTTTCAAATTGCATAATTATTTGCAAGTAACCATGGGAACCAGCTTAACCAAAATGTCCTTTTTAGTGAAACTTTCAATTATACATATACACTTCATCTCTTCCCTTCCAAAGCTCTTTCTTTCTTCCTCAGGCCTCAACATAAAATATTAATTTAGGTATAAAGAATGAATTTAACTTTTACTATGGAATGGAAAATAACAGTGAAGGCTATAAAAACTGATCTTTTTAACAGCTGCATTCTAGCCCCCACTGAAATTGAGATAATTATACACAGCCCATAAAACAACTGCAATATACAGTGACTTTTGATATAGAGCTTTCACCTGTTGTTCCCACTTCTAATAAAGTCCATTATTCACTCCCTTTTATATTCTGAAATTTCAAGAGACCATGAACATGCCCTATAGTAAACAGCATTTTAAAAACATACTCATAAATTTTAAAAATAAAAAGCCACCTTTTCAAGTGACATTTGGAGAAATTCTATAATTCTGTAAACTTGACTCTTTTCTATGGAAAGGTGTTTTTGACTCTCATAGTAAGTAGCTAGGATAACATCTTGGGATAAAATTTACATGTATATGTGTGAACTGTACCATGTTCCTATATTCCTTCAATATTTTTTTAACACGTAATATGACCTGGAAAGTAGATATCACTGTTAAAAAACAAACAAACAAATAAACAAACAAACAAAAAACCATGGAAATGAACTGATGTCTTCTCCTATAATTTCAAATATTCAAATCACCCATCAAGAGAAATCAGGTTTGACGAAACCAACTATTTACTGATAGCCTGCAAGTGACAGAATGATGAACTACAGGAAGTCAATTAATAGAACTCCTTCTAGGTTATCTGTGATATGTATCTTTAATTAAAAAGCTAAAAAAGTTACCTGTGTGTCATAACAGCTCTACTGGGACAAACAGGTGGCATTTTAGTCATTATATTTCAAAGACATCACACAGTGCTTTGAATCTGACCTGGATCTTTGGCTCAGACTCTGGGGAAGAGCCATCTAAATGGGCTCTCCTCAAGTAAGCTTAGTTCAGTTTAAAAAGCAGCATTACTGCAACCCGAGGGTGAAGTGATTGCATGTCTTGATAACACACTATTCACTGCGAGCACCAGAGAAAGCACTGTGTATGTTTCCATAACCAGGCATGAAGACAAATGTGTAAGTGCCAGGAGGGTGCAGGAGCAAACACATGTAGACTGCAAGACATTACCTGACTTCCTGCTGGGTATGTGACAACTTTGGCAGCTGCACATCTTCTATCGATGACTGAGAAACAGAAAGCCAATTTCCTTAAAGTATAGAGTGTCCTAGCTTATACAGTCATTGTTAAAAATTCCTGAAGCTATTTGCATGATCTAGAGTTTCAAGGGTTACAAGGGTAGGCAATATGGATACTAAAAATTATCTACCAACCATCTGTGCATCCAAATTCAATAAACAAACACAGAATAAACCATTAAATGTAAAGAACACAAACTAAGATATATAACATCAAGAATAATGTAAGAGCAAGTATAAATAAAAATAAATAAATAATAATAATAAAAAAAGAGAAGAAAAAGAAAGAATAAAAAGAAAAAATACTGAAACAACTGAGAAGAAAAACTACCACAATTGAAGGGAAAAAGAGACACTAGAATAGCCATCATCTTCTTTTTTAGCAAGCAGGCAGCTCCATCTACCCAGAAGTCACACCTTACCTTGTAATAACTATTAACTTCAGTGAAAATGTGCTTTATACTTCCTCATACAAGAGGAACTGCCTTCTCTTGGAAAATTAAATGAAAGCATCATGAAAAGCCAAAAGGGAACAGAATTGGAGTACCTAGCAACAAAACTTCTCCATATCAGCAAGCATTCCTCAAGTGGACATTTCTGTATATTGTGAATTGTGCCAGCAGGTATGTCCAGTGTGGGATCATGTCCTTGCAGTGAATTCTGCCAGACTCCTCCACACAAGAACTATTTTAGGCACTTGGCTTTTCTGTACAGGAGTGTGGCTGATTTCATGGATTGTCTTCTAATCTGAGGAGTATCCTCTTCATAGGAACGAATAAGGTACCAAGCATACACAATCAAGAAAGGTAACTCAGTCTAAACAGGATACAAGCCAGTTTAACTTTTCTTTATGATACTATTACAAGGCAAATAAGATAATGAGCAATAATGACATACAAAATCCACCCAAAAGCATAGCAACAAATCTCACTTACCTTCGGTTTTGTGGTTTTTTTTTTTTTTTTTTTTGGAAGGAATTTTTGTATTTTATGCCAGATCAAAATAAATAAATAAAATAAATAAATACATACACTCCCTTATGTAGTCAAGTTAATCCAGCATGCTTTCCATAACAGTCCTGAAAAAGAGTGATGTGCAGGTTCTGTGACCAGCTCTCCCAAACCCAAGTGAGTTATTATTGCTTATTAACAGTGTACACCAGACATACATGAAACCACTTAATCTGTGAACAAGCATCAGTACAAGCCACAGACATCTCACTGCAAATATATGTGAGATGGCATTCTACATTACTGCAACAACAAACACTGTTTACAGATCAGTCACCATTTGTTACCACCGAATGCTTGCTTTATTTCTTTTTTTTTACCAGGCACACTCTAAAAGAAAAATGTAAAGCATTCAGAATGGCTGCTTTTATTTGGGTATAAGTGACAGACCTTCTACAGAAAATATACAGGTCAAGGTAACCATAAGGGAAAAACGACAACCAGCAATTTTTCATCAGAGTATGTGAAGGAGCTTAGTGATTTTACTCTTATTTTGACAAAACCTGCAAGTGCATTCTTCTCACTTTGTCACTGCTTTTGTTTACAGCTAACCAGCACAGTGATCCTTTTCACTATACACGGAGCCTTCAGAACATAACTCACAAGCTTCCTCCTTTCTTACATATAATACTATTACCTCTTAACTTACCAAAGAACATAACGAACTTGCATATATTTATTCATCACTTTCTCAGAGTTAGTTTCCAGATACATCTGCTCGTCCTTATTTCTTTAATTTCAATCTCTTAGGCTCTTTGAGAGAAACTGAGGGCACAAGTTTCATCAAATGTTACATGACCAACTAATTTCACCCAGAGAAGAGGTAACAATACACATGTTAAGGAACTTAAATAAATGTAGTTACTATGGAGATTCTTTTTTAACGTACAAAACTGTGATATTTCATCCTTCTTCCTCTGCATTATCATTTCAAGTCCCTAATTCTTTCTTTTCTGTCCAGCTTGGTGTACCATATTTCCTAACTATAAGTGGCCTAGAAAATTTCTAGTCCCTGAAAAACAAATGAGCAAATTGTTTCTACTGGCACCATACTCAGACCAACCATGAAAACTGGACTTAAGTAGACAGCAACATGAGAGGTGATAAACGCTTTTATCAACCAGCACTCAGATATTTTCTGTTCTCACATTTTTGGATTTTCTCTTGGTTCTGGTCATGTGTTTGTTCCCTTAAACAACAAAAATTGTGATCAGAGACTGGAGCCTGGGGTTCACTTGCTCCTTCTGCTTAATTCTGTGAGAAGTACTAATTGTATTTCAATTCACTTGTTTAACAAAAAAAAAAAAAAAGCTTAAATACATAACCTTAATCTCCTGAAAATGATTTCTAAATCTATATTGAGAAGACTCCCATAAGGCAGGTTGCACTGTAGTATATAATCATCTGACACAGCTCAGTTCATTTTAAATCTGTGAGTTTCAAGTTCTTAAATAAATTGTCCAATTACCCTGTCATAATTTTCATAGGCATCTTCTGCTACAGAAGTTGTGACAGCACTTACATTGTACCCCTAATAAGCTGATGAAGCAACACTCTGGTAACCAGAATATATGTCTAGAAATATGCAAGGCTAAACAGGGACAGATATGCTGCACGTTGGTTCACCTGAAAGCCACTCACAACGTGCTGAATGCAATAGAAATGCCTTTACTCAGATCTCAATCAACTTCATGTAGAGTCAACAGAGAATGCTTTAATGTCTCCTAGTAGCCATGA
Source organism: Odontophorus gujanensis (assembly GCA_013399175.1). Lineage (NCBI taxonomy): Eukaryota > Metazoa > Chordata > Aves > Galliformes > Odontophoridae > Odontophorus > Odontophorus gujanensis. The sequence continues at coordinate 130,903 of VXAB01012580.1, read as the reverse complement.
TGTAGCAATGATTCACAGCTGTCACACAGCTCTCAAGAGTATGAACTGCCTTCCTTGTACCAAGTAACTCATGACATTCTCTAACTTACAATCTGACTTTTTTTTGCCTTTGTTTATCAACATATTACCTCACAAAACTGGTTTATTGCTCAGTAAACAGCCCGTTCAACAGTTTTTATTGAAGTCTCTCTATATATGTATATCTACATTTAAAACCTCCTATTGGTACTGCACAGAAATGGACGTGCTGTTTCTGGAAAAGATAGTGACTTGCCTAATCATCCACATGCATTTTCAGCGTTGTATCTGTACCACTCAGTTGACTGATAGTCACACTTCGATGTTGCTACTTTTGGGAAGCTAATGTTGAAGAGATGCTGTAGCCATGATTGAATATATCATAATAAATGAAAAAACACCTAAGATTGATAAAATGGAGTATTATTTATTTAGTTGGTAGAAACAAGCAAATCATTCAAATAAACCCTTAAGGTTTCATAATCTTATCAAAACATTTCTGTTTTTTTAATGCTAAATCTCAGAGACCCCTTTTTCACAAGCCTAATACTATATTTTTAGTAATATACTTCTACTCATTTAAAACTCATAGCATTTGTTTTCTTTTTGAAAAAGAAACCTTTTCTGGGGCTTCTGGTTGATTTCTTTTGAATCAGCACAGAAGCTTCATCTGAAAGGAAGCTATTTGACAACTAAGGACATCATATTCCAGAAAACAGAAAAAAAGAGAGAGACAACAAGCAAAAGAGGGAGAGAGACTAAGCACTCGCATGCTAAAAGAAAAGGAAGAAGCAAACTTTTTCTTGCACTCTTGCTCTTACTAAAATATTTAATCAGCATAAAACAGCAGCTCTTTAGAAAGATCAAAACTAGTGTGCAGCATGCAGATGAGGGAAAGTAAAGTGTTTAACTACCAACAAAAAGGCACCGAGATAACATATTCACAGATCATCTCTTAGCAAAGTAAGTTGCAGCCTCCTGCCATCTTACACCGATCAGGAAGCAGCTCCAGAAACAAAGCTACAAAGGCCAATTGCTAACTGGGGTAAAAGAAAGTCTATAGAACTTCAAGTTGGTGTCAAAGAAAGAAACGCTTGGAGCAGATACAAAAGTCAGGTTTGCCCATTGTTCTATAGCACCAACAGCAAGACACCTGGGCACTGGTAGGTTGAAATATATATGTAAAAACAGCTGCTCTCTCTCTGTCAAGATACGTGACTGATGATGGAAATGGGCACTGTCCCAGCCCAAGTACCTCTTTGCAAGGTCAGGCACAGTCTCCTCACAGGACTCCAGCAGATCTGAGGAGAAAGAAGCCCTATTTTATCCCTGTTATCATGCTTCAGAAAGTATTGTTAAGAAAAAGATAAGGGACAATGGAAATTTAAAGAAGACAAGTGGGGTAGCAGTGGGAAATGAGAGACCTTTTCCAGAGGACTGCAGGTCAAGGTAGGTCTAGAAGGGGAACAAAGATTTAAGCAGATTGCAAGGAAAAGAGTAGTGAAGGGCAAAACCAGGGATTATAAATAAAAATGGAAGGCAAAAGAAGCATCAGAAACAATGTAGAGCTAGATGGTAAGAAGATTAGGGTAATTAATACCAGAGATTTCCTCTTCCCTATCCCCATCTTATTATTCAGGCTCCATCTATAAAGTCTGCTGCATTTCCCAGAAGAATGAGTAGGGGAAGCAGGAAGAGTTTATATTTGTGAAAAAAAAAAAAAAAACCCACAAAAAAAAACCTCCAGCAAGGAACTCTGATGTTTGCATGAGTTGTTCACAGATGTACACAGGCTTTTTCAACACAAGAAAATACCAAGCAAATGAGTATTTTTATTTCTGAGTCACATTTAGCAACAGATACAATCTCAGCTTCTTTTAGCATACATTAAAATGACACACAAATAACACAATGGCATCTTTTAAGAAGTTTGCTCTACTGGACAAACCAATATTCAGAACAGCCTCAGAATCAGAAATGGCAATGATAAGTAATAGCAGTACATAGATCTGTAGCTCTTCAAGGTCTTTGTAATACTGGAATGATAATGGCACACTCTTTTCATGCCATTAGCAATCCATCAGAAATACTATCAGTGTCACTACAGAGTGAATTGCAACCCCCCTGACAATTATGTGCCACCATTTCCAGTTTGAATGGAATAGGAGAGGCCTATGCAAGTTGTTAATGTCTACCAATATATCCTTGGAAAATTTCAATATTAAACATTTGGATTTCTTCCATGCCACAAATACCCGTGGGTTTTTGTTTTTTTCCTGTCCATGTAAGCACATCTCAAGCTGTGAAGAAAATGTCATGAGGAAAGGATCCCTATATTAACTGAAAGTTGGTTAACTGAATCTTTTTTTTTTTTTTAAATGCTATTAAAACATTAAACAAGATAAACAAATGAAGGAAAATCAAACTTCCAGCAATCACATCAATAAAATCTTGATGTATCAGCCACAAAGTACAGCCTACTTACAAATGAGAAAGTACAGATTTCACACTCTCCCTGAATGCCAGAAAGCTGTGAAAGCCATTGTATAAGATCCTTGGTGGGGCTGGATAGAATTGCACAGCTTTCTACATGCTTGAAGTCACTGATTCCACTTCAGAGGCAATTAGTGTATGTGGAACTCTAGTTGTAATTCAATATAGTGATCCTATTCAGGAGATTATTAATATGAAGGACAATTATTTCTTCCGATGGAAACAATCTTTAAAATATATGTGAAAATTATACAGCCAGAGTTTGTGAAACTTTTGTGAACTACCGACGGCATCATGTATGTTATACTACTTTTTAAAAAAAACCACCTGTAGAAGGGGCTGAGGTTTCACATTCTTTCCATGTTTACTACATGAATAAATAGATATGAAACTAATTTTTTAAAGTCTAAGGTGTGGACTGGTTCCAGAGTGCAACTGGAGAGTCTACACCGACAGGCCATATCTCCAAGCAATGAGGATGCAAATAGGCAAGATTTAGAGCAAATACAAAATTGACAGTGATACAGGCTGATACATAACAATTTCTTGTTATAAGAATAGCTGCAATAGCTGCATACTGCAAACATTTAGATTTTTCTGAAGAGCAAATCGTTTTACATATAAACAGCCACTGCTATTCTCCTTAAGAAACATCTTAGTGCATAATTATAAAGTTTGGATGTAATCCTCATTTTAAAACTTCCCTCAATGCACATTTGCCCAATAGACCATAACTCTCCAAAAGGAATCATTGTTATCTGCAGGATAAACTATTAACAGTTAAATAGCTTGTGGTTAAATAACTAATAGTTTAATGCAGTTTAAAGTCCCTAAAATTATTTTCCCTGAAGTAAAATTAGATCTTTAAATAAACTCTGTTGGTGTTAAGCATTTCATTTAATGATTCAAGCACTGAGACACACTTCGAAGAGCAAAATCCCATTAAAGATTGTTAAGGTTGTACACTCTAAATGACATCTTACCCCTTTTTTTTTTTTCTTATCCTTCTTCCTAAAACGAATGTTTTCACTTGGCATCACAAATTGTAAGGATGAGTAAAATCAGCTTACGTTCTAAGTGCAGCCTGGGCCCTATTTCTGTTAGAAATGAAAAGGTATTGGGAGACCGATTATAGGAAAGATCAAAGAATACTGCTGTACAGTACTGGCAGAGACCTCCAGGCTATCATGCATTTAGAACTGCCAGACTGCAATAAATGTTTGGAAGATAACTGTGGAAGCTCCCACTCCTGGGTCCATGTGACTGCATGAAAATCTCACCTTTTAATGAAAAATACACTTCAAATCTTTAGATTTTGGAGGGACTGAAGCACAGTCATGGGAATCAGGTAGTGATGAGAAAAATTTCCAAATATATGGCTCACTTAAAAAACAATCTTAATGGCTTTTATGACTTAACTTAAGCATGTTTCCAGTTGAGACTAGAAACATGGCTATTACAACCACCATGTTCAAAAATAGAATCACGGAATGACCAAGGTTGGAAAAGACCTCTGAGATCATCCAGTCCAACTGTCCACCTATCACCAATATTTTCCTCTAAACCATGTCCCTCAGTGCAACATCTAAAAACATCTAATAAACATCTCTTGAACACCTGCAGGGTCCGTGACTCCACCACCTCCCTGGGCAGCTCATTCCAGTGCCTGACCGCTCTCTCAAGAAGTATTTCCTGATGTCCAACTTGAATCTCCCCTGGTACAACTTGAGGCCACTGTTATTCCTATTGCTTTGCATGCTTTCAGCTTAAATCACTGTTGTTACATCAATTAGCAGAGCTAGAAGAGTCACAAGTAGTGAATATATTGACCAAATTTGGTGGAAAAGACCTTGTGGAGATGCTCCTCTTTCAGGAAAACTGGAAACTTCTTTAGCTTAGTACAAAGTTGAAAGTACAGCAGCAGAAGCACACTGCAGTTCCACTACCTTTATAGTCAATATATTCTAGAGCATTCCAAAATTCTTGCTGATTTTAGGTAATTTCCCATTATTTTATTTTTTTCCCATTAATTTACCATTACAGAACCAAGGAATCACATTTCCCAATTCTTCATTTTGAATTTTTCTAGTATTTACTGCAAGAAGAAAAAATTGAAGCACATTTTTGCACACTTCAGTAATCAAGATAAATATGTAAGTTTATTATATTAAAGTATATTTTTAATCTGGTATGCATTCAGTCAAGTCAATGCAGTAAGTATACTAGATGCTTAAAGACATCACTGCATACAGGTCAAAGATGATGCATCTTTTTATTACTGGATAGACTTACTTTAATGAATTTCTTTTACATAAGAAAGCTATCAAAATGTGATGTTTATGATAGTTATAAGTCTTCAAAATAAGATTTACATTGTGTAACTTTGAAAGAAATAAACAAAGCCATCACTGTGTAAGGGAACTGCTGAATCACGGCCTGAACCACTGATTGGTCACCTGAGGTAAGCATGGAGTCAGCCATGGGGGCACAGGTGGAGGTGATAATACCTGTGTGATTGGAAGGGGTGGAGCCTGACTCCACCTCTCCCCAAGCCCCATTTAAGGGCTGACCACCACCAGAAAAGGCTCTCTTCTTGGAGATCCCTCCTATGTGGAGTCCACTGTGAGCTGTTGTCATCTGAAAGGTGAGCCATTTTCCTTTTTGTATTATTTGTGCACCATCTGTATAGACCTGTCCAAATATGCCATCTTCTATACTATTCTTGAGTGCCGTCTTTAAGATCACTCACGTTACACACTGAAGAAAAAACTCAAACTTGGAGAAGAGTGGCTGTCTCTACTGGACTGCAAAATGGGGCTAGAATTCACTTATCATGAATTGGTAGTCTTTAAAAGAGAACTGTGCAATTATAGTAAGAATTACAAACAAAAGTTAAGTGTTGGTTAAAACTGTCTTTAAGAATTCCAAAATGGTCCCCCAAATCATGCAACATGGGACATACCAATGCTTGACTGTACTTTAAGATAGAGCTACGACAGTAGTCAGTGTCAGCAAAAGCTGCACTGTGATGACATAGTATAAATCTTCTTATGAAGAGACTTTAATCTCATATGCTAAGTACAACTGTTAACTAAAAGGTAAACAACACAAAAAAAAAATCTCCCCATCCCAAAGCATAGAGAGGCATAATAAAAATTGTAAGACAAAGAGAAACTTAAAGGTAAAAATTCTTTGTTATGTGGACCACAGAAGCTGTTCATTATTACTAGACTGCTGGGAGTTGCCACAGTAACTGTTTAAAGTGGCCAGCATATGCATAAACACTATGACTTAATGCAAAATAAACCTCCTTTAAATGAAAAGCTGAATGTGTCTTGAAAGATTCTGATTATTTTAAAAAATAATAGCCAAGTTGATATTCCATGTGATGTCTAAAAATAGTACAAGAACACAGCACACAAGAAACCACTTATAAACTAACCCTATGACTGAAGCTGCCTTGTGAAATTCCAACAAGTAAACTGTCAAAGATTTTGCATTTGAAACAACGTGCAAAGGCAGCTAAAGCCTACTGCAGTAGCACCAGCCAATGTTTTTGGCTCCTACACTTAAAAAGGTGCTCACTTATTTTGCTATTTTTTGATAGACATGGAAGCAGTTAGCAGATATGCACGTTTCAGAATAAATAAATACACTAAAATTGAAAAATGGATCATGAATCACAGATCTGAAAGACAGAATTTCCAAGTAACAGACAAAATATCCACCAATAATTTATTTAAATGGTTAAAATCCTAACTGAAAAAAATAAGATTAGATGACTTCTGAAGCACTTGGAAAACATATCGTTTGAAAATGTTTCTAGAAAGGTATCTGTTTACCAATTGAAGAAAAAACTGAGAAGCTGCAGAAGATAAATTAGATAGTAGAGAGTAATCACTCACAGTGCTAAAATGATAGATGACAACTAAACTGAAGCCCCAGGGAAGCACATACACAGAGCCATTTTGCAAAATTAGGTTGCATAACTAACATATCTCAAAGCACTACAGAATCTAAATCCGTGTCAGAGATCTCACATTAAAAAAATGCAAAGCTGTAGCTCTACCACACAATCAGTAAAAAAAAAAAAAGGAAAAATCAGATTTCAAGGCACAAAATTTTAAGTCAAAGAGTCACAGAGAATATGCCACTCTGAATATTCTAAATATGATAACCAAAACAGAGACAAAATAAAATAAAAAAAATCCTTACGCCATGCAAATGTTACTATATACTTTGCCAGAACTTCATACTTCCACTGCGGAAAAAAATTAATGTAGAACTGGAACTAATTTAGGGGAAGACCTCACTAAAGAATTCAGGTAGTGTGAATACTCAAATGAAGTCTTTTATCAAAGCCTGCAGTATATGCACATGATTTTTAATGGGCAATGAGAAAACCTGGGAGCACAGGGAATGAGGGTACTTCCATGCTGCTTCTAGATTACTGCACTGCAATGAAAGATTGAAATTGCAGTGTAAGGGAAGATTATTGTGATTAGCAGAGGACATTCAGAAACCATTGCCTCATTTCCTTTTGAAGGCTCATAAATTCAACTTTTACAAAACTGACCCTTCCAAAACCAAGGAACCCTTCATTTAGCTTCCTCATCTCTGGTACATTACATACCTCTGGATATAATATGGAGAATGGCACAATATCAATCTCAGCAGGCTTCTGAAATAGCTTTTAGGATAAACAATGGCAATACTGCAAGCTGGTGAGCTAATGGTTAAGTGTAACATGAGCTTTGTTCCTCTCCAAGTACTGGAGTCACACTGCCTGTACAGTCATTCTTAGCAAATCTAACCTCTGGGCTCATGGCAGCAGAGCATGGCTGGGCCATTCCCCTTGTGTTAGCTATTCATCTCTGCAGCCTCCTAATTCACATCACTTTACTTGAGAACTGTCTTTATTACAGAAGAAGAATGAAAAAGTTGCCATTAACCAACAGCCACCAAACACATAAAATTATAACAAACTAAAGTATATGACAGATGAAGTTTGATTGCTGCTAACTACTTTTTTGGAAAACCTACAGGGAGATTTGTTCCTTCCTCCACAAAAGCCTGACTGATCTTTTGCAGTATTCAAAGCCAAATGACAAAGACTCCTGCATTTAAAATAAAGATGATTATTAAAACCTACCAAGTATCTTTTTCTTAATAAGAATGTAAATAATTTTATCTTCTTTCTATGCATGCGATACAGTATTTTTGCCTTTGGCACTGGATATTTTGTAATTTAGCTTTTAATTCGGGAAAACGGTTGAGAAAAACATTTTAAAACAAGGACAATTTATTGATCCCAGTGTCAGAAGAATGATTCATAGCTTAGTGTATGAATAACATACAGTTCACCAGGATGGTTTGAAGCAAGCCCAAAGGTAGCACACACAAACATGGTGAAAGTATAGCCTGATTCGAGCTGGTAAAATTGCTTCTCACTGATGATGGATGAAAGTTAAATGCCATTTTATTTCTGTTTTATTATTCTAATTTCCCATGTATATTCCAAAGAGAGTATTAAATAAATTACACATTACAAATGTTAAATAACCACTGTACAGTTTCATTTCTGTAATTATATAGTCATTGTTAGGTCATTTGAGGTTTATAATCATAATGCCATGACTGATAAAATTAACTGATGGACACTATGAAAAGGTTCCATCAACCTATTCTGTCAGCAGAAGAGAGAGAATTTGTATGTGATGGAGTACCAATAACAGTTGATTAATTTTTTTTTCACTGTACACAAATAAATCCATGCTATTCTGAAACATCTGCCTGTGAGTTCTGGCCAGTTGACAGAGGAATAATAGTGAGGAGAAAATATCTGAGTGTCTGCAATAATGACATCTGCTTTCTACAAACAGCTCTAAAGTGACCTCAGGATTTTTTTTATATTTGTAGAAGTCAAATGATATATGAATTGCTTGGAATTGCTATTATTTATACTCATAACTATCAGTAATCTGCTGCCAAAACTTCAGACCCTGGTTAATAGCACAGCTGCTTTGTTTGAAGGTATCCCGTGTGTCAAATAACAACTCTCCAAACTTCCAAGATAACTTTCCACTAGTAAAAGTTGTTAGAGATGACATATATTGCAATATATTGCAATCTTTCACAAAATCCTCAGATATAGTATAAGGCATTATTAAGTGTAATGTTATCCAGTAACAGCAGTAATGCTTTGGGTGTGTAGACTGTCTGTTTCATACTAGAAATAGCAAGCTCAAAATTTTCCAAAGATCTGCATTCTGCAAAGCAGAAATGTTCTTCAAGGCAGTTCTGCAATGGTCCTGCGTGGGAGATGTGAGAAAACACTATGAAGTTGGAGCAGGTTAGTTGTGTAGGTATAAAAGTAGAAAGCTATAGGGTGAAGAGAGCTATGATGCATGCATGAAATATAAACCACAAGATGTGAAGGGAGAAAGCAGAGAGAATAGAAGGGAAGTCTGACTGTCAGAAGCAGCAATGGAAACTTAAAAGGAATAGATAAAAGTTTTGAAGCTTTACTGAGGCTTATTTTTCTTCCTAATGATCTTCTGGAAAATATGTATGTTTCATTATAAGCCTATTAAATGCCTACTGATAGCACAGTTTGGTACACTGTATAAATAACTATACATACACAGCATCAGTTTAAAAAAAAGAAAGTATATTGCCCTCAGCTTCAGTGAAATGTCACACATTTCCTTTCATGATATCTGATGAAATGTAACATTGAAACTTGTCATTGAGCTTGGTTGCTCAGAGAAATACCTTCAGCTTTACTGTCAGCCACATACCCTGTAAGTAGAATAGTGCTGAATAGCATATATTCACTGCATATTACATACTGTCCACTACATTCTTCAACAAAGGGGTAGTGTCTATTAGCACATAACACAGAGGAACTGTTATGTGTGAACTGTTAATAGAAATGCCTTAATACACATTCACCAACTTTGGTTCTTGAAGGATATTACTGCCTTTCATTAACTGGTAATGTAGTTCAACCGTACACCTTACTGCTTTTCCCAGGGCAGTAAAAGCAGTGTCTGTTCTCTGCTGTATCCCAACTGATACTTTGCCAGGAACCTAAGATGTTTTTCAAACTACAACGTCAATAACATCCTCTGCAACACAAACATGGCTCATTTTCATGGTTCATTCTCCTCACAGCCCATGCAGACAATTGCTTGCAGGCGATTGCTCATACTGGGCAGTGAACAGTACAGCTCTGACCAGTGCAATTCAACACAATTAATCAGTGATTAAGTGAATAACAAAGCCATAAAACTCTCTTGCTCATGTATCCACCCAACAGGATCTGACTATTATGCTGACCCAAAACCTAACTACTCCTCTGCAAAATTTCAGTTGTGAGCAAATGTTTGTGTCATACTACTTTACCTCGGTAGCTTCTAGTATTACAATTCACTTCTACTGAGAAGAAAAAAAGCAATTGCAATATTTTCAGTATGGGCAGCGATGAAGACACAGCGCATGGATTATCTGCACCTCTTACCTAAAATGATTATAGGATTAATAAAAATCTTCTCCTGTGACATGAAACTGAGTTGGATAAAAGGCAGAGATGCTCACTGCAGTCATTTTTAACACGTGCTAAAAGAACTGTGAATAGGAAAAATATGAAAATGGAAGTGCAGATAACGATCAACTTCAGAGTATGTAGTCGGTTCACTTACTGTTCACAATGCAGACTGTTTGCTCAGCTTTCTTCTCTTTGTTTACTCAGGAGTCTATGTTTCTGTAAGAAAAGCAAATGCATTTGTCATCTACATAAAATAAATTACTTTGGTTTCACATAACAAAGAATTTTGCCATTTTTTAAATTAAGCTTTGGTTAACTCCAATATTTGAAGCCTTATGTTTTTGTGAAAGAACCCAGAAAAGAATAAAATCCATATGGCTCCATTTCCTTAAAAAACAAACTTGCTACTCTTACACAATACAACAGAAGCAGACATGGGAAAATCCACAGGTTCTGGGGACAAATCTCTCTTGAAACCTCATACAAATTCTGGGCACTTTATTTGCATTTGAACACCTGTGGCTCTCCTCAGTTCAGAAAAGGTGACAGACTTTCACATTCACCACACCAGCAATCCTGCTTCAAAACTAATTTCTCATTCTGTATTAGACATCAGCTGGATTACCCCATGAAGCTGAGGAGGTAAAGAAGAAGCAATGTGTACCTCCAAGGACAGTCACAGCCCTTCATTGCTTCCAAAGGGCAGGGGGATGGGCAGCAGAGGGGTGTTTGATTCTTCACTCCCACTGCTTCATGCAAACAATTGCCATCATAAGCAACCATCACAGCACACCAGCTGCTGAGTCTGTGTCAGTTTACAACATCTCAGCAGAGATGAATTTTAAGGCAGGATTTGAAAGAACACAGCATACTGTCTCTACAGATTTTTACTGTTAACAGTTTTCTTGAATAGAGGTTGCATGAGAAAAGGGAGAAAATTGGGACTTATGTGCAATAAGGGTTGCAGTAAGGGCAGCAGCGATATGAAAGAGCAGGAAAGATCAAACTGTGAAGGCACTTAAATGCAAAGATGACCAATTTGTTCGATGTGGTTAAAAAAGGAAGGCAAATGAACAGTTATCAAGGTACGTAAATGTATTTTCTATTTTACATCAGCTTTTTCAGAGGAGAACAAAATTGCCATTATCTGAAATTGTCTAAGTACATCACATCGACCCTTACTCTGCACTTTACAAAAGTCAAATTGTGATTTCGTCCAGCAACACACTCTAAATTAACTCAGCAACCATCTTTAATGACCCAAGTAATAAAATATTTGGAACATATTTGATTTAAAAACCTAATTTTCCCTTCTTTTTGATAGCAGGTTAATATGGTCCTCTGTATGGTTCCTTCAGCACCCAAAACGTCCCAGAAACTACTCATTTGCATGTCAGTCTACTGGTAATACTTGTTAGGCAACACGTGTTTCTGTTGTGGGCTGTATGGGCCATGAATCTGAAGCAGACTGTATTACTATGATATTAACTTTTAAACTTTCTAAAACTGTATGGATTCGTTCTTCCAAGTGCCTACTTTGTTATGCCCTAGAGATCCATAAGGAGTTGAGGAGCTATAAAACAGTGTGAAGTTAGCAGGATGATGCTAAGAAATCCCTGTTTTGAAAGGGTTTTTAATAATTCAGATGCTGATGTAGAACACAGCTCTAGGATAAACTCACTTCTTTCCTAGGATTTGTAAGACATTTGGAAATAGTCGTAGCAGGCCTGGTGCTCCTTGCCAGCTGTATAAAATGAAGTGGTACAGGCTGTAAAAGACCTGCTCTGAACTACTGTACTCAAATACCTATTGAAGGGACCCAACACAAATTTTACCTCTCCCTGCTATCCACGTCCTCCCAAACTGAGGGATCTGAAATTCAGATCTGTTCAGAGAGAAGTTTAAATTAAAAGCTCTAATCTCAAACTTCTCCCAGGGTTCAGAGCCAAGGTTTTGGTTCAGGTCCCTGCGTATATCTTTCATTTGATTAGAGGTAGCTGCAAGTGCCTTAGAGAAATTAACACACAGAGTCACACCTGCTCTGTGGCACACTGTCTCAATCCTTCCCTGTTTCTCTAAGCTGTCTGTGTCAAGCTGTGTTGTATTATTACTGAGCCATTCAGAAGATTAACTATTTCCTTCTGCTGAAAAGACAGAAAGTGTAAAGGAAAGAGAAGTTAGACGTTTACTGGAATATTAATTGGAAACAACCAAACAAGAATATAGTTCAAATTCTAGATTAGAGAAGCAAATTTAAGGAAAAGTGTGAGTAATTGTAGAGTGCCATTAAGCAAGAACAGCCGGGCTGCCTGCCCCTGTGAAGTTCACTGGCAGAGTTTCTGAAACATACAGAAACCATAATGCAGATCTGGAACAAATAAGTAAAAGCCAATCAACATGATCTGATAATAGTCACAGGGACTAAAAAGCAGCACTCTTTGCAAGGAACTGCAAAAGCTAAAATATACAGAAAGAAATAAAGGAAACCAAAGATTTGTAATTGCAGAGAAAGGTAAAGGAAATATCATAGAAATTCAACTGTGTTTCTATTACTACCTATTAAACACAAGCTATTTTTTATGAGATGTGTTGGAAGATTAATTCATTCACCCTTGGTTATGGACTCCTGTGGGTCTTCAGTGCAGGAGATCCCCTGCAGTGACAACTATATTTCCAGAGCCACAAATAGCATCTGTCATACTGCTAGTATCTTTCAAGGCTCCCTTTTCATTTCAGTCACATTTGCAGAAGACTTTTCCTAATGAAAACCATAGAAAATTTTAACAGAAACGCATTTTGATGTGTGTGCATACATCTTGTAATATCCCTTTGGAGTATAATCTATACTTCACAAATGATATCTACAGAAGATACTTCAGGGCATGTAATTTTAGGGTAAGTAATCATGTAAACGATCTGCAACTTTTGCTTCAGTTAGTCACAAGGATATGCAAAATCAATCAAAACAAACCCTTTTTTTTTTAATTTTAAGTTCTCTGTTCCCAGTTACATTTAGTGGTAACAACACAGTTAGAGCAATAGTCCCATTAAATTGAGATAGAGGAACGAGGCCTATAAAATAAACCAACTTCAGTGAGACACACTTAATTTAATAATATACGCACAGATTGTTGCCAGTGAAATGAAATACCACTCCACTGCAAGGGAGACATTTGTTGAACTTTTTCTCACAGAAAACTTGTTTAACTCTTGTAGAAACAGTAGATTTACATTTATTACAGGTGACAAAGAACATTTTCAGTATCTTGAATGACAAAAATAAGTTATATAAAGCAATGACATGCTTCATTATTCACTGCGAGCCATATTATGCCATATTATGAAAGATAAAAGGGAAGCTGTCTGGTAAATAAAGTTTTTGTCAAGATCTCTTGGGTCATGTGCAGTTTTTTTATTCTATTCCTAGCTCTACAGCCAGAAAGAGACGTGTGACCTTTTATAGACTTGTATGAAGAAACAATTTTTTTTCTGTTTAGGATTATAGACTAAAACTTCATTAGTAGAACATATGGCTATTATTTAAGCTTTTTTTTTTTTTCTCAATTCAAAACTGAGGAATAATTTTGCTGACTGAATTGCTATACTCAGGAGTGATGATACATCAGTACTATGGTTTTCTAGCAATTCAAAAGGAGAACTAGGCAACAGTTTTTGCTATAAAGAGTTAAAAGGTCTGAAAATCAGGTAGTTTTGGGATAGTTTTGGTTTTGCAAGAGTTGAAATGTAGCCCAGGTTTGCCAGGGAGTTTACCTATTGTCCTTCAGATCAGAGTACCTCCCTTCTTCTGGCATATCTAGGAGGTTTTCAATAAACCACTTGGAAGCGTTTGGAGGTAAAATGAAAAAAACAAACGAAGTTTCAGACTGAAAGCAGCTGGTGTTTTGCCTATTGAGTTTAGCAGTGCCGTCTCAATATTCAACTTCAGCAGTGATAGAAATGAAAGTAGAAATTTCAATTTTTTTTGTCAGCCTTACAGTAACTTATAAGAGAGAAAAAAAGATTAATTGAAAGTGGATGTTATACAGTATTATGAATAGACTGACATCCTGTTAAACGTAAAACTGACATCTGGGAAAATGAGGCTAGCATTTGATTATGAAGTATAAATTAGCTAATAAACCAGAGTACAGAGTCTGGGCAATTTCTACTTGCATAATGTGCAATAAATCAAATGTATTTTGGAAAAAAAATGTAGTTTTGGGCATGTATTAATTGCTACACATATTGAAACAGAAATTGTCATACATGATGAACTTTGAACACCTTGATCATATGCATATTCTAATATTTTATGGGTTTAATTTGTTCAGCATAAACTTTTTCCTGTGAGTAACATTGATTTTGTCAAAGCCTCAAATAGACACAGAACAGATCTGAGGATTAGTTTAGAAGGGATTTAAAGCACACACTGCGAATCCCTATACAACCACCACTTAAAACACTATCCGTTCAGGCCCAGATGGATTACTATGGCAACAGAATCCCAAATACCAGGTTTGTAACTAACCAAAATGTAAATTATTGATGAACTCAGAGTTGTCGCTCTTGGACACCCTCCTATTCAAATACCAAACCTTATGGTTAGAGTACAGAGAAAAGGTTGATATGCAATTTCCCCAGCCCAGCGAGCACTAATCCCAAAGGATTTCATTAAATCTTTTGGCTTAAATTTTTATTCTTGGAACAGCAGTCAGCAAGCAGGGATTACATCAAAACAGGCACTATTGAGGTCATTACTGGCTGAATTCAGGCCTTTAATACAGCAGAACAGAAACTAATTTTAAATATACCTCCACAAAAATAACAAAATAGCATTCATCTAAGCTACCATATATTACATATTAGCATTCTTTCCCTACACCCATCTCCTTGACTCCTTGCCAATAAGAAACAATGGACAACAGTACAGAATAGTGGAAAACAACTTACATGTTATTTGAAGGGTATACACGTATGATGGTAGATGTAATAAACATCAAGTTGCAGAAAAATGGACAGAGACTCAGTAGTCTTCAATATTTTGTGAGTCAAAAATCGCAGTAGAAAGTTCTCTAATAAACTGGAAAAAAAGTATTTATGGTCACCTAGATAGCAAGTTGAGTGAAAAGTCTGGCAATTAGCCAGTCTGATCAGGAAATAATAGCAGTAGAACAGCTAATCACTTCCATGGACCGCTTTTTCTGGAAAGCCTCTCAGACTGTACACAGAATGGGATTAATTCAGTGAAAACCACACAGAAATGTACTCAGCAGTTCTCACAACTTGGACTGCAACAGTCCAGCCGGTTTTAAAACAACCAAAGGCATTCAAAAGTTTCAGAGATGTGTTCCTGTTATTAGGAGTCAGTGCACAAAGAAGTGACAGTAAACTTCTGCCTGTCAGAGCCTGATACCAGATTC
The DNA here is from genome assembly GCA_013399175.1 of Odontophorus gujanensis. Taxonomy (NCBI): domain Eukaryota; kingdom Metazoa; phylum Chordata; class Aves; order Galliformes; family Odontophoridae; genus Odontophorus; species Odontophorus gujanensis. The sequence goes on along the minus strand of VXAB01012580.1, from coordinate 115,423 downwards.
TCTGTCCTTTCAAAACTAGGAGTTAAAAACAGGACAGGGAGCAAGTTTGTGGATGCAAGCTGCTGATTTTCCTAAGGGAAAGAAAAAGGCTACTGGAGCAGGGAATGAAAGAGAGAAGACGAACAATAGGAATGTGCTGTTTTTTCAATACTAGAGAGAAATCTAGGGTAACAGAATGGAAAATAAAGTATAATATAAGAATAAAAAGAAAAAAAGAAATCAAAAGGAAGGGACTAACAAAGAGGGAGTGAAACACTTGTTGTCACAGACAGATCTGTTGTTTGTCAATAGCCTTTCCCAACCTTCTGCTTTATCCTCATGCCTGGTTTGTCAAAAGAGCCATCCACTCTGATATTCAATCAACCACACTTAGGGCAGTAACATAACTTCATGATGAATAAACAATTGTATGAATCAGTGGGCACCAAAAGATTCTCTTTTTATGAAAGAAAACCTATTAGGAGTGATAATATGGCCAATGGCAATACAGTGACAAATCAGTATCTGAACCACCTTGAGCTTATGCTCCTAGGACACCTCTTGACTACTCACAGGAGCATCAAAAGACCATGAGGATTTTGGGCAGTACTAGCATTTCTTCATCCCCTATGCAGGATCATATACGGCTCTTCCTCTTTTACCATCCATTTCACAGTGAAGCTAGTGTAATCCTGCTGTATAAATGGGATGTCAGATGTGGCAGAGATATAGATATACACCAAATGTGGCACATGCACCCAGGAGATCTCTGCATGTGATGGACCATTAGAGCAGATGGGTAGGATGTGTTCACACTATATAAGGGTACTTCAACCACTTTGCTGCCTCTGCCACTCAGTACCTGTGGAGCCGTGCTGGGCAGAATCTTCACAGTGCACAGCTTGCTGTTGCTGCTTTGTGGCTGCTAGCTATCTCAGCCTTTTTCTTCACAAACAGTACAATTTTCAAATTTTACACAAAGCACACATTCTTACATGTGAAAATATGAACACACAATAATACTACTATCATTTAATAGTAATAAAAGGCTCTAAGAAGTTGACCAAAGGGTAACTTCATTTTCCTAAATTCAGAGTTCGGCCTAAACAACCAGCACTCCTGATATAACATTTGCGAATTTAATTCCAAACATTTTCAAGCTAGTGAAAAAAAGATAAAGAATTGTCAATATCTTGTGAGTCATTTCAGAATAAGGAAATCCAGCCTTTCACAAGTCATTTCATACCAGTATTTACACTACATTTGATTATATGAAATGACCAGAATGTAGTTCCTAGTAAAAACTGATTTTGTAAGTCATATTTATTTACAGTTATAGACCAGGATTTGTAAGTATACAGAAGGCTATTAATCAGTCTCCCAAACCCATGGATTTTTACATGAATAGATGCTGTATTTTATGGAACTAACACAAGTTGTCTAACTGTAACCACAAGAACATCAGCACCTAATGGTGTATGCTGGGCTGTATTTCAGTATTTGGAGATTCACAACCTACTTGCTTTTATCCCAGGACAAAAGAACTTGCTATAATATCCACTGCAGGAAGTGATTATGCATTACATAACACTGCTGATCTTCATGTTCTGCGAGTTCGGTATGAGGCTTTTACATTTATTTCTCTAGTCTGCTTTACAAAAATATTCTAATGTGGGCCAGCAATTCAACCATGAAACCTGATACTGAGTATGTGCACCTCAGCAGATTAAGCAATGTAATCTACAGGTGAGTAGTTTTAACAGCCTTTCTATACTACCCTAAAGAGACCTGGGGTGACAACAAACTTCAATCTTTGCTGGCCACTTAAATTCATCCCTTCAAGGAAAACTGTGCAGAGTAAAACAAACGACCTATATTCTGAGGTTCACTTGGTTACATGCACTAAGAGAGAATAGTTCACTGCACGTATAATCTTAGCCTACACTTACTATAATTTTTATTTATGCTGTTGCTTTAATTCTCCTACAGAAAATTATGAAGAAGAAAATGAGCTGCAAGCAAAATCAAGTTACTTTTTACTATTTCCTTTACAAATCCAAAAAGATATACACACTGCTCTGATTTTTGGTAAGTAACAAAACAAATCCTATAAGAAGAGGTACATCAACTCCCAAAGCTGCCACCCAACATTTCTCACGTTTATTTCAACACTGCTTGCTCTGCACCCACCATGCAACATCCTTTGTTCTGCACTAACTGCTCTCTGCTCTATTTCATCTTCCTAAACTATGTGAGGACTCATATCTGAAGAATACTACTACTGAACTGCATGTGAAATTCCACAGCTCTCATGATCACAGTTGGCAGGACTATTTTTTTGTTTCTTTTGTAAGGATTTTTTTTAATCACATTTTTAAATAATAAGAGAATGAAAGGTCATCAACTTAAATGATGATTTTCCTTTAGAAATACACGTTAATTTCTACAGTCATCAGCAGCAAAGACTGAAAAATCAGGAACTGAACTGGAAGCACTAATCTTTTATACTGATACTACATTCTATTAATAACAGTATCAGTAAATATACTTCCACATTTGAAATAAAATATATTTTATTAATACATTTACAAAAATAAAAATTGCTTATGAACAATTTGTAAGATTAAATGAACACTATTATAATGCATACAGTCTAAGAGAGCTGGGGCTCTTCATCCTGGAGAAGAAAGTGCTTTAGAGGCGCCTTATAGCGGCCTTCCAGTACCTGAAGGGGCCTACAGGAAACCTGGGGAGGGACATTTTAGAAGGGCCTGTAGCAACTGGACAAAGAAGAAATGTTCTTAAGCTGGAAAAGGGTAGATTTAGAAATTAGAAATGAGGGAGAAATTCTTTACTGTGAGGGTAGTAAGACACTGGAACAGGTTGCCCAGATAGGTTGTGGATGCCCCCTTTCTGGAAGCACTCAAGCCCAGGCTGGATGGGGCTGTGAGCAACCTGGTCTAGAGGGAGGTGTCCCTACTTACAGAAGGGGGCTTAGAACTACATGAACTTAAAGGTCCCTGCCAACCCAAACCATTTTAAAATGTGATTCTATGAACTACACAGTGAAAATTTTTTACAACCACATGGATGATAAAATTGCAACCAGTAAGTTAAAAATACAGAATATTTTCAGCTTACTAGTTATGTATGTTAAAAATATAACTGCAGCATTTCTTTGATATATTTGTTACAAGAATGGATTACTATTATGAATTTGCTATATTAACAACTCAAAGACTTCCGAAAAAGATGAATTCATCTTGTACCATCTCCTTCATTTTCCTCAGCATATTGGAGTATTAGCTTTCCTTACAGTTAGCAAAAAAGAACCTTAAGTAAATGTTCTATGTTACAAAAGCCTAAAGAAACTAAATGTAAAATAGATTATCATGAAAGCAACACTATATACGGAGATGCCTCTGGAAATTAGAGAACTTAAAGACAGCTGGTTTTTTTTAAACTGTCTGCTATATTCACATTTGTCACAGTCTTCTTCTGACACTGACAAGTGTCATTTTTGTTTATTACTATCCAGAACGTTGTTTTTCCAGCAACTGTCATTGTAGCAGACAGCTCTGTCTCCTGGGGAGGCTGCATATAGTGCCATTACAGAAGCAACAACGAGACGTGCTCATCAGTAACACGGATCCTCAAACACTAGTGACTTGATGACCAGTCTGTATATCTTTCAGTACTTCAGTGCTTCTCCTTTTTTCCTAGACAACAGTAAGCAAAGAATCATAGAATCATAGAATTGCTCAGGTTGGAAAAAACCTGCAAGATCATTGAGTCCAACCGCAACCAAACCACACTACCCTAATTCTAACAACCCACCACTAAATCATGTCCTTGAGCACCACATCAAAACAGATTTTAAACGCACTCAGGGATGGCGACTCAACCACCTCCCTGGGGAAACCTATTCCAGTGCTTAACAAAGCAATCACAGAGACATCAGCAAATAAACCAAACCAAACAGAAAAAGAGGTAGGCAAAAGCATTGTCTGTGTATAAAATACCTGAATTCCAAGAGCAGTGCAAACTAGGGTTTACAGACAGGCTGCAGCGTGCTGATAAAACTTACAAAACCTCAATGATGAGAATAAATCTGCAGGTTGCACAAAGCACCGTAGTGGCCATGGCTGTAAGCACTACCTTGATGTGCAGAAGCTGTGGAGTTCAGCAGATATAAATTGGTCATTAGCCTGACTGGCTGTGCAAGCAAGAGACGAATTCAATTATCAGAGCTACTAACCAAGCACAGGTGGGGTCTTGGTGTAGCATGGTTGAGCCAGGGTTGGTGGCACTCAGTAAGGTACTACCTGCCCACTTTGGCTTCCCTACCTGATCAATGATCTCAGCAGGGTTGGCCAGTGCATCTAAAGTAAAATATGTAAGCAGAGTAAAAGTTTTAAGCAGTCTATTGCCATAAGGATTTGGGTCTAAATTCATAATGCTATCACCTCACAGAAGGGTGTCATTTCAGTTTCTTGAAACATCGTTTACATATTATGTGCACCTGCCTGAAAAATGCAGCTGATTTTGCACTTCTTGAGATGATACTTAGAAGCACCATGAACTTTTTCGTCTTGAAACTAGAAAAAAAAAAAAAACAAAAAAAAAAACTAGAGTGTTGAATTCAGACAGACCTTTTAATCACAGGAGTCAACCTGGTCTGTGACAGCTGAGCTTAACAGTCAAACCTTGTAGATTACATTCAAAGATACTACTACAAAAAGCAGGATAAAAGGCAAGTGCTGGTTTTGCAAGTCCACATGAAAGAAAAAGAGAAAATCGAGTCCACATTCAGTGAATCTCATAGCCTAATCAGAAAGTAGCACATCATACATTGCAGAGTGTCTAGGTACAGATGGCTAAGAACATTAAAAGAGGTAGTTATGGTTATTGTTCCTTACATAGTTGAGTAAAGAAAAGACATCTTGATATTGTATTTGGCTATAAAATGAACTTCCTCAGCAAGATATTGCCAGAAGGAATCTAATGGAAATGTCTGTTTAGTGAAAATCAAATAATTACTTCACAATTATCATCTCATGTGTCACATTTAATGTTAGCATCTCTGAATCAAGGAAAATTCAAGAAAGGACTATTTGAAATCCCTACAAAACCCATATGGCAAATATTTTAATTGGGCTACTTTTGCTAATGAAGCTAAGCATTCCACACAGCAATATTTCTCCCTCTTTGTAGAGCCAAATGTTAACAAAAACCACCCTTTAATTTAATCTTCCAATCCATCTTGAGGAAACTTGTTAAATTTTTGATTATTAGATTCTCTGAAATATAGCTTATTCAGACCTAACTTCATCCACTTCATAAAAACTACTGATTTGCACTCAAATAGCACACTGGAGCAGTTTGAAAGAAAAAAATAATAATAATAAAAGAAACCCCAACAAAAAAACATTTGTTCTGTCTCCGCTGATGTATAGAGTAATTTTCTGAGATTCTTTCATTGCAATTTGCAAACACATTAGCTTAGACTATAAAACAAAAGTAATCTGTACTACCCATGGCCCAGAAGAGGCAGAAGCAGAAAGTTAGAATACATTACAAATATCTGAATCATCCTGAGGCAGGGACACACTTTACCTCAGTGCAGAGCAATATCCAAAATGTCTCATCTATTTTTCTAACGGACAAACCAAGCCTGGCCACTGAAAACCTCATACTGCAGTATATTCTCAACACAGTCTGTGTTATGCATTTATGGAGGGGCCTGGAGAAGAAAAATATATGGCAGTCTAACTCATGGAAGTGACGCTGCAGTTGTGTTATGAGAGCTCTTTTGGCCCCTTTGTTGACTTCTTTCCCTTTCATTCTCTAGCAAACTGCTATACTGTCAAAGGCCCCACAATAGCCCCCCAAAAAAGGAACCTGCTTAACATAGAAATGCTGACCTTCTCCACTGAATGATCCGTGGAAAATCTAGGAGGTCCCACTAAACAGGTTTAGTGAGCGCACAACTGCATTTGTGGGTAGAAAGGGATAACATAATGGACACTGCTATGGAAAGTGATTGTTTCAACACCTCTCAGGGTGGATTTTAAACAAATCGACAGAACACCACATGATGTATCTTAAAATTGCATTTCAGCATCTGGCATAAAGGAAATATCTTTTCAAGATCATCTACTTCAAGCAAGCCCTTAATAAAAGCTTCTGAGAAAAGAAAATATGAAATTGCCTGTCAACAAATCAGTAGCTGCCCTTTCTGAAGCTGACAGGTGCTTTTTAGGATTAATGTAATGACCATAAATACTTCCTTGCACAGGGTACAATCAATTGCTTTAATCAATTTCTTCCATCGCTTAATAAAGTATGCAGACAATTTTCTAATCTATGCTTGCAGTGGTATTAAATATGCATGTTCAACAAACTCTGGCAGAGCTGACTGTCAGTTTCTTTTCCTTTTGACAAAAATCAGCGTTGCGCCTCTAAGGTTACAGTCCTGTCTTAAGAACATCTGAAGTGTGGGCTCTTAGGCTAAATTAATTCCCCTGCAACACAGAAACACAACCCACAGCAGTGTCAGCTGTTAGTAGAGCTCTGCAGTACATGGAGATTGTAGGATGAAACTTGAAATGTTACTTTATGAACAGAACAAGTTGACAACTGAACACAGAAAATTAAGGGTGCATTCAGGTACCTGGATATCAGTTACTCAGACATACTTGTTAACTATTTTCATAAAGCATACATCAGGCAATTCAAGGTAATTAGTATGTGTAAGACTAAAAACCAGTGAGAGTCAGAAAGACAAAAAATAATCAAAGATATTAGATATATTCTCCTCCGGCCTTGGCTTCACTTGCTGCTTTCTGTTGCACTCTTTCTCCATCTTCTCCGTAAACTAAAATGTGAATCCGACATAGTCGCTACTTGCTTTTCTTTGCACTTGACAGTTCCTCTGAGCATATGGTAAGAAAATCCTTAAAAGTTCTTTTATATTTAATCTTTCAACATCCTTAAGAATAAGCAAAGACGGAGAGAGAAGTTACCTCAACTGCAGAGCAATTTCTGCTTGATGTGAAATCCATATCTACTGTCTTGTAATTTACCCAGTACTCTCTCCTAAACATGAGTTTGTGAATAGCAAACAAAACAGACTGATGTGCTTCTGGGACTTTCAACTGCTATCTTCCATGCTTATTACAGATAATACCCTTATCTCAGCCTGTTTAGAAAATACATTTGCTTTCTGTTTTTGCTTTGTCAATATTAAGAAGTATTTGAACAGATAACTGAAAATGATGAGAAAACCAAAGAGGACTCTCAAAAGGGAAATACAGAGGAAACAAGGCAGGGAGATGTGGGGGAAAAAAAGGAAAAAGAAAGAAAAAAGAGCTGAACAGAGAGTAAAAAGTATTTGAAAGATTGAAATTGAGACAATATTTGGCACAAGACCAGCTCTGAAAGCAGACAGAATAAAACTGGGAAAGAAAGCACGGGCTGGATATCAAAAAACACTCTTCTTTTTCTCTAAAGCAGTCTAAGGGATATAAAGTAACAAACTACTATAGGTGAAATTTAAAGCTGGAAAAGGAAAAGCATGACAAAGTACGTAGTTGAAACCATTTTCTATTAGTTGAACTAAAGAGTAGTTAAACTAAATATTTATTGTTTCTACCTTTCCCCGTAGGGAATACTTGTGAAGACAAGTGAAATTACTGGAGCCAACATAGGGTGAGAAGTCAAGAACGCTAGAACTGAAATCCCATAGTGCTCACTGACTTGCTTTGACACCATGTTCAAGTTTCTCTACTATTAATTCAGACACAACAATATCTAAGTCGTGAAGGAGCTGGGGTGGGTAATTAGTTAAAGTCTGTAGCATTTCAAATAAATTCTTCTTTGGCCCTAAAGTTTTTAAGAATGTTGTGTGGTCTTTTAAACATTACAAACAGTGAAATTTTCATCCCTCTGTTTATGTTTTGCACCATCTTGTTTTACAAAATTCAGTGAAGCTACAAGTGCTTCCCACTGTGCATCTGTAGAAAGCTCATCACATCTGACTCTATGGGCACGGCAGTATTAAAAAGAAACAGTATGTTTGATAATAAATTTAACATGGTCCACCTGCCACTGCTATTAATACTACGTTTATCCTACTAAATCCCAAAGAGGTATGTCTTTACCAGCAGTCAAATTATTCAACTGGAAAGTAAATGTACTCATGGAGTGGCTTAAGCCGAGAAAGAGAAGCAGTATAGGGCCGAACGGCTGCAAGACTGTTAACAGTATTTACTGTCAGTTGGCAGCACTTACAGGATTGCTTAAACATTGGAAAGTGAATCCAGTAATAATTCTGACTTGCTTTGCTGTTCTGTTTCAGCGTCACAGAGAATTTCTTTTTTGCTTATTGTTTCTTTTGCATGTTGCACTTACTATATTACCTAATTAAAATACTAAAATAAGTAATTTTTATCTTCTTATATTTATTGCCTTAAATGAAATCACACCACCTTATGTATAGGCACATAACTGTACCTGCAGATATGTATGCTTCTGTCAAGCTGTATCCATGCACAGGTACATACCCCTTTTCCTTATCTACTGCCCATAGAAAACAAAGCTCCAAGTCTGCTGCATTCATCTGTTCTGGATTTATTTGGGGATTTTTGGTTATGAACTAGAGTGCTCCATACAAGTATTGGATAAAGCCCAGATGTATGCTTATGGCAGACAAAAATTATATTCTTTTTATGAGTAAAAGGTTGACACAGAAATATTTATATAACACTGTAGTTGTACCAGTATGTGACTGAATGTGTGAATAAACTTCACATTAAAAAATTGTTGCCATTTCTGAATAAAAATGTATAGACTACTTATAGTCTTTAAAATAAGTCATGTAACACTATAGAACTCAATCTATGTTATGAAAGGATCACCTATATCTAAGGCACTTGACTACACAGCCTTGATTTACACAAAGAAAAAGTAAGATGATCCTGATTTAGAAGCCTCTGTGGTTAACAGTTAAGAGATTTATATCCCTCTGTGCAAAATCAGTGAGGCCTTTGATGCCAGGGTGGTGTAAAAACCCTCAGTTTGGTCAGTGCACCACCGTGAAATAATAAACTTAATAAATGTTATATAATTTATAGCATAAGAATAGCAGAGGGAGATGATATGCTCAAGCATAGATATGACACAGAGACAACGAGACACTGTTTATGAGTGCTTTAGGTCTTCATTTTGACTCAATTCCTTTTGAGGTCTTAAGCAGTGTAACTAAAATAAATATTAAAATATATCATCATTTAAAGTGATAATTACCTTGGCAGGAGGCAAAAGGTTGTGCTGCAGGAGTGCAGGAACACCTCTTTTGGAAGTCCACTAAGTATACTGATTTGGCATACTCTGTTCACAAGCCTTTTTATTAAAAACAGCACTTCACTTACACTTAATCATCCAAACATCAGTAGAAAATTTCACTTCTGAAATTCCTGATGTATTACAATAAATACAAACACCTTTCTATTTTTTTTCTTTCCATTACAGTACCTAGAATAAAATGGATAGCTTGTTTGAAGTAAAACAGGAGCCAGAAACCAATTCAGTTTTCAGCTTTTAGCTATTACGTGCGCACGGAAATTATCTCCAGGAGGCTATGCTAATTATGTCCTATACTAATCAATAAGTTAAAGCTAGTCAAACGTGGACACCATACAGCATGTTTTTCTGCCTGAAGGTAACAGGTGGTCCTGTCCCATCAAGGATTTTGGCACTTCTCCTTGAAGAAGAGAGGTAAATCACATGTACCATCTTAAAAAGACGAGACAAAATGGAGTCAAGTTCAGCTGGGTCAACAGCCTTGAAAGGAGGGTTTCCCAGGCTGCAGGGATTGCACTGAGTGCCAGACTGGTGGCTTTAGCTGGTCCTCAGTACGGAAGATTGATCTGGTCTGAAATTCTTGGTAGAGCATGGAAAAATCTTTGCCCTGAGAATGAAAGTTGATGGACTATTATAAAAAGAAGTAACATTTTGACTGTGAAAGCCTAATTCCTCCTCCTGTTTAGTCCAACCTCAGTACTCATCAAGAAACTGCATTAGAACTAGGAAGTGAACCCCCTAAGGGAATTGAAGGGATTGCCCCAGGCACTGAGTATAGTCCTCTGCTATTGGAGACAAGCCACTAAGCAATGTCTGAGCTTGAATGGCCTTAAGGAATACTCAGCACATTGCCTAGGCATCAAGGTGCAGAACACTCCATACTACCCTGAAAGAACTTGACAATTTCTATGCCAAAAGCTACAGGCAAAGTATAGAAACGAGTCAAAAGCTACATAAATCTCTAAATCACTGGAAGGATGAAGGAGAGCTCAGAAATATCTTGATTTCTTAAGTCTTAGCAACAGTGCAAGAAAAGCCTAGATGAAAACGTCCAGAAGGGGGGGAATGGACAGGACTTTTCTATCTTCTCAACTGCAGAAGACAGGGGACAGTGAAGCTCTTTGCATTGGCTTTCTCCTTCTGCAGTCCTTATGGAGATTTTGAGAATTTTTATTTAGCTCAGTGGTAAGCTGTAGGACCTGGCTTGCTTCACAATATCCTAGCCTGGTTCAGCAAAAATGATATGTGCAGTTTTCATATCGTGTAATACTTCATCCCAAAGCTTCCTTTCATTCTTGCTCTCCTTGTTCTTTTCCCCAGGTAATACTCCCCCTCATTCCTTTAAGGAGTTAGTACACTAAGTTTTGTTCATTGGCTTTAAATTTTGGCAGGTAAACTTCATTCACTGCTCAGTTCTAAAATTATGTGCCTCTCCACAGATCAAGGAACAGCTATTTACTTTGTATTTAGACTTCATTTTACATTTAGCCAGTTTAACACGACCAGAAGGGATTTTCCTGAGAGATGCCAAATTCCCTAAACAATAGCCGCAGCCTATGGAAGGATAGACACTCAGCAAGATGCTTAAGAACATACTCAACTGCTTTTAGTAGTCTGAAAACATTTGAGACTACTTCTGTGCTTAAAATTAAACATATGTTTATATAATTAAATCAATGAACAGTCAGGCTTGGAGACAGTCATAATTGTAAAAATTGGATGAAAAAGCCCTGATGCTTTCTGACAATAAATCAATCATAAAATCACAGCATTTTAATTATGGTTTGTTGTTCTGCTCAGGGGTGCCTACAGTTTTGTTTTTTGATGGTTGCATGCTAATTTAATTCTGTGCATAAATCAAGTACGCCCTGAGAAAGGTAATGTATCTCACACATTAAAAAAATTGCAATAACAGACATAGTTTTCACACAAGACAAATAAATTAGTTTCTGCATGCTTTTGACTCATCTTGAAATTAATACATTCCAAGTAAGTGAATAAAATGCAAACAAACAAATGATAAAATTCCCATAATACTAGCATGCAATAGCATCCAGATCATCTCCTCGATCTCCCTTATGGAGACTCTGAATATCCAATTATTGACCTTGTCATGATCACGGACATCTTAGGCTTAACATAATTTCATTGTTAACCTCACGCTCCTTGGGATCTAAGATTGAGCAAACTGTCTTTACTCTGGTCCCTTGTGATGATGCAGACAATAAAAAGTGCTTCCTTTCAGTGCTTTTAGATTGCTGTAGATACTCTTCAGTCCCTCCAAGATGTTTTAAAAATTGTAAGCAGACATTCATCTTAACTATTATCTAACTCCAAAACTAAAAATCATCCCATGTTGTCAAAAGTTAAATTTCAAACAGTTCTGAAACAATTAATATTCCTAGCAGTAGTTTTGGTAAGAAAAAAAAAAAAAAAAACTTAACTGGATTTTCCTTAGAATGTCTGAGTCTTCCACACTGCAAAATCAACCATCTTTAACTTTAGGAATATTTTAAAAAAATCAAGTAAGTGCAAAATAGTTTTTTAGGGGGCTAAAAGGAATTACAGAGCAGATTCTGCTAATGCCCTTGGCTGCTTTGCGTGGTCCTTCACTTCTAAATTTTGTCCATTAACCTATTTTTCCAATGATACGTTGCCTTATTTTAGAACTACCCAAAGGACTTTGCCATTGAAATTAATATAGGCAAAATAAAAGTATCTGATCTGATGCACTAATAGGAAACGATAGCGTGAGTTATAAAATGCAAATTACTAATACAAATACATGCACCTAGAGTTTAATCTTCTTTTCAAGAAAGTGAACCTGTCTGTCAATCCTTTCCACATCTATAGAGGAGCTCTAACTGCCTCTGTGTATTCTCCCCTGCATGCAGACACATTTACCCTTTGAAAGACAAATGAACAAATTTAAAGAAATCCTATACAACTGAATTGCAACTAGAAAACTTCTATCTTGTACTACTTCCTCTTTGTTTTGATGTTTGGGAAAGAGCTGAAAAGAAGTTAAATGGGGTCTTCTGTTCAAGAATTAAAGAAGTAAAAATTCCAGATTTGAAAGAATCCTCAACTTACACATGGAAAGTCAATGGGAAATTTAAAATTCACTCCAACCTCAGTAGGATCAGATTTGGCAAATATTTTTTATTTTAGGAAAAAAGTTTGTCTGGTTTTGCTACCATGTAATTATTCATTCTCTTCTAACTAAGAAAGGATATTCTGTAGTATAAAATTTAATAAACTGTAAATATTTAAATGAATGAAAATTATTTCAGGTAACTAATTTTTATATCCAAGAGTGCCTTTTGATGAGCTGGATAAAATGAAAAATCACTTTTAATGACTTAAAGTTCTTGCTTTGATGAGAACATTTATTACATTTAAGAAAAAAAAAAAAAACCAACTGTATTTAATATAAAATGACTCCTCCATAGAGTTCTTTCAGGATGAATTTTCATATCCCAGTAAAGTACATTACTTTTGTAATGCTTGCAGTACTCTCAGACTGATTCCAAGTTATTTTTTGTTTGTTTGTTTTTAATGGAAAGTTTGCAGTATGTATTGTTTTATGAAAGCAGACATTGCTTTAAATTGTCTTGTATTCTTTCACTCAGTAGGCACAGAAATCTTAAAGCTTGGTGAATATACTGCATTTTACCTACCTCCTGAAAAGTGTCTGGGAGTAAGGATTGTCTTTTCTTTCCTATTTGTACATATTGTAGAGTCCATATAGCATAACGCTATAGCAGTAATATATTTCAAAATACAGTAATTATTCTTCTCATCCTGCTATCAATTGCCCTGATTTTCTTTGGATACTCCCCCTTGCATACCAGACAGTCTTAAGATAGAAAAATGAAATATTTATGTTCTCTTTATCTATTTTTTTCATTATTATTCTTAAGAAGCTGAAACTTGTGTGCATGGTGATAGAAACAAAATGTTTTGTTTGTTTTTACTTAACTACCATGGCTGTTCTTTAAAGGGAATCTTGCAAAGTGCCTTGATCTGCTGAAAATACATGTTTCGATATAAATGTGTTAATAGTGCTGATAAAATGGATCAGGAACTGAGAGGACATCTTGTACTGTTAGTTCTCTGATAGGTCAGTTTTTACAAGAGATTTATCTTTGGAGGTCAGGACAAAGCTGATGGGTTTCATGAAATATGGGATTCTTTTTAAAACAATATAGAACTATTTTCAGCTGAATGAATATATATTTTGCAGTCCCTATTCCTCCTCCATTCTTCTCCTAACCTATAACCTCCACATTCCATTTCCTATTTCTGTTCATGCCAAATGCCCTTGGATGAAAAGCTGTGACCAAATCAATTTCTTCCACTAGAAATCTGTTTTGTCCTCTTTCAAATCAGTTCCTCTTCTGACCAAGAAGCAATTATTTTCCAGTCCTAATGAATATCACACCTTCTGCTTATACATAGCTTTTGCTTCACCTCAATCCCTTCTACTGTCATGTGATATATCAACTTCTTCAATCAGCTGAATGGGAGTCATCCTCCCTTTTTGGTCTTTCCTACCAGCTGCCTATCTTTCAACTTTTCTCCCATTTCTCTCCCTCCTCCTGCTTCCAAAGTCAAATTCTTCTTACACTCTTCTCCTTCATCTCTTCCATATCATTTTGTCTTCATTTTTTAACTGAACAATACAGTTGTCCTTGTCAACTTTAATGTCCAGTTTCCAGCCTCTCCCCAGTTATTTCCCTCAGCTGAACTCTCCTGCTATTTCTCCCTCTGCTCTTTGACCTGATCTCTTCTGCTTTTCTGAGCCACTGTTTTCAAATACTAAGCAAGAATCCAGCAATTTCTACTTTCAGTTCTGTTTTTCCCATGATCATGCTACTGAAAATATTTTTATCAGATAATGCAGTGTACTTCACCATCCTAGTTCATTAACTGGGAGACTTTTGGTCAGTGATGCCAGTCTACCAATACAGAAATGCTTGTAGTTCATACTTATTGTTATCTCTGCAAGTGACACAGCTCTCCATAAAATACCCAAGATTTTTAAAAGTGATTTTGTATATCTCACAGTTTTATATTCAGAATTACTTAAAAATGCCTCATTCAGAATATTAAGCATCCTTCTCCAGCAGGAAAAAAAATGCTGGGTTACGTTTGAATATGGAAAAAAACAAACAAACAAAAAAACCCATCATCTTGAATACTTAGGTCATTTGGATATCTCAGTGGGTATTTATTAATATATGGCCATATATATATATATATATTTGTAATGAGGTAATATATGTTATTTTGGGTACAAGTATTTATCACCTTGTTAGCACAAATATTTAAAAGCATGAAGTTCCTGTAGCAAATATAGCACTTCAATGCTTCTAGCTCCATGCAATTACTATCTACCTCATAAGTAAACATCATAATGATTCTATAATTTTAAGTGTCCAGGGAAAGACAACAGGCTATACAATGACACTACAAGGGAATGTGCAAGGCAAAAATAACAGTATGGAGCATTTTTTAGACATGCAAATAGACTTCTCTACATAGAGGTCATGCTCATACTAAACTGACCTTGTACAACAGAGACAACATAGGTATTTCTCACTTTTTTGTGACATGTAATACGTGTCTGGGAAGAAAACAAAACCCACCAGATGCATTAACTGTGTTTTGTCCCTGGATCTTAAAGATAAAAGGTAAGCAACTCAATCCAGACTGCATATCTACAAGTGTTTTGTTGAGGGTTGTGCTGTAAACAGTATTACGTCTTAAAATCAGATGCAGTTCATACTCATTAGTTTCAAGACAACACAAAGTATCACTCAGACTTCTTTGCTAGAATTCAGGAGCACTTGCACTTATATTTGTTTTTGTTTCCCATGTAGGAGCCTTACAATAAAGTTTATTCTTCCTCAATAATGTCTTTAATAAAATACACAAATTAAAAAAAAAAATCTATTAAAAGGCATAAAGAAAAAAGCTGTTCCTGATGTATTAGCCTACACTTTCCACTGTGACTATGCCAATTTTCATTTCCAAATTCAGAAAATGCCATGCATATTTCAATGAAAAACTAATGGACATGAGAAGAACTTGTTCACCTGAGCATTCAGTGAAACATGCAGATTTTGCAATACAGAACTTCTGATTTTGGCAACACTGGATTACAGAAAAGTAAAAGCAAATTTTGTTAGCCATTTTTGCACATTACAACATAGTTTTGTTACAGTCCTAGCTAGTATTTTTCTGTTTTGTATATGCTGTACTGTACTGCTTCTTCCACACAGAAAGCTTGACTTACAACGCCAAGCACAGGAGTTGCAATGCTTATTTTTAGGCCAGAATTCCAGCTGACTGCCACGAAAAGAAAGACAGAACTAGGAAGAGAAAAACACAGTTTTCCCCATTGGAAGCCTGAAAGCTGACTGCCTTCCATGTCAGAATTTCTGAGACTCTTCCAGTCTGCTCTCTGTAGAGCCAAGTAGAGAGAGCAGATGCCATAGTTTGACTCTGCAGTGACTTCCTATAATTATATTTCTTAATCTGCTGGTACTTGAAGAATAACTCTTTATATTGACATCTTGTATTTCTACAGCTACCCACCTATTTTGATTCCTCTTGTTGTCACAAAGTAAAAGCTATATCATAAATAAAAGAAAACAATAACTCTGGGTCAAAAGAAGAATTGCAGGAAAAAAATTAGCCCAATAGCTTGAATTTCTGCATGAAAAATGTGTACATCTCCCTCAGACGAGCTCTTCTTCACACACACTGGATCCCACACTTATACATTATCTGCTGTGGAAATTTTGTTAACTGCAAATAGCCAGGAATACTCTCAGGCACACAAATCTGTCAGAATTTCTTCCCTTATCAGCTTAATACTACCCACTGGCATGAAGAAAGTGAGTCATATCCGAGCCGTGTCCCTGGTTAAATTGATTTAGGTAGATTGAAATTACATGTTTGAAAACAAACAGAGTTCATAGATACATAAATTAAAAAGCTGTTAATTTATCCTGATAGAGAAGGAATTTGGCAACGTGATTCATTTACATTCCAGGGCACAAACATTATTAATATGAAGGTCAGTGAAGAAGAGAGTTGACCTTCCAAATAATTTGTTTTAGTTTTGAACTGTCAGATTCTATATGAGCTACGAATGTAGTATTCACTCTCTTGCCATGTAAAGTGACATGGTTTTTGTTTCCCAAAATGGAGTTTTGCAGAAGCTCAGAGTGTAAGTGTCACTACATGGTGAAGTGTGGCATTCAAAAGCAATTTGTAAGGTTATTGGTAAAAAAGATTACTCCATTTATGTCAGTGTGGAGCTGCTACTAGTGAAATGAGGTATAAAAAAGGAAAATGTTTTATACAAATAAAGAGTCAAATAAATAACCTTTCTATATTCTTTCTCACAATTATTCTCTGTCTATTGCAATACAAAGAAAAAGTTGCTGAAGGAAAACTGCTGAGGGCAGACCTGGAGACAGCACTACAGCATTCTGTAAGCATTCTGTCAAGTTCCTTAATGCAGATTCACTGCTTCTGCCAGATGCCAGTAACACACTTCAATTTGTAATCTTTATGCTGATGAGCTATGTTACTGCAGGCTCCAATAACACTTTTCGCTATTTTTCATGAACTACTGGACTTAGGTCAACTAGTCTCAACTACACTAACTTATTAGCTACCTTAAAGAGATTGTATTTTATAAAATACAGGTCAGTCAGTCAATATGAAGAACTGACTCGCCTGCACAGATTAAACAAAAACGGTTTTGTTAAAGCTGCAAAATCAAGCAGTTGAAAGTTTAGAAATGGACAGCCTTCTTTTGCCCCCTGGTTAATCCATCCATCACGCTAAATTATTAAAAATGCACCAGAATTTCATATCCACTTTATTAATTTCTTGGTGGATATGTTAGATTTTTTCAAAGCAGTTCATAACAATTGCTTCATTTATTTATTTTTTTCACAGAGTGGGCAAATACATATGTATCACAAGCAGAGCTTGAAGTTTGAACCATCGAAAGCTGCTATTTTTGCCATACACTTGAGCTGTTATAAGTGGTAGTTACACAGCTGAGAGATGAAAGTTGGTATTCCAGCTGTAAGGAACTCAGGTGAATTCTGTGCCCACCTGGAAGATCCATGAGATGATAAGAGACAGAAGAAAAGCATCGTTTTTAAAGAAGTCATGAAGCGGACACAAAGCAGACATAAACAGAAAAAATCCATGAGGATTCACACTTTAGCTGGTTTGCTTAAGTTGTATCTAGGTAATCTCAATGAACTCTTGTTCACTCTGATGCAGTTTTTCCATTTCAGATTCAGTGTTTCACATCACAAAACCTTGCTACAAAAGCTCTTAGAAAGTAGACTAACCCCATGGGAATTTCTGCCTTAACTGAAAAAGAAATTGCATGAGGAGAAAATGGAAATTCAATTAAAGTTGAGCTACAAAGGAAATATTTTCATTATGTATTTCCAGTATCTTCCCTTCCCCTTTCCTCTTCTATTTTTTTTTAAAGTTTATCAGCATCTTGAGAGACACTGAATAAG
This sequence comes from Odontophorus gujanensis, assembly GCA_013399175.1. Lineage (NCBI taxonomy): Eukaryota > Metazoa > Chordata > Aves > Galliformes > Odontophoridae > Odontophorus > Odontophorus gujanensis. The sequence goes on along the minus strand of VXAB01012580.1, from coordinate 97,517 downwards.
CAGAAAAATAAGAAAAAAAATGTTTTCCAGATGTCTACAAACTCCACATCAGACATTACTTTTATAGTAAATTTGCATGATTGTTACCCTACCAATTCAGTTACGAGAATCCATACATAATGCCTAAATACCTAATAATACCTAAATGGATGTGAATAAAATTCAGTATAAACTATGGAATCCAAATACTTTGACTTCAAGCAGAGCATTCTGGTCATGCCAGGTCATTTTTTAAACAAACATACAAACAGAAACATGACACTGCAAAAAAAGTGAGGCTTTGACATGAAATCTGAATTTATATCATACTTGATGTTCATCAAGCAGTTTGAAAAAGTATGGCATTTGACTGCAACAACAGTGCAGTCAAACTTGGGCTTGGAATACTGAGTAAGTTTGGTAAACTTCCAATTCTTCACTGGAAGAAAAAGATTAATTTTCATACACTGCATTTTAATCAAACTTGAGAAGCATTTCAAAAGACAAATGCAGAAGTTCTTCTCTAGGGCCTTAAGATAGTTTTATAAATAGAAGAAACAAAAGCTGAATTGCAGGAGAACAAGTGAAAGCTATTCTGAAGGGTAGGAGGAAAGAGTTTAGCTCGCAAATGTATAATTTAATATGAACTTGACACTAAATTGCAAAGGTAAACAGAGATAAGTGAAAAGGTTGATATATTCAAAGGGGGGAAGACAACTTCTGAACAGAGTAAGGGGAGTGGTTCCATATGATTCCTTTCTTACTTTCATATTTCTGAGAAGAGGAAGTAATTCGGTATTTTTAGTTTTCCTCAGTTAGTGGAAAAGTAAAAGAAAGCTATTAGACAGCCAAGACATTTGGCAGCTACTGATTATGCTTCCATAGAGTAAGCGAGGTAGTAGATTTATCTTGTGAATATTGAGAATAAGCACATGGCCAGATATAAAATCTGAAAGTCAATTGCAAAAAGCTGCTATCAAGGAAAATAACTCAGAATAAGCAAAAGACAAGATTTTACACTCTCTTTTTTCCAGTAAGTAGTATTTCCTGTTCAAAATCCAGTCACACTAACAAAGACTAATGCCTCTACTCAAGAACTCATTAATTTTAGAAATGTAGTTTTTATTCTAAATACAAGACTCTGTCACAGGCCTACATTTTTGTCACTGCTGTTGTTGGCTAATATTTAAATTGATTCTGATTTTTCAATAATCTGCCCATTTATTTTAAAAGTAGTATTTCAGATTATATCAAACAGAACAGACATTTTGAACAGTGCTGTAATTATAAACAGCATAAAACATACACAGCTGAAGATCACAGCTGTTCAAGTATGGACAGTGCTACTTCAAAGGCAGATGTAATGAAACAAAAATACATGCACATACAAAAATTTAATCCCCAAACCACAGTTTTAGCCCCAGTTGAGAGTTTTCCTTAGAACCGGTAGCATTCATAATTGATGGTTACCACCACAGATATTAGCACAGGGCTTGTACAGAGCTGCTCGGTGCTTAACCTAAAATGTGTTTGGCAATGCTATCGGTCAAACTTGTACAGGAACGATACCGATAATACTCCAGGAGTAGCTAACACATTGAAGGGAAAAAACTTTTCATTATTTTAATTATGTGTTTCTAATAAATTATCCTAAGTAATAAAAAAGGAAAACAATAAAATTACTTAACGTGATGCTGTTCCTGCTGTTTCTCCTGTTCAAAATGAGTCTGTCATGAAACATGAGAAGTTGCCAGATGATAAAACCCTCCTTTAGCATAGTCTTGTCTTTTACTATTCTAACGCAATGCATACTTCTATTTGTTATTAGAGTGGGCTGAAATTAATTGTATAAACTTCATTTATATGATTTACATATTAAAAGAATTTAATAAAGAAAATATCACTGAAGTGAAGAGGGTCAGGCAGGATAAGAATATGGACAGATGACAGCAACATGAAATTTAACGCAGGAAGTGTTACAAACCTGGTGAAGATAAACCAAGACCAACAAAACCTGCATTCAGGTAACACTGCAAAAAGCACCAGTGGTTACTTGCAAAGAGTCATGTGTAACACCTGTTTGCAAAGGCCTTAGTGTGCATAAACAAGGGGATTACTTATCAATTGAGAAATAATGGTTCCATTAAATAAAATCCTCATGTCAGAGACTATCTAATTTCTCTGGGTTTTAACCTTTGTAACACCTGTATAGATGATTTTAAAGACTTTAAAATCTCTGAGTTTGAGCTTTTCTTACAAAAATCAGATAAAACTGACTTAGTCACTTACCTTTTCAGAGGTAAAAAATATGTGATAAAGGCAATCCTAATTGACAACATTCAAGAAAAGATCAGATTTGATGGAAGAAAATTGTTTACTTGGAAAGGAGGGAAGAATGTGCATGAGTTGAAGTAATCATAAGGCGAAGACAGTAGTACCTATTAAAAGGAAATCTAATGAATTCACTGTTAAAATATATGTCATTATGTTAAGGGTCAACATCTTTTCAAAAATTAAGATAGATATTTTGCAGAGAAAACCAAATTAGACAAACCAAATTGTTCAGCCTGAAACATATAAGCACTTTTTTTACCCGCTCAAAACACTCCTCTCTTTGAACTCAAACTTTTCCCAGAAGCATATTCATTTATCAGGTAATAAGAAACTCAGCTATTCTTAAAACCTTCAGTAGATATTTCTTATCGTGCCAGGTTTACTAAATCTTGTCCTTTGCTTGAGTTCTCTGTTTAAAAAATATCATACAAACAAATACACACCACTTTTTCTGTGCAAAAGGAACAATACTGTCTACAGTCTAACTCCTTTCTTTCTTGGTAACTGCAATCTTCTTCCCTTCCCAGCTTTTGCTCTCCTTTCACAAGACTGTTCTATTCTTCAACCCTCTATTCTTCAGATCCTGTTTCTTACACATTCAACAAAAACAGGTGTATCAAAATGTCTAAGTTCTTGACTTCACAAATTCTTGAAACTGCTCCCAAGCAAAGTGATCTTTATCAGGTCCCAACATAACTATATTCAGATCATTCCTAAAGAATCCATTATGTGAATGACAAACCCTAACTCGTACTAGCTTGACTTCCACCACAACATTGTATAGTAACAGACAAACAGGTAATTTTGTGATAAAAACATTTCGCACAGACATCTAAGAGCATCATTTGGCTGCAAGATCTGAAACCACAGTGAACAGAGAGCAATAAAGAGTCAATATTGTCTTGTACCTACTGAGGGTTCCAGCCTCTAATAATATGAATCTGAGTACATTTTATCTGGAAGGTACAAGCTGGGTTGATGCAGTCTGCAGGAAATCGCAATATGAAATTCCATTCATAATCTGATGGTGCTCCAACATAAGCCTATTGGTGACATTAGAAGACTATTTCAACGGCACTGATATGCAGCCTTCTAACAGTAACAGAAGTAACTCATGGACATTTTTACATCTGCTTGTTCTGGAATGTATTTAGGTATTTCATGCATACTCAAAGGTAAGGAAGGTGAGAAAGGGTTTCACAGAATCCCAGAATCCCAGAATTGTAGTGCATAAGAGATTTGAAAAGCTTTCCCTTTGGACACAGTCTTATCTTCCATAAAACTCCCAAGAAAAGTTGCCAGACACTAACGAAGACATAGGTGTTGCTACCTCGTATTAAAAATTACTCACTATAAGTTGAAGTACAAGAAAACGAATAAACAAGAGGAAGAGTGAAAAAAAAACCAAACTTGGTCTTATCTTCACATGATTAAGACTATTAATATGAATGTCAAAGAAAAACTAAATTAGATTAGAAATACATTCCTGTGAGATGCACTGCTAGAACAAGGTGTCAACTACTATAAGAGTGCTTTACAAGTGTGACAGACTACACACCTACCACGATTGGGTGGTATCTGTGCATTAGTTAACACTTTATACTTCTGTACCCACGAACTTTCCAGTATATTTTGTCTGCTATTAACACTAGATCTTCTGCTAAAACATTATGAATGGCTCTATGCAATAACTGAAAAACCACTTCTAAACGAAAAAAAAAATAAATTTTGAGGCTAGAACTCTCAGTGGATGTGAGATTATTGCCTCTTTCTTGCTCCCCACTCACTGAAAATACTACTAAGCTTTTCTGCTCATAAATATCCAAATAAATCTCAGTCCATAGCAGACAAAATGGGAATATTAAAAAGAAAAAAAGAACAATTTTTTTTACTTTCAAAAGATCGTAATTAGCTACACATTACTCATGTTTGTCATGTTTACTTATTTCTTTTTGTCAAGTGTAAATTGAATGATTATTTAATAGCTAACTGGGTAAAGATACCACAATTTCAATCTTTAAACAGGTAAATTGAATATTTACACTGTCTAAAATTCAGTGTACTTTGACTGTTAGCAACATATTAGATAGCCTATCACACTATCTGTTTAAGTTGGGAAGTCTGTTCCAGGGAAAAATGAGGTCCTAAAATATGATGTAAAGCATTTTTATTTCACTTATTTGAAGTAGATATTTCTGTTACTGAACTTATTTTGAAATCTGTCATAAAAATGAAGAACTACTTACATTCACTATTTCTGAGTCTCTACATACAGAATGTGAAACATTATGGCTGGGGTTGCAATATATAAAATTTCTAATATAATCTCAGGAATGATCTCTGCAATCTTGCAATCCAAATCTATCCTCATATACACAATAGACTACTAAAAATTACTACATAGAATCATAGAATGGCCTGGGTTGAAAAGGACTTCAAAGATGATCTAGTTTCTACCCCCCTGCTGTGGCCAGGGTTGCCAACCACTAGAGCAGGCTGCCCAGAGCCACATCTAGCCTTGCCTTCAATGCCTCCAGGGATGGGGCATCCACAACCTCTCTGGGCAACCTGTTCTAGTGCATTCCCATCCTCTGAGTGAAAAACTTCCTAATATCTAACCTAAATCTCCCCTTAGTTTGAAACCATTCCCCCTTGTCCTATCACTATCAACCCATGTTAACAGTCATTCCCCCTCCTGTTCACATGCTCCCTTCAAGCACTGGAAGGCCACAGTGAGGTCTCCTGGAGCCTTCTCTTTCCAAACTAAACATGCTTATACATATATGAGGGATACTCCAAAAGTAATGCCTCCTATTTTATTAAGTTGGCCCTTGATAGCAGAGGTGGATGTTGGTGGTATGGCAGTGAAGGTTGAACCCTTCCACCCATGTCTGGTTACATTTTGCTGCTATATGACAAATGGTAGCAGAGGGGCAGTCTGACAGGATGGCGTCTGATACAGAAGTGCATATGAAGCAAATGTGTGTCACTGAATTCTTCCATGTGTAAAAAAGGGCATCAATTTACATTCATCACTTGCTGAACATTTTGGAGATGAAACAGTGAGGCAGTGGGTGGTACGATTCAGCAGTGGTGACAGTGACACGAAAGACAAGCCATGTTCTGGATGTCCATGCATACTTTTTATGAGAGTGGCACGCAGACTCTTGTTAATTATTATCATAGCTAATCATGATGACTATGATGAAAAATAGTGTTTTGTAGCTGAGATTTTTCCTATCACTATCAAACCATGTAAAAAGTCAGCTTTCCTCTTGATTATAAGCTCCCTCATTATTATAAGCCTTCCCTTCCCTTACTGGAAGGCTGCAAGTAGGTCTCCTTGAGCCTTCTCCAGGCTGAATAAGCCCTGTCCCTCAACCTTCCTGTACAGCAGGTGTTCCAGCCCTCTGATCATTCTCATGGCCCTCCTCTGGACCCACTTCAACAGCTCCATGTCTTTCTTTGTCTTGGGGCCCCAGGCCTCGATGCAGTACTGCAGATGTGGCTTCAAAAGGGCAGAGTAGAGAGAGTCAACCATCTCCCTCTCCCTGCTGGCCACCCCTCTTCTGATGCAGCCTGGGGGATACTGTTGGCCTTCCAGGATGCAAGCACGTGTTGCTGGCTCATGTTAAGTTTTTCATCTACCTGGATCTCCAAATCCTTTTCTGCAAAGACACTAGCAATTCTTCTCTTGGTCTGCACATATATCTGGGATTGCCTCAAGTGCTACACCTTGCACTTTTAGCTTGATCAGGTCCCTCTGGATGGCATTCCTTCCTTCTGTTGTATCAACTGTTTCAATCTGTGCCTTGGCTTTTCTGATCTCATCTCTGCATGTCTGGACAGCATCCCTGTATTATTCCCAGACCACATGTCCTTGCTTCCACTGTCTGTGCATGTTCTTCTTATCTCTCCATTTGACCAACAGGTCAAATGTTTGCTCAGCCATGTTAGTTTTTTGTCTCCTCTCCTCGTTTTCTTATACTGGGGGCAGAGCACTCTTGTAGTCTCAGAAAGGTATCCATAAAGAGTTGCCAGTTCTGCTCTGCTCCATTGTCCCTAAAAACAGCTTCCCAAGGGATCTCACCCATTAATTCCTTAAGCAGTCTGAAGTTTGCTCTCCTGAAGTTCAGGGTCCTGACTTCGCTTTTTACCAGGCCTATCTACCTCGAATCACAAACTCTACCAGGGCAGGGTCATTACAGCCCATCATATATATCTTTAAAAACCTCAGAAAATACTAATGCTCTATTACTTATCTATTATAATTATATATTATAAATTATACATATACTTTTCTTAACGTCTAATTCATTTCTCATTCTGTCAGGTTATTTTTGTTATTGCCTATAAATCAACACATTGGGTAGGTGCTAAATATCAACAGACGTTAACTGACAATTCACAGTTAAAGATCACAGAAGTCTTACCTAGTTTCACATATTTGTGGTGGCTAGACAAAAAAACTAGATGGCAGAAAGTATAATCAATTCCAGTCCTCCACCCGTCCTTGCTCTTCAGATAGCTTTCACTACCTTCCAGGCATGGATAACAAAATGCTCATTGGCCAGCTCCAGTCAATCCATTTTTAACACCGATGTATTATGGTAAACCAGAAAGAGACTAAATCAAATGAACTGGTTGGACATGACCTCAACGGTAAGAACACAAATCCACCCCTTCTCAAGTTCACTCACTTCCATCCACTGTCAGATTTCTACATTAAAACAGTATATTAGATAAAGTACAACCCCTGAAACTAATTGATTAAGCTTCAGGTTAAAAAAAAAATAAGGATGTAAAGAATGAAACAATTAAATTAAAATGCTGGGAGAGCAAACTTATAAGAATGTTTGTCACTTCTGCTTTCAATCTAAAATAGGCTATGATATAAAATGGCTAGAGGAAAAGAAAAAATAACAGGTTTTTTCTTCCAAAATTTATTACGTGTCTGTAGGTTTAATCAAGAAGGTAGACTGACTAATTTATCCAAATCTTCATCCTTATCTCTAAATATTATAACCCTTTCTCTCAAAATTCTGTTTAAACAGACATAAATATATGAAGTCAATACTTCCATCATATGTAATGGTGGCACTTTAAATGAGCACAGAAGAGGATGGCTGTAATACTGGGAAAAATTCAGCATATAAATGAATTAGTGGTGAACTTCAGTGTAAAGCTGATATGAACCTGTCCTTTTGTGCACAGAACGTCATACACAGTGGTATACCAGAAAAAAAGATCATCCTTCAAGAAGTCCACGAGGTTTTCCACCTCTTCCTGTTTATAGAGTGCACATACTTGACTGCCAATTTTCTCACAACTATAATGCAGCATAAGAAATTTGGTATGTGATCCTTTTGGGGAATATGAGTTATTTCCTACTGAGAAATTACCTATTGTTTAATGGAAAGTCATTGATCTCTGCCCACCACCTGCTTAGTCCGACTGCTTATTTAACACATTGGGTGATAACAACACTTCATCTCAGAAATTACCCTTGCTGAAGCTAATGAACACCATGTTGCAATTTTAACTAGATTCAGATTTATCACTAGTCCTAGCCAAGCTGAGTTCATTAGTTGCTGACACAGACTAGCACGTTTGGCTAGCATCTTAATCCACAAATTGTTTCACTGAAACCAACATAACCAAACATGTAAAAGTCGTCACTACAATTCTCAGGTGGCATTCAATGCCTATTTCAAGGTGCCATCCTTTCAAGAGATCTGCATACAACACTTGGATTTAAGAAACTTGTTTAGGATGCCTTTATGCTACCACAAGTAATTCATAGACACATATCCTTATCTGTAAACCTCAGAGTAGTTCTGGCTGTGATGGGTATGTGAAATCTCACTGCTAACTTGCATTTCAAGATAAAAACAATCTCCTGGACTTCACTCAAAATTACTTATCTATGTGTAAGACATCCTCCTTTCCTGTAAAAAGTTAGTAGTACAGGAAGCATCTGATCAAGGAATTCACAGGTTCAAAAGAATATCACCAGACACAATTATGTAGAAGTCTGCTGGCCAGGAACTGGCACCTCTTTTAAGCACTTCTCATTTTCAAGAAATGTATTGATTAGTTGTGGAAGCAGCTGACTTGCAGAAACCAAACAGACTGAGAAACTGTCTGCTCAGCATTATCTACCCAGCTTCTTTGTGCTGCTCAAAAACAAACACAAGAAGCACTCCTAGGCAGCCATAAGAATAAGCCAGCATTATACACACAGCTGCACATGTGAATATATGCTTCCCACACTTCCCATATAACATTATCCACACAAGAACAGAAGACAAAGGTTGCAAGGTTGGTAGCCTTCCATACTGCTTACAGATGAAAATAAAATGCACATTTTAAAACACTGCTCACTGTAGCAAGATCTGAATCCATCTTTCTTTCAGCAGCTCAAACAGTTAAGGTATTAATACAGAAATACCCATTTGGTTGCTAGAGGAAGAAGAACCTGCAGAATGCACAGCAGCAGAGATATTAAAAGAAGATTCATTTTTATATTTGTACATCACCGTGTGGTAAACAAGTGTTTATTTGCTGGGTGATTTTTGAGCTCAAAATTATGCCACGCATACCCTTGTATACAGATGATGTATTGGTAGCAGTGGAATGAAATTTTGGAGCTAACACCCTTCATTTATAACTAGTTTGTGCTGAAACAATTTGTCAATCCTATTCAACTGTTGTTATTTCTTGCAAAGCAAGAACATTAACTGATGCAGGTTAGAGTTCTGTCAAATAAAAGCAGTAACAGCTGTCTTTCACAAAGTACAGTAAGAACACCTTGCATCTTTGTTGCCAGAACTAATCACATATTGTAAGGATTACCACATGCCGTCATGTTTTTGTTCTGTCTCTGAAAATAGAGCTACATTCTCTATAGTTTCTCTATTAAAAAATGCATTTTTTATTTACAGAATAGAAAAGAATCCCACTTCAATGCAGCTATCTGTTCTAACACGGAGGCGATGGACCAGTATGACAAGATGCAAGCTCTCTCCTCTGTCCCCACCTGTTCCCTTCATCACTTTTGTTTAGTAATATTTCAGAACACTTAAGACCTTAAATGCAAAAGCCCATATATACCAGATGTCCTTGCTTGTCCTACTTGCTTACTCTTCTCTCAATCACCATAACAGATCCTCCTGTCCATCTTTTCCTATATCTGCATACTTAAAACATGTACTGCGCAGTGTGTATGACGTCTTCTCTTGGACATTGTCCAGAGGTAGATAACTGGAGAGCGACAGTTTTTTGCTGCTGAGTTGTTTTGTGTTTTGTTTTTTTTTTAATTATTATTATTATTTATTTATTTTAGATCAAACTGTACAGCTCTGTGTACTTTGGTCAGGTGGTTCCCTGTTGGCTATGCTATTATAACCCACTTGTAAGCCACCACAAAAGATGGACCTGGTATGAGAACTGAAATGCTTATTGCATTTGATACCCAATGTGAGTTTTCTCTGCCTAAGGAAAATAGATCCATCCCTGATCACTGGATGTACGTCTTCCACAACTATGATGAGTTTATCAAGGGTATGGTTTTCCTACACCTGTACTCACCTAACTTCTTTCAGAGAGGCTGTTAAATAATCATATGACGAGCTCAGAAAATCCTAGTTTCAAGAAAATCAAGACTGGTACATATTCCCAAAAAGATATTGCAGTTTCTAAACTAATATTTTTGTTAGAAAGTATCTAATATATCATGTGGAGTAAATTTCCTTCCCTGCTTTGTAAAACGATTTCAACCTCAGCAATGATTTTAAATTTTGTCAATCCCATTCAAGCTTAAAATATTATCTACTTGTAGCATGCTTTTCGACATTTATGCAGTCTTATAATGAAAGGTTTTAAAATGAAAATGGAAATGATTTCTAGTGTACTGAAAAGTAACTTTTTTAATTACAAGATTTAGAAAATTTCCATTTTGAGAAGCTCTGATCATAAATACCTTGAAATTTGAATACCAAGGTCTGAAAAGTCAGCTTCTTTTGGCTGGTTTGAGTTGGACACAGGACCAAAAAATGCCTTAAAATATTTTTATGATTCCTATGTAATCCCATTGCAAGACTTACAGTCTTCAATAATTTTTCTGGCTCAAATACTTGACATTTTTTTTCTCATTCAAAATTATAGTCTTTTATCAAACAACAATGTACTTTTTACTTTTTCAAAACCAACCGAAGTAAAACAAACATAATAATGATTTTTCAAAATCATTACTGTTATTTCTAACTTGCTTTTCCAATGACAGTCTAGAGATTTAGGTAGATACAAGGTATCTCTTCCAGATACAAGAGTGTCTACCATGAAAGCTTAACCAAGTGAGACACATCATACAATCCTCACTGTACACAGTGGGTTTTTGTGCCAGACACAAAATTAGAAATTACTGGACAAATATATTTGAACATAAAACCCATCCAATTTTTTTTTTTCTATGAAATGTTTAACTCTTACTCCAAATACTTCCAGTATGCACCTGTACAATGTGCACACCAGGATGGATGAAATTATTGTCCAATTCATTACTTACAAGTATCTCATAGGAAGTCACATAATTAAACATTTTCTATATAAAAACATCCAGAACTTTAAAACACTTAAATTAGAAACTATAAAGCAAGAGTTCTCTCTATAGCTACTTGTATTTATATGCACAGGCCTTTAATGATAGGGTTGTTATACAGATGAGACTGAGTTCTATGCAATTCTACACTTTTTTTTTTTTTTTTTTTTTTTTTTTTTTTTTTTTTTTTTTTTTTTTCAGATAACCACTCTTAACTATAAACACGAGATTATAAAGACTATTTTCTCTCTTTTGCACTGGTTTCCTGTTGCTGTCGTATCTTCCAGAGTTCGTAGAAAGGACCCAAGCCTTGAGAAGTTTAATTACCGTAGCTATGAAGAGACATAACCACGGTGATTAGCAATTAACAATATATTTGAAAAAAATGTTTGGAAAAGGGAACAAATAATTCCATGAATGAACAAGAGGATCTGTCCTGGCTAACTCATTGTTTGACAGTGATTTATTTGGTTTTGTGGAAACACTTTCCATCCTAACACTGCTTTCGTGATCTCTGTTGCCTGATATATCTGAAAAGCTAAGTCTCATGCAAAGCTTTGACGGATGTCTGTCTAACTAATGAATGTAGCCATTACTTTGTATTCTCCTTCTTTATTACATTTTCAGAATCAAAAGGAGATAAGCATTACCACAAGCCACTGTTATCAATACCAAGGAGACGCACACACAAAAGATGTTTGAACAAAATGAAATTCTACATGTCAGTAGTAGACAAGATGCTGTTGGAAAGTGCCAGATAATTAAATTTTACAGAGAACCACCAATTTTGGATCTCTCATAGTGATGTGAGCTGTCAGGCACAGATAAGAATTTATATTTTAAAAATAGATAAGGTTTCGTATATGTATTTTTTAAGGTGAGAACAAAATAAATCAGTTGTTTGTACAAACAGTTCTAACCAGCCTGTCATACTACAAAGGACACTAGTTGGGTCATTATGTTTTCAACACTGTGAGACATATATAGCAATAAAAGAAGAATCACTATGAACCCCCTTCACTACAGAAATACTGGGACAACAGCAGAGGATGAATTTCACCTCAGGAAAGTATTCTAATCAATGGTTTGGAGAACATGCAGCAATGAAACAGCAGGTGGGTGCCACGCAGAGCTGCCTGACCCAGGTCATCCACCTGCTATGTCTTGTGAGCACCTCCAGCAAGCTCTGAGGTTTGCCTCCATTGTGGTCTCTCTCATCCATTCCGAATTCATCCTGGACATGCAAATTTTGGATTCAATGAAAGTTAAAAAAAAAAAAAAAAACTTTCAAATCCATCACAGGATTTATTCAGTTTGTACTTCCAAAAATACTTAGAGAAGAGCTCCCTTGCAATTTGTATTGTTACATGAACACAAAATAGCTGTCTGTGATCAGAAAAAAAGTTTCAAGGTTCCAAAGATTAGTTAAGAAGAAAAAGTTTTCAAGAGTACCCTGAGAAAATTACCTTTAATTCGCTGTTTAAACTGTTTGAGAGAAGATTTGTGGTATGGGGTGTGCATGCACTGACTGGTGCTGTCAGAAAGCTGCGGCAGCCGCACGCTGGACACAGCTAGGCCAGCAGCCATGATGGTGGCACCTAAAGGATTATGGACTGGGAAAGGTCAAAAATACAAGGCAGCAGAGATTTGAGAGAAACAGCTCTGCAGACAACAAGGTCAGTGAAGAAGGAGGTGAGGAAGTCTCCAGGCAGCAAAGCAGAACTCCCTTGAATCCTGTGGAGAGGGCTGTCCCTCCACAGACCATGAAGAAGACCATGCCAGAGCAGATAACCACACTGCAGTCCATGGAGAGCCCATGATGGTGCTGTACTTGAAAGACTGTTCTTAAGGAAGGAGTCATGGTAGAGCAAGGAAAAGTGCGAGGAGAAAGAAATGGCAGAGTGGAGTTAAGGACTGAGCATAGCCCATTCCACCACCTTCTGTAGTGCTCGGGGCACGGAAGTGGAGGAGCTAGAAGTGAAGGAGTAAAGTTAAGCCTGGAAAAAGTGGTGACTGGGGAGTTAGTGTCATAGTTGTTTCTTTCTCACCATCCAAATCCATTTTAATCAGTAATAAATCAAATTGATCCCTGTCTTTATTCTGACCTATGAGTTTTTCCATCTTATTTTTTCCTCCTATCCTGGTTGAGGAGGAGGAGTAACAGTGTCCAGGTGGGCATCTGGTGGCCAGCCAAGGTCATCCCACCACACCTGGGAATCCAATCTATGAAATGATCATACTAATTTGGGTACCCCTGTTATATGAAAGTGACTGGAGTTCATTATCCATTACAATACAGAGCATGATGCCATTAGTGATGTAGTCATTTGCTACGTGGAAGGAGAACGGTGGTGTCAGCACCCACTCCCTCCCGTCCTGTGTAGGCTGAGTTTTGGAATGCTATCAGGAGGTGCTTAAACAGATTTAAGGCTTTGTGGCTGCCAAGACAGATTATATTCTGCCCTACTTCCCACATGCACATAACTACTATTCCTTGTGTGTCAGCAACAAGGTCTATCTGGCTGAAAACTATTCTCTTAGAGCTTAATGCTGGAACAACAAAGGAGAGTAAGATTACAATTTCCAGTAAAAGCGCAGTTTTAGGCCATCATAATACTACAGCCTTAGACTTTTTCAGAGTCATGACTTCCAGTCTAACTCATAAAATAACTACTCTAGATAGGTTTGGTCCACAGCTTTTCCCCTACCTCTACACTGGAGATTATTAAAATGTCCATATGTATGTCATTTATAAAGACGGGTAAACATATCCTGGTTTGCTTTTTTTTTGAGGCAACTTGTAACAAAATTTTATGTGCACAACTTGACCAAATGACATCTCAAACACATTAAACTTACTGTCTGTCTCATCTTTGCAACCTCTTTCTGACCACTTATAGGAACAATTATTTCAAAAATTGGTGTATCCTCCTACAGTAGTTATATGGAACACAATTGTGTCTATGAAAAAATTCCTATCCACTTATCCATCTATTATGCCTTACATGTGCATTTTCTTCCCCTTAGAATCTTGAAAGAACTTACTGCTACAATTCTTATTACAATACAAATTCCAAGCATTTTTGATTTCTGGAGGCCTCTTGGTGTCCTCCTGCAGTGATTAGGTGGACCTTCTACCCGGCATTTGTAAATGCTTGCTTTCCTCACAAATCCATGACCTTCCTTTTCTTTCTTTTATTTTTTTGTTCCCCAAGTACTTTTAGTTTGTTCTTTTTTTTTTTTTTTTCCCCCAAGTTTTTTTGTTTTTTTTTTTTTTTTTTTTTTGGTCAAACAGAAAGAAAAGTCATTTCCCAACCCCCCACCACATAAACATATGCAGGAAAATGAAGTCTATTTCTTGACCATCACTGATGCTGAGATAGACTGGGAGAAACAGCAGGGAGTCCAAGTACCACCTCTGGCTCAGTGAGCTGACTGTTTGATTGTTCTCATTTTATTTAACTGCTATGTATAATTGCTGCAGTTTTACATTGTAACACAATATATGCAGCACTGTGGGAAGAAAGAAACCTTCTTTGCACCAGCAATTTCATTTTCCTTAAAAGGGAGAGTAAAACCTGCACTTAACTATATGGTTTTGTGAAAATTTTATTTTTTGCACAAATGGCCAAAAGCCAGAAATCTCACAACCTCTGTTGCCAGTATAAGATAGTAGTTACTTTCCACCAAGCACATTAAACAATTTAATAAGTTTCAAGAGATTAAACGAAGTAAATTTTGCACTGCCGTGCTCTCTATTTCTAATGGATTAATGTACCATAGATCTAGGCAAAAATCAATTTTCATTGTTGCTTAAAGCTTTACCTTTAAGATGGAAATGATTGCAGTAGGCAAGATGGATCCACCTACAAACTAGGAATTTTTATTTATCAGTGGAAAGTTGGATCCCATAAGAGGAATTAAGTGAAATATTAGTTCCAAAAAAAAAAAAAAAAAAAAAAAGAAAAAAATATAAAAAATGTAATATAAACCATCAAAAAGACATGCTAATTCCTGTTTACAATCTTTCTTATGAAAAAGGTCTACAAACATTGGCAATTTTTATTCATCTGTAATGCTGGCATTTATTGCAACAATGCCTTAGTTCTTGATTCTTCAGTAGTGCCATGACAATATGTGAGCATCTTTCCAGTATATAGGACTTTGTTATCCAGAAAATCTAGAAACATAATACAATTATTTAAAAGAAAAAAAAGGGGGAGGAGGGATAAGAAGCATCATTTCTCTCTAACAAGTTAGAGAACATTCTCCAGTTTGCAAAGAGTTTAATATTAGTGTGTCAGACATGTTTTAGTGAGATACTGTGTATAAGTCCTATGGTTTTCTCCTCCAATCAAATTCACTGACTGAAAAGGAATTACATCTGGAGTCCTGCTTGGTTCATCATGGTTACCTGACTATTACTTGCATGAGAATGAAACAGGAATTCTAACACTTGTTCTTGTTTTCCTGAAAAGAACTCACAAGAGTGTTGCTATAAACTGGAATGTTTTTTTTTGTACTAAATGGGGTCAGAACTCTGAAAGCAGTTGGCCTAGGGCCTCCTTGTTCTGAACCTGTATCACAGGCCTTCCTCTGTGCTCCGCGGGGAATACCTCAGAGAGGAGCACCACTCTGCATTTCTTGAATACCTGAAACAACTACATTGGAACAACTCCTGTAATAGAATCACAGAATTGCTCAGGTTGGAAAAGACCATCAAGATTGAGTCCAACCACAACCAAACCACACTATCCTAATTCTAACAACCCACCGCTAAATCATGTCCCTGAGCAACACATCCAGGTGGTTTATAAACATATTCAGTTATGGTGACCCAACCACCTCCCTGGGGAGCATATTTCAGTGCTTAACAACCCTTTCTGTAATGAAGTTTTTCCCAATATCCAACCTAAACTGGTACAACTTGAGGCCGTTTCCCCTTATCCTGTCACCATTGAGAAGAGACCAAACCCGCTCTGGCTGCAATCACCTTTCAGGTACTTGAAGACAGAAATAAGGTCTCCCCTCAGCATCCTCTTCCCCAGCCTAAACAGCCCCAGCTCTCAGTTGTCCAATACGACAACTGTTTTTATCCTCATTCTTATTGTCACATAATAGAAGAAAGTAACATCAAAATCAAAACACTAAAAATATTTCTAAATGGAAATCAGTATTAGACAATGCATCTAAAACACTCAAAGGACTATTTTTAATATTTTAATGGATATTAAATAGGAAGACTCCTTGTAATGCTTAACCATCTGTTAAGCATTATTTATTTTGTGTCTCAATAAAAACCTTCTAATATTCAATATTCTCAGAAAGTATTTCCTAATGACTTTGCTGATTAATATATCCCCTTTAACCCAATTTATAATACAGTATATCAACACCAACAATACTTAGAGAACTTCCACAGAAATTCTGTGAATTGGGTGACACATTTAAGAAGCATTTCCAGTTCAGAAGATCCTCAGGCTTTGTTGTGTCTTTTAAGTTTTTGGTGTAGTTTTTTTGTGTGTGTGTGTTTTTTTTTTTAATGTTCCTGGGGTCATTCATATTCATTTTTTGCTTGGAATTGCTTTTCCTCTTCATATTTACCTTATAGACATTATTATATTTCACATTCATGAGAACCTTATTGTAGCTTGTGGATATATATGGATAATCTCTTCAGTAGCAATCCACCTCAGGGCACAAGACAGTCAAATGTGCACACAAGTCTTTGAAGCTATTGTTCAGATGGAAATTCAGATCTCAAAACATTTGCCTTCATTTAGATTAGTTTATCTGTGATAACAGATTTAAACATTGGTGACTTACTCCCAGACACATTCATAGACAGTATTTCATATTCGCAGAAGAAACTGTCTGTAACTGAGACACTCAAGATGGTAAACAGAGATGGAAATTAATTTTATCACTGTGATGAATACACTACTACTTCAATCAAAATTCATTTGCAAGTTTTGGTGAAACATGAACAGATGCTGGGGAATTAAAAAATAAAATATTTTTTCAATCTCTCTCATTCTCCCCCCTCTTTTTCCACATTCAGCACAGAGCTGTACTTTGTTTTATTACTGAAAATAAAAGGTAGGCTTTGGGCAAAATAACAGCCACTGAAAAAGTCACACATCAAGACAGTCTCAATACAATCTGCTCTACAATACAAAAGAAAAGCAGTATTCTGTTCAAGTGAGTTATTTTCCTTGGGGACAATTTACTTTGAGGACATACTGCTTTGCATTTTCTTGGGGCTGTTCATTTGTTTTGTGAACTTCCACTGAAAAGGGCCCTGACATTTCATTGTCTTTACATGTTGCTGCTTTCCATTTGACCTGTGAATGATCTGCACTTCCACAAGCTCTCTGTGAAACATCTGTACAAACAAACAGAAAAAGTATAAAAAGCTGTAACCCAAATGAAGCCTTAAAGCCCTTGTAAGTATGGACAATTAACTGGTATGGGAGCTGTGACATGCAAACAGAAGTCCTGTAAATATCTTCAGACTACACAGGCAGTTTTCACCTATTAAAAGGAGTGATTTCTGTGAGCAATGTTTCACTGAAATTGCATCAAGCCTCGCAATTATAAGGAATCTTAATAGAACAAGATCGTTTCTCTTACTCTCCTCCTCCCTGGAGGAAACATCAAAGCAACTGGCTGAAGACAGGCTATCTAGGCTATAGCAATCAGCTCTACTTTGATTTAACATACTCAGGAAAGTGTTCATGCAGTTTCTTAAAAAAAGCTTTTTTGATTAATTTCAAATAGTCACCAATTCAAGCAGAATTTAAACAAAGCTAAAAAGAGTAGTAATGTATTTTCAGTGTTGACTGTTGAAACATTTTTACATGAAACAGTTGCAATAACAAATTCATTTCCAAATACTGTACCACTAAAAGAAAATAGCAGTTAAATGATCTTGGAACATCTCTAAAACAAAATATATTCAATTAGCCATCACAACAGTTAAACAGAGATTTAAATTAGAGGGATGAAGATGTCTTTTATTCACTGATACCTATGAGCACCGTGCATTTTTACTGTCTTTCAAAAAAAAGAATAATAGTTTTTACCAATGTGCTTAACTTAACAGAAAATAGAGACTTCATTGCTAAATATATTTATGTCTGGACTCTACTGTTCACTACTAATGCAATCATGATGTAAATTTCAGTTAACTCTCCTAAAATCAGAAAAATCAAAATATAGGGTCTACAATGCAAGACTGATGTTATAATCACAGCTATCACCACTGCTAATTTCACTGTGCTGTCTACATCACTGGTACAGGAGTTTATGAAATGACTACAGCAGTGATACGACTGGCTGGTGGAGATGAAGCTGTACAAACATTAGCTCAAATGGAACTCATTAGCTAAAAATGCATGGGAGACACATTATATACACAAGCTGAAAGATCTCAGTAATGTAGTACGTGCAGCTCCCATTGCTGAAGATATTCACATGCAAAAGTATATGAGCACAAAATACTGAATGGATAAATCAGACAAATCTTAGTAAGAAATGAGCTGTGTACTGGTGCACAATGGCAGATGCCACAGCATATTTTTTTATGATGCAAGGCTGCTCAAGATCATCTATGGATAATGAACCATGACAGCTTGGGATTTGACAAAACGCAAGTTGATGGTGAGAACAGGCGAAAAATACAAGTACATTATGAACAGTCAACAAATGCATACAAACTGCTTTTTTGTCTTTCATGTCATTTTGAAATAATTACGCCTTTCCACAAAATTATATGTTCACCGATCTAATAGACTGTACATCTGAAAAAGCTATGACTTTAAATCATTTACTACCTCCATTTTATTTCTAGGAAAGTGCCATGCATTAAAGCATTAATAGGGTATAGAAGGTAAAAGAATCCATGTTTATTTAAAATACCTTATATGATTGGCATCAATGCAGTTTTCACAGAGAAATCTTGATAGGCTCTATCAGTCAGTTTGCTGTTTCTTCACAGCTCAGAAAGTCCTTTTTTCTTTTCTCCCTTTAAGAGAACATTAAGACATTCCATGTAAACACTTCCTGTACCTACACAGCTGTATTTTCCATCATTGCTTACAAGCAATTGCTGCTTAAAAAGTATTTTAATTGGACTTGGTTTGTTCGGTGCCATTCAGCTGCTGATTGTCAGAAGTTGATTATCAAGGGAGTTGATACTGTTAAAGGGTTGTTAACATACACAAGAAAAAAGACATGAACAAATTTCCTTCATCATTGACTCAGTTGATCTGTTTTTGTTGTTGTTTGGTTAGTTTTTTCTTTTTTTTCTTTTTTTTTTTCTTTTGTTTTAATGTGCTCCAATATTATAAATATATATATATATCTGCAGATTTACTCAGTGAGTCAACTGTGGTCAATTGCAGTGGTGACACCAACAACATATCTTCCTGCTGCTGTGTTCCACAAGGTTCCTTAAGTTAGCATGCTCTCTGATCTCATTTGATAAAAAAAAATGATCTGGAATTGAACTTCTATGCTTTCTTTTTTCCTTCTTGTATACGCAACTAGACAATTCAAAACAGTTTGTATTAACAGGCAAAGGTGATCAAAGAAAATTCACTCGTTAGATTTGAATAATTTCTGGAATGACTCAGCTTATACCAATACAGTATTTTTCTTCTACAGAGTCTCAGATTCTGGTAAATGAAGAGGACTCATCTAGTTTTTTCCCCTCAGCTCTGTCTAGAAGCTTCAGTGAAGACTGAATGCATACTGTGGTGGTCACTGTTTGAACAAGACAGTCAGAGATCTTTAAGTTTTTAATAAATCAAATCCCTGAGACAGGCAGAGGATAGAAAAAAGTGATATCAACATTTCTCATATATAAGGAAGCTGTGTAACACAGAATTAACTAATATGCCAAATGTCAGAACTAAGACATCTAGCTTAAAGAATCTTCTCAATCTTAAATATCTTGACTTGTTCAGTGTTTTTATCATACACCACAGAAACTGTCCTCAGTCCTCATATCTTGCACATAACACTATTATTTTCCTTAATATGAAATGCAGACATTATTTCATTTTGCTGGTCTTGGTAATAGTTAAAACAGCAACAATACCTAGAAACAAGATTACATTATGCATATACCAAGTTTTATTGCATACTGTGATCTTTACTGCAAATACTTTATTGAATAATTCAGAAGTTTAATGGAAGTATTTTAATAGTTTTGAAACTCATTTTTCACTACTTGTGTACCAAGAAATCAATGTTGTTAACTAAAGCAGTAAAAGCAATGGTATTTTCAATAAATATATAATTAGCTTTCTAAATTTTTTAGGGAGTTCAGCTTAAATTAACAGAGAACACTGCACTGAATTTTCTGTCACCGAAGTTATGGGGCAATAAGGATTTACACTGCTATGCAATACAGAAGGAAATGAGAAAGGAAAAGGAAGGTGATATTCTCCAAATAACTCCAGGAACAAGGGCTTAAGAGATAAAGATCAGGAACAGGTGGTTTAAAAATGTTCTGGCTTTCACAGTGGACTACTATTTTGCATCTTGTGGGTTGTCTGGATAGAATATATTTATTTAACAAAACATCAAAGTGAAATTAAACTTACTATATCCAAGCCACAACATTAATAGAACAACACTGTTGCATCATCAAACACACAAAGTTTAATTCAGCCTCTTTCTAATAGTTTTTAATAATGAGCCATATATTACAGGGTGGAGTTATGATTATCTAGCACCTATCTTTGTTCAGGGAATTTAAAGGAACCTTCCTTCCTGCCCTTTGAGCACTCTGTAATTTGTACACCAAGCACAGAGTACATCCTTAAGTTTTGGTTTTCATAGTGGAATTCTTGGAAGATTGAAAAGAAAACAGTAATATTTAACACTTAATAGTAAGTCCCTTTTTTTTTTTCTGATTTTTATTTCCTGAAACACACATAGCCTACACTGCATATTCTTATAAACTAGAGCACAGTTCTCACTGAAGTCTGTTTCATTGATTTCTTGTCTCATTTCTCAACCAGTCCCAGTTCTCCCCAGCTAGAACTACTGTCTGATGCTAATGGACATATATCGACAGCAATAAACCTGCTACCTGAATATCCAGTTCCTTATTCAATCTGTTCTCCCTAGAGCTTCCTGCCAACCCTCATTTTGCTTGGTCAGTCCCAGTTTCCCATTTCGTGCTCAGCTTATATGTCCCTTCCCATTCTTCAGGTTGACTACCAATCCACAGCTTTTGCCACTTAAGTCTCGGTCACCATCTCAGCTGAACACTGACAGTTTTTCTCCATTACTGGCACTCTTCTGTCAACTGGGGTCCCTATAGGGACCCCGCAGGTACACATGAGCCCATCTCTCACTGCTGGAGTTGGCTCCTTCCTATCACAGAATATTCTTTTATCAACCTTCTTAGTCTTACAGTACAAGTGTCCTCAGTACCTCCACAGTGCTGTTGTGTGTGTTGCACTCTAAGGAGCTGAGATGCTTGAGCATACCCAACAGTGACTGATACTGGATGGAGACTTTATATCTTCTGTGTCAACAGATCGCTCCTGCCTCCGTGAATCCCGAAGCTTTTTAAAACCTTTTAAATTTGCTGATGTTCACAGCCACATTCTATCAAAACCAGTAATATTACTATGAGGTAGTAGACCTAAGCTCATCTATAAGGCAATCTTCAAATACGCTTAGTAGAGATATTAACTGCATTAAAAAATCCTAGGTAGAAGTAAATATTTCTAAAGAAACAGCAGACAGCCTTTGAGAGTCAGAAAAACACTGATAACTTAATCAATAAAGTAAAGTTTAGTAAAGGTAATAAAGGTAATAAAAAAGGTAATAAAAGTTTAATAAAGGTAACAGTGAAATGTGATCTTGTTTCAACAAGAATTTTCGGGTTTTCTTGGAGGTTTAAAATTTCTTTTTACAAGTCCCTTGGGTAGCAGAATGAACCTCTCTCACTTATTGGATGAACAGTGCATAATACTTTGCGTAATGAAATTAAGCAGCCTGCTGAAATGCATGTGAACATTACTAAGGAGACAAAATGCAGACGTCTTGAGCATTCTGCAACAGAGTAACAAGTTTTGGGTCAGTGTTTTTCTGTTTGGTTGGTCTTTTTGTTTGTTTTTTTTTTTCTTTTTCAGGATACGTACAGAGACATGATTATAATATTTGCATTTCCGTATAATACTGCATCTGTCAGCTCTTCAGTGGTTTATGCATCACAAGTGAAAATTTGCCAGAATACTAGCATCTCTGTGGAAAACCTGTATGAATCTTCCATAGAGATGCAAAATGCAAACAAAATAAACAGGAAAAGAAGCTATCGAAAAGTTTCTTTTTGCATTTCGCATCTTACTTTCTTTTTCAATTAGATAAGGAAGATATTTAAGATAGTCACATATTTTAAATGCACCAGTCTTTCTCCATCAAGAGTCAACCACCCCAGTAATGTGAATATTTTGGGGGAAAAAAAAAAAAAAAGCAGAAGAGAAGAAAAAGATTGCAAGTAACAAAAGATGGGAAAAGCCTTTTTCTTTCTTCTTTTTCTTAATCAAGAAAGGTCAATGATCAATTTATGAAGGATTCTGCCACAACACAGGAACATGAAGTCACTTTGTTCTTTTTACTTTCTAAGAAAACAACGACAACAAAGCAACAAATCAAAAGAATGGCCCACAGAAAAGAGTAACTGTTCATTCTATAATTTGAGCTAAAATAAGTGTTCGCTGGCTTCTCCTTAAGAGGCACCCCTCAGCTGAAGGGTCTAATTCTGCTCTGCATGCAATCCATAATAACACTGGCTGTTTACATCTGCAAACTTCTGAGAGTGCCCACAGCTATATTAGAAAGAACAAGTTGATTCACAGAGTGGAAGTATTCATCTGTGCAATTTTGCAACTTCTTTTTTCTGCCTTCTCCACCTTAAATGAGTGGAAAATAATGGCTCAGATGTGTATTTTCAGTTGTTTGAGATATTTTTGCACTATAAAACTTTATTTGAAATATTTGAAAGAAAACTAAGATACTACCTGTGATCAACAATATAAGGACATCTTATAAGCAAAGTACAAAGGTCACTTTGAAAGCAATGCCTCCTACTTATTTCCATGGAAACTACAATACGTACAAAGAGCACAATAATACTATCAGATAGAGCAAATTTTCAGCTACAAAACACTATTTTTCTATACAGTCATCCCTATTAGTATTTTCACCAGCAATGAACTAGGGTTGGCATGCTGTGCTCATAAAAATCTGCACCAGCAGAGGTGACACTCTGTCCCTGCTGCTGGAACTCACCACCCATCACCTCCCTGTGCTCACATCCACTGTTTGGTTTCCAGAAACATTCAGCAAGTATTGATGAATGTCAAGAGGATCAGTTTTTTTCTGCATGGAGGAATCCAAATCCACGTACACACTTCCATGTCAGACCCTTCATCACCCTTCAAGAAAATATGCCTGTCCCCACGTGACACTATTCAAGCTTATATGTGTTTTCTAGCCTCTCTGGTCCCAGTAGGATGCTTTAGACTCTCCCTTTGGGGATATCTTTCCACAGGAGAATTTGAACTGTTGTGTTTCTATTACAGTTAGACACATTTTAGGCAGAAAATTTTGGTCACTTTTTACATCCTTATTAAAACCAGCATGTGATAAACATATACAGATACATACTTTAGTTTGCACTGGCAAAGGTATCAGTCATGATCTTGCCAGTTAACAAATACTGCCATACCTTATAGGTCTTTGTGAAAAATTCTGTATCATTATTACCTTCCTACTTCCACTTTACTTACATAAACAGGTTTCTAAGTAACACTCTTTCACTTTACCTCAGGTAATTAACCATGAAGTTTTCTACTACAGCCTAAGCAGATTGTTACAGACATCGTGTTTTGATCTTCTATAAACTTTTCTCCTTCACATGAAGGCTGAAGCATGCAATAGAAAGTAAGAATCAATAGTTCACTGCAGTGTGAGCACTTCAAATTTATGTGATTTCCTTATATTGTGCCAAGTCCTGTCCTCAAACTTTCTTTCTGACCTCTCTTACCAACCCAATTCCATACTGATCAACTCATTTACTTGCTAGTATGGGACAATTTCAAGTTTAAACTATGAGTGTGACCTTCAATTTATGGAAGACATCAAACACAAGATCAATGTGATGGTACAGACCTCACTGCAGATAGAAAATAAACATTCTTTTCATTCTACAAGTGAAAACATCCCAATCACATAATACTAACAATCTGCCAAAGGGTAAGTTTTTGAGGTTTTGTTTTCCACATCTGTGTATGTGCTCAATTAGCAATTATTAAGTCAACTGATGTGACCAGCTGACAAACTGCAATGCCAAATTAAGAGTTTAATGTTCTCTGCTGATATCCAGCTGATGTACAATGTTCCACTCTGAATCTATAAAATTTTGCACGTCTTTTTAGGATGGTAAAACCATCTTCACTAACCTTGGCAACTGAAGCTTACTTTTTCTCAAGATTCTGTATGTTATTTCACCTCGGATTCTCTTCAAAACAATAGCTTATTATCCATCCAGATTGGAAATAATATTGTTTTTAATCCTACAAACCACAATAATAGATTGATTTACCATACTTCTTACATACATAACGAAAAAAAAATCGAAAGTGTTGTCTCCAAACTACAACATTTAAAAGGAAGGTTGCTATTTCCTCTGGCAAAGATTTATGAACATAAAAAAAATGCTGTTACCATGAAACTATTAAAAAAAATATACAATCAAATTAGAAATCTCCAAAGACATGAACCTCTCGCATGCATGCAGGCAGAGCTCTCTCACACCCAGGGATCAGATAAAGGTTTTAATTAGCTCCCTTGAAAATTGCTGTTCACATTTAGAGTGAACAAAAGTTTCACCATGACTTCTTTTTCATCCACTATCCTAGAAGCTTTGCTATCTCTATACACTCTATAACTCAAACTGGCATCTAGATACACACATAAAGCAGTCAAATCCTGGTAAGTTACAATGAAAAGCTTGGAGTGTAAGTGTTACGGGAATGGGAATCCTATGAGAGGCTGAAAGACATTGCACTGTTCAGCATGGAGAACAGGAGGCTCAGAGGAATCTCATCAGTGTGCATAAATACCTGAAGGGAGAGTGCTAAGAGGACAGGGCTAGGCTGTTTTCAAAGGTGCCCTGTGCCAGAACAGGAGGCAATGGTCACAAACTGAACATCAGGAAGCACTTCTCTGCTGTGCAGGTGACAGAGTACTGGCACAGGCTGCCCAGAGAGGCTGTGGGGTCTCATCCTTGGAGATCTTCATAAGCCACTTGGACATGGGCCTGGTCACCCTGCTCTGGGTGTCCCTGCTGAGCAGGAGTTGGAGCAGATGGACGCTGTGGCCCTGCCAACTGAAATCATTCTGTGATTTTTTTGATTCTGCTTTGCATCCTAACCTTGGAGTTTCTGTCACCAAAAGAGACAACGCAGGTTGCATAACTAGTTCTCAGCATGACTCTTATTTGGAAATGGGAAAACACAGGGATAGCACAGCCAATTTACAACAGTGAAACCACTTTCTGAACAGGAATGACAAACTACAACATGCACGTAATTTTTAAATTAGTTCAGGAAAACAAATACACAGTACAAGCCTTGAAAAAGGAAAAAGTGCAATGCCCACATTTTTTCAGTTTTGATATTTTACTTCTAACTTGGACATACATCAAACACAAACTAAGGAACATTAATGTATTAATGCTCAGTGCATAATTTTATACCAGTTAGGATATAGTAGAGATAGTATTTTTAATCATACTCATTTTTCACTGAAGCACTACTCTTTTAAATACAAAACAGTTCCATAAAACACCTCGCAGGAGATGAAAACAGTCCATATTGCCATCCTGTGTGGTTGAAGGTGAAATGCAGTTTTATAGTCTTTCAGTTTTCCCCTTAACTAGTCATTCTGAAAGATCATATTGGAGATTATATATTTATTTATCTCAAGACTGAAAATAGAAAATGGGAAAAAAATAACAAGATACAATTTTATTATTGTTTGATGACTTCTGAGTACCTAAAGGAAGTTCATACTTATTGATATAGCCCCCATGTGATGAGGAAAATATCATAACCAATGGTTACATAAGCTTTCAAGCCATTACCTCAAAAATGCCACTCAAGATATCCATTTAAAGCACATGAACAGTCTGCTTAGTTTCCTGAGCATTTCCATATTAGATGATTAAGCTTAAAAAGGGTGAAGTAACATGCCATAAAAGCAAATGTTTTCTGTGACCCTTCGACAGAATACTAAGTGATACAGGAGGTCTTACAGAGTTAATAACAGTAGCACAAAAACAAACAACAAAGATACAAAACAAAAAGCCACCACTAAACCCACAAAAGGCCATTGACACAGTTTCTTATACAACACTTGATTATCTTTCTTATATTTTCAATCAAATACTTTTATTGTAACTACACTTAACTGACACTACTGCTTTACTCCTAGTTGTTAGCTTTTTGGTTCTCTCACAAAACAGGACTCAGAAGGACTTTAAAGTTTCAGATGTGCTGGGCTGATCCTGGCCAAAACCTAAATACCTGAGATCCATTCTCCTGACCCTAGTAGGATGCGGGAAAGAACAGGAAAAGCAAGAAAAGAGAAATTTAAGGGTTGAGATAGAGGCAGTTCAATAATGTGGGGTAAAAAAAAAGGGGGAAGGGGAAGTGGAATAAGCAAAGGCAATCACCACCTCCCATCAGACTGGTGCCCAACCAGCCTCCAAGCAATAGCTAATTTGGAAAGAACACCCCCCACTTTTATTGCTGAGTGGTAAAGAACATTCCTTTGGCCAGTTTGGGTCAGCTGTCCTGGCTAGATCCTCTCCAACCTCTTTTCCACTCCTAGTCTATATGTTGGGGGAAGAGTGAGAGAAAGCCTTGACACAAGGCCTTCAGCAACAGCTAAAACAAGGGTGTGTTAGCGCCAACTCAGCCACAAATCAAAAACACAGCAACATATGGGCTGCTGTAAAGAAAGCCAGCTCCACCACAGGCAGACCCAGTATCCAAACGGTGATATGCACCACAGCTGTGTCTCAGTTTAGTCAGTATGAGGTCTGAATGTGTAATATGACCTCTCCCCATTTCACTTCCCTTTTTTATTTCTTCCCTGGTTTTCAGGTAGGCTGGAGAACAGACAAGTACCCAAGAAAGTGCTGTCATGCAGTCTAGATGTAGCTATACAAGTCACAGTCTTCAAACCAGATGGGAACTCTGTTGCCATCAGTCTAATTTCCAGGTCCTTGTCATTCCACTCTCCAAAGGCCCGTACAACAAGAAAAAATACTTAAGCTTCCCTGCTCCAGATGGTACACTATAAACACCTCATGTCTGCAACTGTATCACCTCCTTCCTTTCCTCTCTTTTGTGTTTTCTACTTTCCCCAAGTTCATCCTCTTAATTTGTAGCCTGCAAATCTTATCCAGTTCTTAATCATCTCATTCTCTGTATATTTAAAATATTTCAGCTTCCTGCTACTCCATGCATTCCTCCAGTTTCTACACAAACTCCAACTAGTTCCCAGCCCATTAAGGAACTATTCTTTCATATCTGTTTTTGGTGCTCCCAAGCAGAGATGTGCTTGAATGGCAGTCATACAAACAAGAGTTGAGTAGTGGCTATTATTGATAAAACAAACAAACAAACAAACAAAACCCCCACAACTTCTCAAGTTTGTGATTATACATGTATGAAATAAAGTGCAAAAATAATGTAATAAGAAATTCTCATTTTCATACCATTTCAAAGTTTAGTTCAAGAATATTATAACAGTCAAAACACTACGGGAGGCAAAACTTTATTTCTGTTATAAGTGTTACTCTGCATTGCATGCAGGAAAACAGAAGGTTGACTCACTGCTATGTTGTCAGTCTATATTGAACTGAAACAAATTGGAGAAGTAATTCATAATACAATAGCATTCTCAGCAGTCACACATGCTCTCCAGGCTATTTAAATATTCTATAAATAATTGCTCAGAAAGGCACAATTGATTGTGCAAAGACTGGATGATGAATCATCAGGTAGTTTAAGTAAAATTTTGCTTGATTAACTTTTTTTGTTTTTAAACCACCTGCACTGTATTGTCTTATGTACGAAGACAGAGCAAATTGTTCACAGCCTTTTTCTAAAAACTAGACAAGCTTACAAATGACAAGTTTTATTGTATTTCAAAATTGATGCCAAACTGAAGAGCTGTGTATGGCGTGTTTCTAATTATCTATTATTTTGGCCAGGGATTTAATATCAGCCATTGTTAAAGATGAAGCTAACTCAGATTTATCAGACCTCTAATAGCTGTGTGTCATCTGTAAGTAATTCTACTTTTTGTCTCCTCATCTTCAAAATACATTTATTATTCCTCCTGAAATGTAGATTTTCAGCTGAGGGTTTTTGGTGTTGTTGGTTTTTGTTTTTGTTTTTCCATCAGCCAGAAACAGATGACAACTAGAAAATCTTCAGACTGAGGCATAAGTGAACACAGCCCATTGATGTGAGTCAAATCATACCTGACTCCTATCACTGTAAATGCTGTCAGTGCATGCAGCCCTTTGTTTGGACAATAGGCTGAGGTATTCAGATGCCTGAAGAAGCACATAAGCACCTAATGGAGTTTAACAAAATGTCTGAATGCGTAAATGCCTGATTTGCATGGACTTTCAGAGGAGTTAGGTACCTGCTATGCTTAGCCACTTTCTTAAGACCTATTACATATTTCCCTTCAACTTTCATTAACACCCAAATATTTCTTATCAATGTCCTTAACAATGCCAGTCAGAAAACTTTTTTTGTTGTTTGTTTGTTACTCCCAAAAGTTAACCATCAAGGTGTAACATTCATAGCAATATAGCAAGCTTAAAAAACAGGGTTTGATAAGTTCTATCTTTCAACCAAAGGAACATCTGAGGAAACAAAATCGACTGTTTCTAGGTTCTGTGATTGGAAAGTTATTTCTCCCAGTATAGGAGCAGTTCTAGAATGCTGTCTGTAAGATATATTGCTATGTAATGTTTATGACATAGTACATTTTTTTTTCCTCATTTTTACGTGATTTCAGTATTTAAAATGAACCATGAGGATCATTTTTTTTAGTCAGAAGATTTACATCATGTTTGACATAAAATGACACTAACGAGCCCACTAACCACCTGGGTTTACATATTTAAGAAATTAAGGACCTGAATTAATTCTTTCTGTAACCCCTCCCATAATTGCTGGTGGGCTGTTCTGAGGGGAAAGGTGGAGAGTGAGAAAGGAATTGTTTACTTCAAAAAAAGAAAAACATTACAACAATAAAACAAGGAGTTTAAACATGCTTATGACATACTGATATTGGAGAGTCAGTACATAGTACCTGGTTACTTTCAGAAATGTTCATATGTGAATATAACTCCTATTTATATTGGAAAATCTATCAAGCAGAGTCAGTTCAGTAAGAAGACTACGCACTATTACCCAAATGAAGGTGTAAAGACACAACACAAAGGACAGCTGGGTGAAGCCTGGAAAAAAAGACTGCATTTTATACACAAAAAAGAATGAAAACACAAGTCCTATCTAAAATAAAGTTCCACTTTTTCTTAATTAAGAAATAGTATTTAAAGAAATACCATACACTGATAGACTGTCATTCTGATTTTGAAAGATGAGCAAAAAGAGAACAATATTTTAGTTTCTGTTGTATGCTACATAGAAGTGCTTTCAGCATTATTACTTTTATATACTGTAGGAACATTCAAAACTATATTCAGTTCAAATACCACACTGAAACAGCTTACCTCTGAGTCTATTTTAAGGCACATATTCTAGCACATCAAACAGGAAAAGCTGAGCACAAAGAGTTTCAAGGCAAAGTTCTGCTACTATTTCAGGCTATCTCTTAAGGAGAATTTAGATGTCAGTTATGAGCATGATATAAATGCTGTATCTTTTGCACAATCACTATTGATTAATTACAACCTACACTGGCATTCAAACAGAACCACAGCAGTAAGACTCCATAAGATGGTGAATTTCAGGTGAATTACTGGTATTGTCCTTTAGAATGCCAGTAAATAAATAGGTCATCTCACAACAATAATTACTGAGGAAGTATTAAAGCCAACAAACAAAAGAACCTAGCAATGAGCCATAGTGTCATGTTTGTACAGATCCCGTTTTTAAATCTATCAGTTTGGAAATATTGATCCCTTATATTATAGCTGTTCTAGTACATGTCATTCAACTTACATCTATCTGCTGTCCTTCACAGAATCACAGAATTGTAGGGGTTGGAAGGGACCTCTAGAGATCATCGAGTCCAACCCCCTGCCAAAGCAGCTCCCTAGCCCAGGTTGCACAGGTAGGCGTCCAGGCGGGTCTGGAACGTCTCCAGAGAAGGAGACTCCACCACCTCTCTGTGCAGCCTGTGCCAGTGCTCCATCACTGCACTGTGAAGAAGTTCCCACACACATTTGTGCAGAACTTCCTATGCTTCAGTTTGTGGTTATTTCCCCTCATCCTATCATCATGCACCACTGAGAAGAGTCCAGCCTCGTCCCTTTGCCTCCTGCACCTTAGATATTTATAGACATTAATAAGATCTCCTCTGAGTCTTCTTTTCTCAAGGCTGAACAGACCCAGGTCTCTCTCTCACCTCATAAGAGAGGTGTTTCAGGCCCTTTATTATCTCTGTGGCCCTCTGCTGGACTTTTTCCAGGAGATCCCTGTCTTTTTTGCACCGCAGAGCCCAGAGCTGAACACAATACTTCAGGTTATATGCTTAATATAATTATATTAATGATTATTGCTACATGTGTATTCTTTGAAACTTGTGCACAGAATGATACTAACTGTATGAAAATTGAACATCCCATCCTTCAACAGGCAGAGGGCGTGGATGCACAATGAGCAAGGGTGGAGAAGAGGGCATTGTGCTGCCACAAAAGCATTTTGCAGCATACAATACAAAAAGCTTCAGTAAAGTACAGCTGAGACTGAAAGTAGAGTAACCATCAGTCTCAATAATAAATTTCTGATGGTAATTAAAAATGACTCAATTATTTCTACAAAAGTAGTTCTCGAGTTAAAGGTAAAATAGACAGCTGGGTGAAAGAAAAGAGTAAAATGACCATGTAAGAGAAAACAGTAACACATTTGTTCCAAATATGAAAGCAGAATGTCTGTATTTTCTTTCAGTGAAAGAACATAATAAAACAAACTGCATATAAAACTGTAAATAAAACAAACTACTGTAATTGCTTACTAACAACAGATTTTTCCACAAATACTATTTATGTTTTATTTTAATTGTATTGCTAAAGTTGGGTAAACATAATTTATTTCGTTAGGCAATTTAATTCTTCACAACTATACTCAGTATTACTCGTTAAACTGATGTGCCATTAAGAACACTTTCACCCTAGTTCTTTAAATCACTTTTAACATCCATGCAATTCCTTAGTACTAATTTAACTACCGATACAGCCGAAAATTTAGCCAGCTGAGCATCTTCATCCCTTTCATCTAAACCTATTATCTCCACTGATTTGAGAGAGCAGTTTTGCGTAGAGTCCCACATATGCCCATATAGCTATAAGCCTTCCTATTAACATGACAGAGTTTATCATCTGTTGTTATCTTTCCTTCGGGAACATCAGCTTTGGCAAAGATTCTTCCCCCCACATATTTTAAATAACCCTTTGAAGGATTCTTTAAATACTTAATATCAGGAGAGCAATAAATCACTCCTACTGAGAATTCATCCTCCTAATAAAAAGGATATTAAAAGCTCACTAATAACAGAGTCAGAGACACTGTATTTGTAAGCAGTGTAAGTCTTCATTAGTTATTTTTTGTTCCAAATGGAATTCTAAGGAAGTAATAGCTGAGATTAAAACCAAAATTTACTAGGAATGGAGCCATATTTCATGAATCCTTCAGATGGTGCAGAGGTCACTAAATATCAAAAACTGATGCAGTGGTCCCTGATTCTGATTTTAGAACCTCGAACCATAGTGCCTACAAAGAATATTACTTGTTAAAGCAGCCAGAAGTACTGCTACCTGAACAAACCAGGTTAAGTAGAGATGCCGCAGAAATTAGCTGTTTAACTCAGGCTATGATCAAAACCTACCT
Organism: Odontophorus gujanensis; assembly: GCA_013399175.1. NCBI lineage: Eukaryota > Metazoa > Chordata > Aves > Galliformes > Odontophoridae > Odontophorus > Odontophorus gujanensis. Next base: position 65,414 of record VXAB01012580.1, on the reverse strand, counting down.
TTAAAAGTAACCCTTTCTGTAAGACAATATTCTGGAGGTTTTACTTCTTTTGGCTGTTATATTCAGCTGCTGTCTCATGTCTCAAATTGGACACCTGTGTCAGTGGTGTCTTGTCAGTGCATACAGTAAATAACCCACATGATGGATCTGTATTTCCTGACTAGGTGTTAGAGAAACCCCGCGGTCACGAAATCATGAAATTCAAAGGGAGCTTCATCAGGTACTCCAACAACCACAAGAATAAGATTCTGTCTTAAAGTTTTCATCACTTATTCACTTATTTCTCAAAATGTCATACGTGTAGCACTATCTGGAAGATTAGACTCTCAGTTATGAAGACATACTGAGCTATTTTCTGCCCCTCAGAAGGACAGAAGTGCCTCAACTACATAATTGTCTGGTAGCAGTATGCCCATCACAGCTCCTTCACTTTTGCTTGGTGGAATGAGCTAGTACTTTAAAGTGGTTAACAAGACAGTGATTGACTGCTGACTACTTGTGGTCCTGAGCAAACTAAAAACTGTTCTGAACTACATCTGAAGGGCTGCTGGAGCTTTGGGAAAGCTTGGCCACCGCTGTTCCAAAACATACACCTGCATCCTTCCCTCTCATAGCAGATGCTGTTCAACAGAACACTGGCAAATGCATGCACATGCACAACAGCCTCATGCACACAAACCTACAGCAACCCAAGCAACCCATGATCATTTCCTTTGCCGTATAAATGCAATTCATCAGTGTTATTATTCAGAGTTAGATATATTGTTATTGTTATCATCAGTACTGATATATTAGAAAATAAGTTATCCAGAGCTAAATAAATAACAAGGAAACCTCAAAACAAAACCTATGATCTCAGATCTCAGGAGATGCACACTTACAGGCTTTGCTCTGTATTACTAAATTAAGATACTGAAGAGTCTAATACTGCACAACTACTATTATCAAAATCCATGTGAAAGGAACTGGAATTTTTCTTAGGACTGAATTCTTTTTCCTCTCATATGAACAAATTTTTACAATATATTAGTATGCTGCATTAATTTATAGTAGTCTTCTATCATGTTGTATCACTGAAGCTGTGGCTGCATCCAGTGAGCATACATTTTCCTCCTTCAGGCACAAAATCTTTTTCCTCTTATTTTTTCACCTTGCCCTCTCATGTTCCTTTAAGTGGGAAATTTCATTGATCTTTCTTCTCATAGCAGAAAACTTATATCTACTCCAATGAAATAACCCATAATCTGCCTAGCTCTCACTTCCTCTTTACTGTCCATACCTACCGAGCAGTAGTCTTGTTCATCACTTTTTTCTTTTTTTTTTTTTCTTCTTCTCCACACTAATTTCTGCCTTTTGTGTTCAATTAAGAAGTTTTGGTTCTGGAGTGCTACTGTTTGCTCTTACTGATATCACACATTCAACTAGTCTTTGGGGAACCTCCTCCCAACTACCATCTGACTTGCATTTACAATTCCCTCCTTGTAGTCTTCCTAAAACCCATAAAATTTGAGTACTAACTTGACTTAAACAAGAAAAGAGAAAGAAGCCAACGATTTAACAAAGATCATAACATGAAATTTTAATTGTACTTGTTAGGCTAGATTAAAACTTGACTGAAAAAATTAAGTTGCTACTTTGAATATCTGCCTAACCCTATTTATATGCATAACGTATTATAAGTAAATGGTTCCTTCGAAGTTTTATGTAGGTAAATAAGAAAAAATTCTAGAGAGTTCCAGAATTTTTGTACATACAGTCATGTGTGTACATGTGCAAGGTGAAATAGCTAATGGTAAAAATAAATAAATAATTAAATGAAAAACAAACCAACAAGCAGAAACAAGTAGTAATAAAATTTTCACCTCTCTGAATACAAACAATAAGAACAAAAAACCATCATGCAGATGGTGAAGAGCTGATATTACAGGTAGATTATGCTGAAGATAACGAACAAAGGGTTGAAGATAAGATGGATAACAATGAGATATGAGTTAACAATGCAACTCAGAGAGAAGAAAAGCTCAAACCGATTAAGATGATGGTGTCAAAAAAGCTTCCAGCCCAAATTCTGAAAGAATGGGAAAAAAATATTTCAGGTACCAAGATCCATGCCTTGTCCTACAGATATAGGAGAAAGAATATAGCATAAAGTAATGAAGTATGAGAAAGGAGCAATGTAAACAATTGATGGCAAAAAAACTTGATCTAAGAAATGTGTAGATTTTTAGAGAATGTTTCCAGAGAAAATGTAATTAAAGACAGGAAGGTTACTGAAGGACAAAAAAGGGCAAAATACTAGATCAAGTCAGTAGTGTTCAAGGTTCTGTGGTTTCTTGTTTTGGTTTAGTTTTTGGGGTTTTTTTTGTTGTTTTTTTTTTTCAACATGAAGGCCTCACATATCTGAACTTCAGAAAAGCATACATTTTTCACATGGTGCCAACACAGGAAGTCATCACTTAACCTAGACAAAATTAGAATTAATACCAGAAATATTAAGTCAATAAGACACTAACTAAAGGAAAAATGGAAGCGATTAGCACTGAAAAGTTTCAGGCTATAGGGAAGCTATTAAGAGAGTTTCTCAGTGACCAGTCTAGGGAGCAATCTTGTTAAATATTTTGATAATGACCTTGCATCAGTAATATACTGATGAAATCTTACAGTAATTCTTTTCTTGGAAAGTAATCAATACTGTGTAGCGTTAGGATATCCATATGCAAAGGACTTGATGACCTTGAGAACATGAATAATATTAAATGAAACGAGACTGTCACACTTCTGGCAAACTGATTCCCCTAAAGGCTAATAAAATCATTTCTTCCAAAAGCCAGAAGTTCATCACTATCAAAAAAAATCAATTGCAGGAATTATGTATGATTTGTTAGTGTTACATGGACAATGCAACTCTAAGCTGTAACAGACAGAATTTTTCTAGAGAAGTAAATAGTGATGCTATTGTGCAAAATGTGGGGGAAATCTCATCACTGCCAGCTCTAATACGCCATAGTCCTGCTCACTCATGTTAAAGAATGATAAGCTTAAGTTGGAAGAGGTGCAGAAAAGAGCTGCAAACATGATCAGAGAAATGGAAAAATCTATCTGACAAAAAGAGGCTAAAAGTGCTTAAGCTGTTCTGGTCTGAAAAATAGAAACTATGAGAAAATATGGTAGAGAACTGAACAATGAAGGAGAAAAATAATTATTCAACCCAGGGGTGCCAGGTGATGCAAGAAACAAAGAAAATTAGATGGCCACAAATAGTTAGGCTAGAAATTAAAAAATACAAAAATCTGAACACTAAAACAGTTATAATTGGGAACAGGTTTTGTCAAGAAGGAACAGAACTCCTATCCTCTCCTCAGACTAACAACTTAGCTGCATGTTGTTTTGCAAGCTTATAAGGTGGACCAGTACAAAGAGATACTGAGAACAGTGAGGTTCCAGAACGGCAATCAAAGAAGTCCCTACCAATCTCACATTTCCAAAACTCCTTAAACAGCAACCAGAACTTTTTATTTGAGCCTATAACTGCTTACAGAATCACACACTGTTTTTCCACTGACTAAACATATTAATTAAAACAATTATTTAAAATTTTCAGGAATCCAGTGCTGCATGCCTGTGAGACATTTGTGATCTTTCCATCTCAAACACATTTTCTTAGTGAACTGCTGAGTGGCATTTTCATACACTCGAGTAACAACTCTGCCTTAAGTAAAGGAAAATATCTAAGAAAAATACCACCCAGCACCAGCCATGAAGAATTCAATTTCTAAGACTGCAAATCAACAACTCACCTTCTTCTCAATATATCCCACCTTTTCTATATATATACGTTCCCGCTTGCTTAAAGATACAAAAAGTACAGGCATGGCAATTTTTTTTTTAACATAACTTCAGATGTAGTATAAAAGATGTCCTTATTTGACAGAAACTGAATGAATAGAGATAAAGTAGCTTTCATAACACCGCTGCATATCTGCACCACTCTTTCATTAACAGCCACTTTCTAGAACAGGCTCACATGTGCGATTTATTCCTAAGGAGGTAAAAACCGACAAAAGTCAAGCATTTATTTTTTGTAAAGAAATAGTAATCTAACTGGATACATGAATTTAGACAGTTCAATTACCACAGACCCTTGAGAAGGGATATTTAAAGAGCACTAACCTTTTCATTTTTCTGAATGGAAATGACTGAGGAGCAAGGAGATGGGTGCAGTGAAGAAGGAATAAGTGTCAGTGAGACCCTGGCAGTCTTTTTCCTTTATGATAAGGTCAAGACTCTTTACTGGGCCAAACAAAGAGCCAAGAACTGTTTGGGAAAGCCATTATAGAAGATACTTGATAACTAATTTTAAGGCACAGTACTTAGGAATCAAATAATCACAGAATCAAAATATCAGAATGGCTTGGGTTGGATGCGACCAACTCCCCTGCCATGGACAGAGTTGCAAACCACTAAATCAGGCACTGGATCAGGTTGTCCAAGGCCCCATCCTGCATGGTCTTGAAGACCTCCTAGGATGGGGCATCCACAACTCTTCTGGGCAGCCTATTCTCCAGTGCCTCACCATCCTCTGACTAAAAAATTTCTTCCTAACATCTAAACTAGATCTCCCCTATTTAGTTTAAAGCCATTCCCCCTTGTCCTGTGAGACTATGTAAAAAGTTGGTCCCCCTTCTGTTTGTACACTTCCTTTAAGCACTGGATGGCCACAGTGAAATCTCCCCAGAGCCTTCTCTTCTTCATTCTAAACATGCCCAGTTTCATCAACTGTTCTTCACAATAGAGGTGCTCCAGCTCTCTGATCATCTTCATAGCCTTCCTCTGGACCCACTACAACAGTTTCAGGTGTTTTTTGTGCTGGAGACCCTAGATGTGGATGCAGATCTGCAGATGGAACCCCATAAGGGCAGAGTAGAGGAGGACAATAACGTCCCTCTCCCTGCTGGCCACCCCTCTTTTGATGCAGCCCAGGATACAGTTGGCCCTCCAGGCCGAAAGCCCACACTGCTGGATCATGTCCAGTTTTTCATCCATAAGAATCTTCAAGTCCTCCGCAGTAGGGCTGCTCTCAAGCAGTCCTTCTCCCAGTCTGCACATGTATCTGGGATTGTTTTAACCCAAGTGCAACACCTTGCACTTGGCTCTCTTGAACCTCATTTGGTTCTGTTGACTGAAGAGCACCTTGGCTACCCATTCCCTGCTCAAAATCTGGACCATTACAGAACAACCCACTTTTCCATCCTACATGTTTTGCATTGCCATATATTAGTGTGTTTTACCAGAACATGATGCTCAGAGTTTCAGGTAACAGATTGCAAAGAATGTAAACTGCTTCCAAAATTAGTTTGCAAGCTGACAAACTATCATTAGGTGTTATTCTTTTAAGTCAACTGTGTACTTCCCAGCACAAGCACATGCCTTAGATTTAATTGCTTACTGCAATATTGCTTCTTTTATTTATAATTTATTTAAACTATTTGGAATACATAAGAAACCACATATACCAAAACACACATAGATGGTGAGAAAACATAGCATTAGCAACAGTGATATTTAGACCTTGTTTCTGCCCTAGTACATTGCGAGGAGAGAGACTTTTAACAGCAACATCACAGGTGCCCTATTTGTACATAGATAAAAAAGAAAAAGTAAACAACTATGTGCAAAGTGCTTCACACTGAAAACAATTTTCTGGTTGACCATATCTTCTGCCTAAAGCATTGACCTGCAATAAGCAGGTATTCAAACTTTTGCCTCTGTTATTAGTAAGACAGTTATTTTCCAGTACTTGCTGACTACAGTGGAGTTGTACAGGGTTTATACTTATTAAAACAATGTCGATCAGTGCTTTCAATTCAACCTGCTCTTTTATCTCAAAACTTGCAAAAAAAAAAAATTGACTTCGCTTACAGAGGCCTCCTGGAGAATTTCATGTAGGACTGCATTTAATGAAATTAAATGCATTCCAGGGCAGAAGGTTTCAAGGCTGTGTATCAACAGCTACACTGCAGCCATCATACTACCTGTGAAGAGAGCTATAAAAACTCCTGTCTGCACTCAGTTGGCTTCATTTCTTCTAGCCAAGACATGGCCTGCCTTGTGCCAATTGGTAGAAGTGTTGCTGTGGGATGTATTGCTGTGCTTCTGCAGTACCAAATCATTTGCACTACCACCATTCCCAATTTTCTCCCTCCCTTGGGTTTTTCTGCGCCAGGCTAGACAGAATCTGAAAAATTATCACTTTTGTGAGATCATCTGAGAGCTAAAATGTACAGATCGCAGTTTTAAAATCACGGAATCCTCCAGAATTCACTTTCTGTCCATTCACTTTCTTTAATATTTGCTCTGAACTCTACCTTCAAGGTAATTTAGAACTCATCACCAGCCATCTTGAATAACTAGCTTGCAAGTGCAATATACGACTTTGATCCTAGATCCCTAGAAATGTAGAATGATTGAAAATATCACTTTGATAACAGAACACCAAATTTACATTTAAATGAGATGCTTCTTGAAAAAAATAACTATCCCATGTTACTCTAAAAGTTAAAATGTTCATTTTAGAGCTTGCCTCCTTTTATGTAGCTCTTGAGTATTAACTTTGATCAATGCTCAGCTGTTCTATTTATTAAAATCTGCCATTAAATGTGTAGAATTTGTTCTAGGTTAGCACTGCAGTTTCATCAAGATCTCTTAAGCTTAGAAAAAGGTGCTGGATTATTACAATCTTAGGCATAATATAACACACCGTGATTTCCTACAAATCCTTATATCAGTAGCACTGAGCAAAATTACTGAAAAACTGCATTTACTTTTGTTGTCACTTACGTGTTCTCTCATTTCTGGCAGCTTCTAATCAGCTAATTGGTTTTGTCCTTATTAAGCTCTGCAATAGCGATCTACGTAGCAAACTGTACAAAGAGAGCAGCTGCTCCCATCATGTTATTGTACATTGCTTTACTTCCTGAATGAAATCTAGCTCCCTGGTTCAATCTGTCATATAATTTTCAGGGAAAAAAATAAAAAATGATGGTTTACTAAGAAAAATGTGTAAATCATAAACGTAAAACAATTTCCAGTGAGTATGGAACACTGTGAATGTGTTGAGCATTCACATTTTTCCTAGGACAGTATGAAACTAATTTGTTTCCTTCCTGTGCCCGTTAAATAGATGATGTTGTTATCTCAGGTGACATGTCAGCAGAAAGCTAACATGCAGTAGAAGCAGTACACAATACTAATGAAACACTCTAGAGGCAAATCTGGTACACTGTCACTAATTCAAAGTTTATGGTACGTTTTCTTATCAGTGAAGCCACCTTTTCCAATTTCTCTTTCTCAATCTGCTTTATCCATATTAAGCTCAAAGGAACAAGAAAGCTCTCAGACATGGTTTGCTGAATATTGGCATGATTAATACCTGCTCCCTGACAGCTGCTTGAATTGAGGTGTTCTCTCATTGTAAACAGCCTGGACCATGTTCATACTGAAGCTTGGCTTTTGAGGAAGGACTTCTCATACACAGTAGCGGATGGGAGGAGAGAGGAGCTGCAAAAAAGTGTGGAAAAAAAAATTTCCACACTTCCCCTACTTTCTACAATAGTTTTTGTGTCATAAAATTGTCATGATTATAGCATCAGAGATTTTTAAGTAATGCTAATTCTGAATTAACATTTGACGCCAACAGTTTATTCCATATAAAAAAAAGGTGCTGTTTACTTGGCCACCAAGAGGCAGCTCCAGCTGAAAAACAAATAGGGTCCTGCTGATTATGTGTGAGAGCACAAATGCCAATAATTAAACCTGTTTTCAAAGGGGAAAAAAAGCTTCAACTAATTGCAGGCCTGTGGTCTGAGGGTCACTGAAGATTTCTAAACAAATCTAAATTGTCTTTTTAATTTAGTCATCATAGCATCTCCATGATAAAAAGGCAAATATTGCTGCCATCCTCCAGGGAAGATTGATAGGAAAAGGTGATGGCAAGAGGGGAGCAGTCAATGAATTATACTAATCCCTAGTATTTATAAGCCAGTCTGCTTTTGTTCTGTCACATTTCTCTATTCAACCAGGAAGCAGGCTCTGCTATGTCTCTTGCCAAAAGACTTATCAGTTGCCCAGGTGGATTAATGGCAAGGAGCCCACTGACAACAGGAGCCCATCACCCCTTTCCATTTTCTGTAAATGTTAACTGGTTGCTGTTCACCACAAACTGAGCTTCACTCAGATTTAGATGCAGCACTTATGTGCTGAGGACAATGTCTGTAAATAACCTATGAGATCAAGTTTAGCTCTGTTGTAACAACTGAATTTGACATGTATTCACATCTGAACTCTCAAGGAACCCCCAACTTGAAATACCAGTGCTCACCTCCAGGAGTACTGTCACATAACAGAAAGAATAAAACATTTTTAAGGAAAGGAAACCTTGCATAAATTGCAGCAATTGACAGCAGTGGGCTTTAAAACAGCCTCGTCCATACAACCACAGGTCTTGATTTGATTTTTTTGTTCCCAAAAACTGCTGCTGGGTTTTAGTGCCTATCTTTCCATAATAAACGCAAGATCGCTTTTTGCTGGCTCTCAGAAGCCAAATCTCTTTAGGGAGAAAACGTTTCTTCCTACCGCATCTCCTTTTCCTCTCATGATAAAAGTCACGTGCACACTTCAGAAGCACAGGACACCTTCCTGTTTTGTGCTGAATACAGCTTTTTGCACAGTTTCTAATCAACCATTTGTTTAGGGAGATGCAAACCCACACAAAGAGAGCAGCTGTTCCCTTGCTGTTGCAATCATGCAGCTCCCTCAGCAAATGCTGTTGGAGGCACAAGCCAAAAGTGGCTGCTAATGCACACCCCTCATCTCACACCATACTGCTGTCTAATAACAGTATGATCGAAAGGCATGGAGGATGCTTTAAGAAGTACAATACATTTACTCCAAAATAGTCAACATGTTTTGTACCAGAGGTTATTTCACTATTTGGTATCATCCACAAGTACCCAAACATCTGGTCTAACACAACTACATGTAATAACTAAGGCAGATATATTCAAAGTATGCAATACAGTATTTTCTAAAACAAAAGTCAAATCTAGAGGGCATACTAAATAATGAACATAAAAACAGGATAGATCAAAATTAAAACTGAGCGTGAATAGGCTGATACTCCATCTCATTACACCTTAACACTTCAAAAGTTTTTAAATAGGTAATATCTAGTATATCTAATTTCCTTAATGTTCTAAATCTGGGAGGGGGAAAAAAGTTGGAAAAGCAGGAGAAACAGATTTAAGTGAAAGTGCTTAAACATATATGGATCTAAAACAGGTTCTATACAGAAGTTTGTGATGTGCTGATTCTTTAAAATGCCACCAGCTGAGCATGCTAAAATACAAGATTTTGAGTACACACCCAGTGACTTCAAGGGAAGTTTCATTCCCAGGGATTTTCAAATAGAATAACTCCCAAGAAAGCATCTGCTTTTTTGTATTTTGTTCCAGTGAAGACCTTTGGTGTCAGCAAAGCTCTGTGACAGATATGGCCATATAGATTAATTTAGGGTATGCTGGTCCAAACCCCTACTGCTCAAGAAATGAACCATTCATAGAGCTATTCAGTTCTCAAGGAAGAAATACAATCTTTCACTGGGAACAAAAATCCAACACACACAAAAAGATAAAGGAACAACCAAACTAATATGAAAGACAAGAACAGTGTTTATGAAAAAAGCCATTTTTCTACCAGAGAGGAACTACAGACTTGGATTTAAAATGAAAAATAAAAATAAATTTTGGCTCACAATGAAGCTTTTTATACTCTACATTTTATGTTGAAGTTTATCTGGAAGAAAAGACATATAACCATACTGCCACCATGAAGATTGTTAAGAAATTACCTAATAATAGCTGTAGTTTGTATCAGACAATTAGATTTTAACATGAATTTAAGCATATTCTATAGTACCTTTGGCATGTTTTAACCTAGTTATCAAGCAAAATTATTTGAACAGTATGTAGCTTTCTTCTAATTCAGTTTATTTGATAGCAGTAGATCATCCAAGGTATATATATTGAATATATGTAGGAAGAAAACAAAATAATGAATAGTGCAATAACTGAAACGTTGAGTTAAATTACAATAAAATGCCACTGCAAGACTCAAATCCAAATGCATTTTGAATTTAACAAAGTAACTTTACATTGTTACCTGCATAATTGCTCTTACTAGTAATTGCAATGAATTATAAATTAAAATAACCTGAGTAAACAGATTTGAGATTGTCAAAAGGAATGTTTTCTACCTAGAAAAATCATTTACCTGTACAACTGTGTATCCCCAGATATCATGCTAATTGCAACACCTAGAGTTTTGTTATGCAAATCAATACTTAAATGCCCATTTATAGAGTAACTACAGGTGATGAAGCTGTAATTGCACCTGCCTGTGGTCAATGTCCCTGTGATAGTCCATATTCCACACAGAGATAGGACAGCCCCGCTCCCCCAGTGCCATTAAGAAGGTGCAAAGGATGGCTCCTCAGCACGAGGGGTCCCCATCACAGGTATTCATCACATGAACGGTGCAAGAGGCTTTGAGCTACACAACCAGAGATGGCTCCAGCTGGAAAACACTTCAGCTGCCCAGGAAACCATTGTGTGGCCCAGGAGCTCCAGGGATTCCCTGGGAAGGGCCATGGGTGCCAGCCTATTGCCCCCAGCCCACTGCCCTATGGCCCCAGCAGTGGGAACGAGCTCAAACCAGGTGTTAGAGGCTTTGTCGTGTCCTCCCATCTCATGACAAAGCCATTTTTATCTACATACTAGAAATAGTTGAGTGGCTCTGTATGAGGTTAAAATTATATTTTTTTTCCCATTTATGCTACCTGGTATAGTGAAGAAGAGAATCAGCCCCCTAAAACAGGTGATACTATGCCACCTTCAGTGCAAGGCACATACACAAAATATAAAATAGTTTCTATCAGAGTGAGAATATAAATAAAGGTATGCAAAGTATACACTCGTGACACAGTAATTTTTAGTGGTAATTTCTGTGTGGGAATGTTGCCTAGGCAATAGCCTGTAGAGTAAGGACACAGAATAAAAACACCTTCCTGGAAAAGGTAAAAAAAAAAAAAAAACAATGATAAATTACTGAGTTGTGTGAAGTTTACAGAGCTGATGGAACTGTTCCTGTTGAGCTGTAATCTGGTCTGGCTGTCATTCTTGCTGTGCTATACATTTTGCATGGAGATTGAAAAAAACAGCAGCATGTTCTATGTGTCTCATATCATACATAAATCTTACCCAAATTTCTCTGAAAATCACAGTTCTTTGCCATGCAAAACTCATGCTTCTTCTTTTTTTTTTTTTTTCCTAGGCTTTATTAAGGAAACATATAACAATAAATAAGCATTAGCTAAAATATTCTCTTTAACCCTCAGATATAAACCCCTCCATAAAACGTGTTTAGCCTGAATCTGTCTCTGTTATGAGAATCATACTCACTGTCTGTATAACACAGCAGGCAAATGAGCACAAGCCAGGAGCATCCACACAGACTAACAAGATTAGATGTTTTAGAGAAACATTACTTCCTTGTTAAAGAAACTGTGCAAGTAGGTCAAGTCATTGGATTTTTTGAGAAGTTGCAAAAGAGGTAGTCCACTTCAACATCTACCTCTGTTATTCCACCAAAATAATCACTCAAGTTTCATGAAATATTTAAACTCTTTAAAACATTTAGGCCATTTCATTACTATTTAAGATGAGAAATGTTAGCAAAGAGGAGCTGCTTTAAAGCTGAGGAAGATTATATAAGAGGTCAAGCTCTGTAATAAACAAAACTGCACACTGATTGCTATCTAATCTTCTGTTACAACAAGTCTTAACAGGCATCTATATATAATGTATTAAATTACTAATTTTACTTGCACCACATTTCAAAAAATTATATCATACATTAATATTAAATTCTTGAGAGTCCTGTGACCTATGTTGAAAAGGCTATAGGTGATTCTGTTTTTGTAAAGAGGATATCATTAATTAAAAAACCAGTATAAAATATTATTTATTTAATGAACGCTATTTAAAATAAAATAACTAATTCTCCTCAGCTGCTTTAGAAGTAGGAGTGAAGCGTGGTAAAGAACACGAGTTTAGACATCTACACTTGAGGCTCCCTTAATAGTTAGAGAGGACTAAATAAAGTTTACTCCCTGCAGCTACTCCAGGTTAGGATGAATGGACTTCAGAAGTAAATGTTCCTCTCTTCTGACTATAAAAATAGATGCTAGACTACATTCTGATGGCTATAACTGTAGATATCTAGAAAGCAGGTAAATTGAATCCCACCCACTGTTTTTATTTATATTTTTATTAGAATCTGGAAATCACAAGTCTCAAAAATTTTTGATACATCCTTAGCTTAGAGAGTGGGACTTATGTGCAGTAGAACATCATCTGTAGCAAAAAGGACAGAACATGCAGTATACCATAGCCATGCAGCCTGAGGACAAGCATTCTAGCTCTGTAAGGAGCCTGTGAAATCTCTATGCTCCAAAGTTTTGCTCAAAGATGTGATACGTCTTGGGAATTATTTTTATTTAAAAGGTAGATGACAGACAAGAAAATTCTTAATGATCCCTCCTCACCTTAAAAGTGGCACTTGGCTGACAGGTTCACTATCCATCTTGCATACACATCTAACCCCAGTTACTATTAAAACCCCACCAGTAACCAAGAACACCTGTCACACAAAGTTGGTAGCACCATTCGAGTTGTCCCATCCAGCAGGAAAGTTGAGGGGTCAAAAGTGCACAATACATGCAACTTTCTTTTCCTCATGTTCAGTGTCAGGAACAAAGGCAGCATGCCTAATTTCATTATGGTGTTGCAAATTAGCCTCCTTTAACCTAGCAACAGTCATTTGGCACAGTGGCTTAGTTTTCCATTAACTTCACTAATCATATTCCAAGTCCCAGTAATGATTTAATACTTTGTGTTCATTGCCAGTTCTGCTGCTGCCAGCATTTTACCTTGCCTTTTCCCACTCTCCCAGCCTCTATCGCTGACACACAGACAAAGCAAGCGAGGGGCAGTCAGGAACGCTCCTGCTACCTTTCATTCCCCCTTCACACCTCTCACCCTCACAGAAGCTATTGAGTCTCCTAGTGCTGGTGAATGTGCACTCAACTCCAACAGCACTCAATGTCCTCTTTATTTTCTCTGTGCCAATGCATTTTCAGGAATCAAATACATTCACCGTTCTTATCCTCTACCAAAACAAAATCATTTTCTCACTGGAAATGGAAAAAAGTCCTGCAAGTTCCAAAAAGTTTGTATTTTGTCTAAAAATCCTGTAAAAAGCAGTGCTTTCCTGCAGGACAAATGAACAAACAAAACAAAAGCAGACCAAGCAATTCTCTTATCTGCTCATTGACGTTTTCCTCCAGTCAAGAAGGAATTAACTGATTCCCCTTACACTCTAAGAGCATGATGATTGTTAACAGTATTCCATACATCCTCCTTTAATGTCCTTGTTTTCTCCCTTTTCCTTATCTATCCTTTCACCTCACAGTGGTATTTCTATCTTCTTTACTTTTACTCCTTTCTTTTTCCAGCACTCATACCTTACACCATCTTTAAAAATACTTCTTACGCTACTACTGCTGTTAGAGCTGAGTGAAGCTCAGTGAAAAATGATAATAAGAAAGCATTTGAAGTATTTTGAACTATTCCTTCTGAAGGAATTTGGTTAAGTACAACTCTACAGATTACAAATTGCATATGCTTTCACAGAGCAGACACAAATGCAAATACAAGTTCTTATTACTACTAGCCTCTACTGGTATTCTGCCTTGCAAGGGAGGGAGATACTGCCAAGATCATCTCTTTCTTGTACTTTCTACTTCTACAACACAATCTGGCACCTCAAACTCCCTGGATGCTAAAATAGCTCAAGTGTCTCTGCAACAGAAGTGGAAAATAAACGTTCTGGCCATTTCAGATAATTCATTAGACTTCCTTTTAACATCTGCATTAATTGAGTTTGAAAGCTATTGTGTGTCTTGCCTATATCTATGTGGAATTTTTATACAGTGCTTATAACCATGAGACTGAAGCGCTCATTTCGCCCTGCCCCTTAACGTTAGCAATGTATGGTTGCTGGCTTTCTCTATGTCCCTGGTGGAGGTGGAAGGAACACTTAATGGTCCTTCTCCAGGCATTAGTGCTGTTACATTCAAAATGGGACCAGTGTGCAATCAATTGGCAGCAGAAGTCTTCTGTATCCATGGTCAGAATTAGTCTCTGATGAGACTGAGTGCCTTAAAATAAACTGTAACAACTAATCCAAATCTGTTTTAACTGAACACCCATAGATATTGTCCCAATTTAAGTAAATTAGTATTACTTGCCATCTCATCAGCACACTAAAACAAGCACAAAGAAGAATCCCAGTAGAAACTTTCTGCACATACAGAGAATAATGAAAATGGCAAATGTGTTAGAGTAATTCTGAATGCTGCACACTTCATTAAGTCTTGATAGGTCAAATTTGAAAGGAGAGAAAGGCGAAGTCAGAAAGACTTTGCACTCATATTTCAGTTCTCCTTATAAATAGGTATTTCATTTTAAGTTTTTAATCATCTATGACAAAGCACAGAAGTATGCTTTATTGCTTACAAACTCAGCATAAAACACATTCCTGTTAAGCAAAATTCCATGTGCCCTGAAGGGAAAACAGAGTGAATGGGAACACTTTGGTGTTGTTACTGGGAGGACCAGAATACAGCTGCATCTTCTTGGCCATGCTCAAATCTGATAAACTGTAGAGCTTTGTGGTAGATGTTGTTGGGCTTTTTTTCCTACCAACACTAGTAAGGACTGCGTTGTTTACAAGCAAGTCATCGGCTTCTGAAGCAGAAAGGAGAGTTGCTCCATAGGGGATTTTTCCCTGGAGGAAAGAAATAAAAACACGAGATAGAGATTTGGCAGCAGCATATGCTAGACAAGAGACCTTCAGTGGACAGCTGATACAAAGAAGCTAGCTTCAGTCTCGCAGATGTGTTTTTCAGTGTTTGTTTCTGTAATCATTGTCAAGGAAAGATAAAGACTGGGGAAGCTGTCATTGTTAAAAAAAATATTGACTTAGGAATAAATACAAGTCATAGTGGAGTCACACTTCATAAATTCATATACAAGCATGAAGAGATGGGAAAGTGGAGAGATTCATACAACTGGCATTTCTGGAGAAATGAACCACTAAAGAAGCAATTAAAAGCCTCAGTTTGAAAGAATATTATCAAACAAACATATAGTCATGAAAGTAATTAGATGCATTTGATTACTTCATAATGGGCAGAGCTAATCAAGCTTGCTCGTAAACAAAATGTGTTCTGCTCATTTTAAACATAACTATAAATAAAATTAAAACTAATAAAGGACAGGGTACACTGCAATGTAGTTGCTACAACCCAGATAAAATCTACTAAAGTATACTATAGCCACACTGGTTCTTTGCACTCTGTATCTGCTGCATCAGTAGGATAAAAGAGCATCTGCTTGTCAACAACCCAACTACTTATGTCCCAGAGAGGCTGTTTCAAGTAGGTCACGGATGTGGAAGAAATGTGTGAATCTGTATTTCTGTTCTACTTGTGCATCTTCCTACAGCAATAGCATTCCCACCCAGAGTCAACCACAGTAAAACAGGCTGCCCATCAAGGTGGGGGGGGGGAGCCTGATCTGTGCTGTTTTTTACCTAACTTGATAAAGATTATGTCAGTCCTCAGCAAAGGAATATTATTATTAATGAGAATGACAGCAAATCTGAGCCTTCTTGCTACTCCCATCCCAGCCTTTATAATGCTGCAAGCAACATAAATGCTTGTTTAATGATGCTGTGCAAAAAGAGAGAAGAAATAATACAGTTGCATAATACAGAGCAATGCTCAAGTTTGATAATAATTTAGATGAGTACCGGCTTGACCTCTCAATCTTTGTTTGTCCAGCTTACTGCCAGTGTCATGTTACTAACTCCGTAATGCTTCACTCCAACAAATTGTATAAGTGTACACATTTGTATACATATTTGTATATACATAAGTATAAAACAATACTTAAAGCTTTCTGTGTAGATAAAAATTTAACCATGTTCACTAAATCAAAAATATCAGAGTTGTGAGAAACAAAATTCGTATCTCAGAAACAGATTAAGCGTAACATTTAATACAGCCCTTCTGGAAACTTCTTTGACATACCATTTATTGCATATCCCTCACCACACTGAGATTGTGGTGGAATTTAAGAGCACATCAGCTACAGGCAAAGCTTCATTTTTTTTTTTTCCATAAGAGAAATCACAAGTAGCTATTTCTTCCACTCTAGATTTTTACAAAGCAAGTTCTGAGCCTGTTCAGCAAACTACATTACAGTGAATATAAGGAAGAACAGAAGATATTTCACTTGCTCCTCCTTTGCCTTTATCCCAGTAACATTGAATCCAGAGAAGAAAGGGGGTCAGTCATTCTAAATCCCACGTCATTCCAAAGTGGTTTGTTAACATCACGCTTTCTGACAATGAGAAGCTAATAACGACCTACATACATTTGCAGAATTAAGCAAACTTATTACTATAAAAAGGCATACAAATAGAAGTTGAATGAATATGGAGATTCCACAGTGACAAACTGAAAGCTCAACCATTCCCATAAGCACCAACCAACCAAAGCAGAGCCGGGTGAAGGGAAGTCCTGTCTACTTGCCCTCCACTGCCGTATGCTCTCTGCCCTGTCTGTTCCCATAAGCCAAACTGATCTCCAGACATGACAGAAGCAGGATTCCTGCTCTGTTCAGTTCATTTTCTGTGCAATCAGAGGGCTGAATCAGTTCTTGCTAAGTACCATGTCAAGTGAAGTATTGGTAATGGGAAGAAAAGAGAAGGCAGAGATGATGAACAGAAACTTCAATGCAGACAATGAATTGTTTGGAATCCCACCTTAAGTCACTAAAAGGAGCTATGAGGAGAGTATTATCTCTCATCGAGCTGATGAATTGTTAACTGCTTAATCAATACAGAAAGTAATGCTGTGTCTAACTAAGAGACATTTATGTCTCCAAAGGAACAGGAGGATCTTTACTGTAGTTAAGAAATACGCTGATTACAAAGGAAACTGACAACTTTTGGGAGAAAGTATCAATCTGCTTGAAGGATTTCCAGAAGGAAGTTAATCAGGAAGACGGACGTAGTCTGGGGTTACAGAAATACAGAATTTCTTGCCAGGCAGGGAGCTCAGAACCTACAGCAGGTCTGCTAAATGAAGGAGGCAGGGCCAGAGAAGGGCCCTGGGAATAGAAAAGGACAGGGAAAGGAGAGGGTAGGAGGGGGAACTTTGCGATTTAATTTTAGCAATGAACAGATCTAGCACCACATGCTTTCCTTTTCTTCTTTCATAATTTTTATAAACAACTTACAGATATCTTCATACCAAGGTCTCCAGTTTATATTCCCCCAAAAAATAAAGGACTGAGTGTGCCTACACACATGCTGCAAAGCCTAACTGGAGAACTGGAATCAAATTGGTCCAGAAAAGCTCTTGGTGCAGTAATGGTGACAACTTCGAGTCTTGCTGCCTTGCAGCATGCCAAATCTGTGAAGGTCTCCAGGCGATTCTCCACGTGCTAACTTCTGTATTTCCTGCAGTCTCACCAAAAGTCTGCTATGAATTTACAAGTGACTGTATTGTACAGTAAAGGGGATCTGTCTGCTGATCCTCACAGCCTATGCAGGTTGAGCAACAGGAGTACAGACTAAGACTTTGTGAACTGTGAGATCAGCAGCAGTGTCAGCTGTACAAGCATTCTGCTCATATCTCTGACTGCATAAGATGCTACTCATCATCTGCATTTTTAGGAGACAAAATGGCAAACCAAATAACAGCAAAATAGGTGCAAAAACTGAAATTCCGTAACATCAGAAGATAAAACTGTTACATGCACTTGCTTATTTCTCCTAAGTCACCCATGATACTAGCTGTGCATAACAAAAAGAAAAGCAACCAGATGATGTTAATGAGTCCTTTTCAGCAAGCACAGACTGCTCCGAGGACTCTAAGTTTAATAGATTGCAATTTCAAAATGAATAATGGCAGTTACATCAATTAATGCTATAGAATCCACCTTTCTACAATTTGCAAACCAGAATTTATTTGAGTGCACAGCAGCCATTATTAGTTCTGGTCTCTATTGTAATTTTACAAGTGTAGGAAAAAAGATGACAAACTAAGAACTTGTCAAGAGTGCTGAAATAATTATTTTACATCTATAACTTCCTCAAAAGTTCATTCATTAGAAATTCTAGTCTCACCTGGGCTTTGAAAATCTGAAAACTTCTTAAAACCATTACTCTCCAGAGTGACATACTGTTTACATTATACTGTGTTCAGTTTTAATTCCAGACAGACTCAACTGCCTCCTACATAATGCAACTGTCCTGGAATAAAAGGACTTTTTTTTTTCCCCTCTCCTTTCAGGCATTAAATGTAGAAACGATAGAAGCAGGCAACATGTCTCTAGTGCAGCATTTGGGCTCTATTAGTCAAAGTGTTGTATTCCTTAAGTATACATTAGAGGATAGATATGCACATAAAATACCATATGTCAGTTTCAAAGCTATAATTTACATAGTTATTTAAACATATGCAAATGAACACATTAAGGCTGAGATACACACCAATAAAAGGAAATTATAAGTTAAAGCTGCCACTTTGTCCTTAACTTCCTGCAAGTGACTAGGTATAGTAGAACATATGGCACGTACACTCTCCCACTGCTCCTGCAGCTCCTGAGAGAAGGCCATATGTACTGGATTACCAAGACACAACAGGGCAAATTGTGAACACATGGTGCCTTACCTCCCTGTTTAACTCTTAAAAAAGCTTACACCTACCTGGATGCAATTCTTAAGTGCTGACCCCTTCTATCGTATCGCTCCTCCTGGCTCTTCTTACCGTGCAGAACAGTCTAGCTCAAGGTACTCTTCACAGTTTTCACAGTTTTGATAATTCAAGATTTGCAAGGAAGGGTTACAGGATCTTCTACTTTGTAAACACACTGATGGAAAAGCTTGTTCTAAGTCACATACGTCATTCCTGCTGGAAACAAGGCTCACAGAAAGTCCTTATGACTCCTCAATCTCCTACAGTTTAACTGTGAACCAAATACTGGATGTAAGGTTTGAGCAAACCAGCAGAATCACATGTGAAAATACTGGCAGTGATTTAAAATCATCATACAGTTGACATTAACAACTAGAGACGAGATAAATCTTAGCAGTATAAAGAAGAAAAACATCACAAGGGTTTGCTTCACAAAAACAGTAGAGGCTCAGTTTTGCCCTCCTTTAAAGAAAATCAGTTCTAATTAGAAGATAATTACATTTGTCTTTCCAGCTAATTGTATTTTCTTTCCTAAGAATCTTATTATTACAGGTTTTATTTTCTTAAATTAAAAAAAAAAAAAAAGTCATTTGCAAATTTGGCATTCATAAAATAGTGTCTTTGTATGTTCATAAGACTTTAAAATGCTTATTCTTTTTTAAGGTAGTCATTTAAGATTCCCTATCATAGGGAACAAACAATTATAAAGTCAGAGATTATCAGAGCTCCATTTACTTATCCTTTTTTTTTTTTCCTCCCTAAAGACAAGAACTGCATTGTTAAGCTTCACATTAGTTCATCAAAATCTAGAACCGTTATTTTTGGTGCATTCTTCTACAAGAACAATAGAGCTGCTATTTACCAAAATAAATAAGGATTCAAAGTTCCTGAAACTGTCTGCTTATGTCTCTCAACATTAAATTGTCAAAAACAACAAAGCTTTACCAGACATGTTAATTCAGATCTATAAATCTTACTTGAACATATCCGCAAACAAACAGACTGACAAATGGAATTCACTGATGTTTGCTAGGAAGTTAAAGAGGTACAAGGCAATGAAAGTACTTGAGATACAAGTAGTATCTTTTAGATGAGATAGCCAACATAGTTTTTATTATAGAAACTCTAAATAGGCAGTTTTTCTACAAAGGGAAAGGTACATGCATATTTTCCATTAACCTTCTTCCACTGTGAGGCTCCGTTAACAGGGCTGCATGCATTGGGAGGAAGGGGAGGGAAGTGGTCAGAAGGCACAGTAGTATGTCAGCACACATGCATCTATCAGTGACATGTGCCAGGAGCCAGGGCTTACAGCCACTCTGCAAAACACTCTTTTCTGCTTAGATCTCTGCCATTGAGTTGTGCTTGCACAAAACTGCAGCCTTGCTGTAGGGGTTGCTGGGGGGTGGAGGGGGAGAGGAGAGGGGAAAGGCAGACTTGGATTAACTGAATCTCTCCCTGGCAGATTGAGATTTGTGTCCCAGAATTTCATATTACACCAAGCGTCCACATGCACAGAGTATAGCATCAGAATAAAGAAATAAAAGAAACACAAAAAAAACCCCTACAGCTGTTTACTGCACACTTCAAAAAGCTCTTGCTGACATCTCTCCAGAAAGTATGGACATTATCTCAAGGTCACTGACAAACTCCATGTGAGTTAATTAGACCTAAGGCTACCATTATTTCAAATAATCAGGCCTCACTGATATTAGTTTAATTTATTGACTTCTGCAAAGCTTTTGTAACAGAGAGACAAAACCAAGGGAAACAAACACTCCCTACCCCTTCTGCTTGCCTTAGTTTTGAAAACATCGTTACAGATGAAAAAACAAAAATATGAAAGGATGCAATTTTATTGATATCTCCAACAGGCATTGCCTTGAGAATATTTCTGCAATGCTGTGCAACTGCTAGCAAGGAAGAGAGAATGCTCAATGACAGAACAGTGCTGCAGGATCATCTCCAAAATTTCATACGACTGCACTGAGGAAAAGAAGAGGAGCTCCAGATGCCACTAGAAGTTATCTGAACATTAGAAGTGTTTAGAAATGTCAAGGACCAGCATATGCAACCCATTCTTGTATTGTAAATGACAGAAAGTCATTTACTACTCTTCTTTCCTAAAGTCATAGCTCAGAGAAAAAGCATCCTTCCAGAATACAGAGCCTATTGGATCACATGTGATATCAGCCTAAAATAGTCCAGTTAAAATGATCTCACTTATTAACTCTGCATTCTCAGTGTAGATGAAGTACTTTATTTGCAAGTTGAAAGCATGTTTCCCGGAAGACTTAACAGCATTATGTCCCATTTAACTCACTGAGGAGACCAGATCTTGGCAAACCCTCCTATCATATTTTACAACAAATACTGACTATAAAGAAAAAAAGTGGGTGAAGTACAACAGATTTTCTTGGTGAGTATTTCTGATTGAAGTATTTCTGTAAGATCACGAGTGGGGAAAGGTCACAAATCATTCTTCCAGCCTTCAAAACAATCTCCTATGACCTGGAGATATGATGGAGAGCTGTGCCAGACGGAGATGGCCAGTGGTGATGCAGAGATCAGGTTTACCGAGGTCTTATGCCATTTCCTTTCCTCATCCAGGGTCATCAGTTTCTCTTAGCAATTGTATCCACAAAGCACTGTGCCTGCTGGCACCAGCTTTTCAAATGAAGATGTGGGATGGTGGGAAGGCTTATCACTGCAAGGGGTACTGATTGGGGCCAATTAGTAAGCAAGTGAGAATGGAGCAGCCATAGAACTCAAATGGAGAGGAACATACCACAGGGAAGATTATACTGTAATGTTATCCTTCATCAACCCTTCTACTGCTCAGCCATCTCCCCTTTCCTACTGCTGAAGTCAGTCACTCAGAAAAAAACATCATGATGTGTTGAGGAAATTTTCTTATCCCTCAAGCTGTGAAACATCTTAGCTAAGCAATACTTAAATGTCAACACAAATATGTTCTGATGTATAGAAAAAAGTATTATTATTATTATTTGAAATGCAATAGCCACTGTGAATTCTTAGTCAGGTGGACTATGCTATCTAGAAATAGCTTTAGGTAGCAGTCTGAAGTACCAGCTACATACCGCGACCGATTTCATCTGCTCAGTATGAAACTGAAGCACACTAAGGCCCGAATTTCTTACTTGCCAGCTTTTTCCAAGTTCCAATATATTGTGATTAGAGGTTATAGATCTGAATTCATTTCAGTCAGCTTATTTTTGCTTAGGGCCATAATCATTTAAAGACTGGTCCTAACTCCAGGGGTTTGTCATAGAGGCGGGACTATTTGCCTTGCTTTTGTTCTCCAGTGAGGTTTGTTGGGTTTCATTGTTGTTTGGTTGATTTTTTCTGCACATTCATCAGATGTAGATTGATGAGAAACAAGATGACAGGTCTTGTCAGTGTTAGTGGTCATAGCGTTCCTTCTTAACAAGTCTTCTGTACTCACAGCTTTGCTAATCCATCAGGCTGGCCTATAAAACCAAACTGAACTTCATTTTGCATCTGACTTAGAACCAGCTATCTAAAACTGCTCTGCTCTTTGCATCTGAATAAGGAACATGATGGAATTAAACTAATCTGTTCCTTTAATAATACTAACCTATTAATAAATAACACTGCAATAGCTACACCAGAATTAAGTATTCCTGAACTATTACAGATGGTTCCATACTCATTACTGAAAGGTTTCCACTTTAGTGCACCATGAATCAGAGTCTAAATACAGTATGTTGAAACTAAATTACTAATGTTCGATCAATAACCACATTTACTGTTCTCTAGTCTCGTTGATTATTAAATGCCTTGTAAGGTCACATAAACAATTTTCCATGACTTGCAAAATAATCATATCTGGCATTTAATTTTCTTTTTATTTCTTTCCCTACCTTTATGCAATATTATTTTAGTATTGGTTTAAGTATGTCCTATTCTCTTCCTTCTGACATTTGTTCTTAGAAAAAACAGGTTCCTCATCCATTAGCCATCTGGTTAACCATATTAAAATATAGTTAATCTTATTTTATCATTGATAATACAGAGCTCATAACACCTATGTTACACCTAGCTATTGTTTTTTAATTATACAGTCACTCTGCATTCAGAATAATCTATGGTTCATCTCCTGCTCATGGATATTGGCGGGGGAAGTGGGTTAAAGGGCAGGAGCCAAGTCAAGCTTTTAGGATGAAACATTGCCTTTGAAAATTTAAGCCAAGAAATATTTTTTTTTTCTTTTGAAGTACTAGTATATTCTCACTTTCCTCCCCCATGTCCCTCACATTAATTTCCAGTGCGTTTGTTTTGCTTGAAAGAGGAATGCACAGAGGAAAGGAGTCAAATGCACTGACCCATAAAAATACAGGCAGACCTGGCCAGGCTGAAGCTATTAAAAATTGCTACCTGTAGCTGATCATAAATCTGACCTGCTATTCTTGCTATAGAAAGCTGGCATAAAACTAACGACAACATTAACTCCACATCCATTTCCTCCAATTTTCACATCAATAATGTTTTGCACTTTAACTGGTATCATACAGAGCATCATGCCTACAATTTTAATTCCACCCTCCTGCGGGTCTTTAATTACATAGTAAGTTTTCAGTCCTCTGGCTCATAAGGGCAATGAGATGGGCAGTAAACAACACTGATATACCGAAGAAGACTGAAGATAGTTTTTTGAGATCACAGACACTGATCAAGTAAAAAAAAAAATAATAATAATAATAATAATTTTTTCTACTCTGCAAAATAGTAGGGAAAAATAAATGTTCCTGAACATGTAAAA
>VXAB01012580.1:17398-41618 GCA_013399175.1 Odontophorus gujanensis | reverse complement strand
TTAAAAAAAAAAAAAAAAAACAAACCAGAATTAAATTTGCCCAGGCAGCATTATAATGAACATTGCATAGCTTTTAGTGCTTGACTTCACAGCCCTAACATTAATCTTCTATATACAGTCTTATTCCATGTATGTATGCTGAACTGTGAGAACTACCACTTGAGATCAACATAAGCTTTCTCTAAATTCTGCAAAACAATAGGTAGATTACCCACCACCGTAAATAAAATAAAGCTCTCCTTTTAAGTATAGAGACTCACTGTTGGAAGACTATTTTCACTAACAAACAAGTAAAGTACTATGCTGTTCCGTGTTTTACTTTTCTTCTAGGAAATAAATAAAAAAATTACTTGCAAAGAAAAATCAGGCTTTATTACAATAAGAGACACTGAGCTTAGCTTGCAGATATACCACATAACCAGATAATCAAAATTCTTGTCACCATTTAGCTACATAAATGAAGTGCAATTTATAAAAGCATGTATTTTATGTTTAAAAAATAGTTACGCAGAACTAGAGATTGTTAAGTTGAAGCAAAAGACTGCAAAAAAAGCTACTACAAAAACTATCTCCCTTTCAGCGTGCATCTCAAACTTAATTTAGCACACATTACAAGGTGTAGATTTCTGCCAGCCAGTGCTATATCAAATTGTAAACTCTTAAAAGTCATCAGCAGTGTAATTAGCATTCAGTATTACCACAGGATATAATTTCTGTGACAAGACTTCAACCATATTGCACACAAATTAACTTTATCTTAGAAAATTGAAGAGTATTACTTAAAATATTACTTATGCTCTAGCTCCAAGTTGAAACTTAACTTTTCCCCAACCTATTATAATAAGGGGGAAGAAGATTTATACTTGTGTATTAGATCTGTTAAAGCAATTGGACTATTCAGGCAACAGCAATTTCCTTCCCAAATCCAGTAAGCATAGATCCCATTTCAGTTGCCTCTTTATATATTTTTTAAGTTCATTATATTTTGTATAACATCCATTTTTAGTGTTTTCTCCTCCTCCAAAACAATTTGAAGTTTGAACAATTTGTCACAGAAATCAAGGAAAAGATTCAAGCCATCTATAAGGTTATTTGGTTTGTTCCTCAAGGTCTTAGAAGGAACTGGCTAGACCATCACTGTTGCATTTTTAAATATTTTTGGAGAAATTTTCCTCTGAAGTGCCTACTGCACACAATCTGAGATGAACAATATTGGTTTCAACTAGAACCAAGTGACCTTAACAGTAGGGAAGATCATTACGATAGCTATAGAGTTGGGTTAGCTGGCTTTGCCTTTTCTTTTTGTATTACCATCCATGAAAACATCACCTAGAAAGATGTAACCATTTACCATGCAAAGAATACGCAGATCCTAAAAATGGATTAAAATTACTATGTGTGTAACTTACAATACACTAAACTTCAAAGCAAGGTTTTTGGTATAACTCAGCAAGCATAATCAAGAGACATTACAGATTTAAGTAATAGTAGGCATTGTCTCTCCCTCCTGAGGAGTCTTGAGTAAAATTTTCAACAGAGAAAATCACTGAACATGGAGTTGCAAGTACATCATTGGATAAAGAAACATTAATGTTCACCCCTCTGGCTGTTATTTACCCAGTTATTTGTCCTTAAATACTATCTGTTTTAGTAATAACAACACTAAAACCATTTGTGTTTAGCACTTGTTCAGGATTTCATGCAGTGTCCCACAAGCAGGTTTTGCCCAGAAATAATTCTTATGCAATCTTGCAGTAACATCTGCTATTATTACCTCAAAAAGCCCTTACACAGATACACAACAATGCATCATTATCTATGTAGGGCAAACCAGGTGTCAGATGCTTGCAGAAGCCTACCTGCCCAAAGAGCCTGACAGCAGCCACAAAACACAACTCTGAGCAGGATGGCTTCATTGCCTTGCCTTGCCTTCAACTCAGTTTTTGCTTCTCCTAAAAGTGTACTCCTGATCTCTCTTGTTCTGATGTAATCTATGGGTCCATCATCAAGGCCTTCTGATCTCAATATAATCATTATTTTTCCCTTTGGCTCTGGCTCCCTGGCTTCTCTCCCCAGCCCAGGCAATGCACACTGCAAAGGGATGCCAGCTCCCCTACCACCAGGCCTTCCGACCAGCCCACTATACAGCTCCTTCTCTAAGCTCTCCTTTCTGTTTAAAGATACATCAAACACTTCCAAAAATATTCCTTTCAACATTTTTTCTGAACAGTCAGTTGCTTTTTTTTGTTTGTTTGTTTTTAAATCATCCACGTTCTTTACCTTCCTCCCTCCCCATTAAGAGGGCCTACAGAAGTCCTTGTGCTGCATGCTACTGTAAACACAAAGGAATAACATAGGCCCCACGCTGAGGAGGCAGCTATTTGTTTTTCTGTTAAATTCTCTCACATGCTTTTACTATAGGCATTTTTGCATTCAAAGGCTCAAAATTCAAACAACACCAGAATTCCACAGATTCTGGAGTATTAAGATATGAATTCAGGATGCAGGAGGCTGGCACCACTGCCTCTGACAATGCAGACTAAGGAGTGAGGGTCAGAAGCCAGAGAACATGATATCGCTATGACCTTTTCACCATTAAGACACATCTTCGTCTTTTTCCTAGCTGTAGCAAAACAATTGAAATAATGATCAAAAAAGACACACACACATATATAAGTAAATCATACTATTTAGTTGCTTGCAGTAATCTGGTACAGAAAGTGATGCCAGTCACTGCAGCAAAGGAGAGTGGAAGGTACCTTTAAATCATTCACAGAAGTTATGTATCATTAAAATCTTTACCAACAAAATTTCCAGACAATGTTTTAGAAGCAACCAAACCCAGAAAAATTCACTACTAGGAAATGGGGACATTCTAATTAACAATAATTTGTATGATTAATTTCTGTAATTTGCAAAATCTAGTAACACAGATACTATTTACTTTGGCATCCCACAAATAGTTTAAGTTAACCACTGTCCACTACCTGCATTTATAATGCTAAAAATAAAAAGAATAAATGCTTTCTGCACAACTAATAGAGTAAGAACCTTGCAAATAACATTGAAATAAATGCATGTGTTTTGAAACCAAGGAGTGAGATGCTATTAAAGAAGATGCTTTTGATAACAGATACTATAAACAGTTATAATGCAATTTGATTCCTCCTGGACAGATTGTTTGTATTGAAAGAGAAAATATTTCATAGCTCAATGCAAATGGAGTTTGTTTCTTAAAAGGAAGGGGCAGTAGTATGCTAGATGGTGACTATTTTCAAGCTTTATATACTGATTATCCCTAAAGCTCTGGTTAGTGTGATCATTATCATAGAGAATTACCTGACGCTTTCACTGATGACTAATTTTGCCACCCTGCTGGTAGCTAATCAATTTATCTTGCTGCACATATGCTAAGCACATACTTCCAAAATGTCTGGCGAAACACTCAGTATTTTTTCTTCATAAAGCATGTTTTTTCACTAGCTTGCTTGCTTTTCTTCCACCTTTTAATTTTTCCACTGTGGTCTAGATGTCTAGGTAAGGTAACTGAGAAAGTTCATAGCCTTATGTGTTTTGCAGGATGTACAGAAATGCAATCACAGAGGCCCCCAGTGAAGTACCTGGGGCACATACAGAATCTCCCAGAAGCCCACCTGCCACTGTAGCAGAGCAAGTACATCAGAAAGGTCTTGTGTAGTACCTGTCAGCCCTATAGAGAAATCTCACTCAATCTAAGAGATCTCAGAAGGAAGCAAGTGCCTTTCTGTAGGCAAATGAATCAAGTCCAATATCTCTTCTTGTGAAATAAAGGAAACGTTAGAAAGTGATAAAAAAAAAAAAGTTACAATTCAAGTTAACAAAGAAAAGTGCTACATCCAACAGGACAAGAGAGAGAACAGAGTTTGAGCGCTCTTACTATGCTACAGTCCAATTACAGAAAATCCAATTTCTTACTTGCTTAAACTATAGCTTGCAAAAAAGAATATATTTCTGTATACAGAATATATTTCTGTAACACAAAAGTAGCCATTAACAACTTCAGTTGCTGCCTAGCAAACAAAGTGGAAGAGTAAAGTTTTAACAGCTGTTGAATTTCCAGGGCTAGCTATGACATTATTTCCCCTTGTGGCCTTGGGCAAGTTACTTAACCTCACTAGATGAGAGTCCCTGTCTGTAAAAACGAGGATAATGATATTTACTTACCTCTCTCAGAGGAGATGTGAAAACTAATTAAAATAATTTGTGTAAAGCGCTTTGAACCTGAAAAGCACTTCTCAAAGTGCTAAGGAAATAAAGTCTATATAAAGACTTGGGGGGAAAAGATTTGAGTTACAATGTAATGTATCAGTTTAAGAAACATAGTTTGGTTTTCTTTTCTTCTATTTTTGCACCCAGTCAAAACTAAGTGTCTGAGATTATTTTCCTCCTATAGAATTGGTGAGATATAAAAGATAAGGCTATTGATGCATTTTCATAATACTGACCAGTCTGTACACTTCCCTTGATTAAACATACGCAAATGGACAACTGGAGAAAGTATTCTTGCCCTCTGAATTCCAAAACAAATCAGAATTGGATAGGAATATTGATATTTTTCTTACTCATAAGTGCTGAGACATTTATTTTGATCAATACTTGGACACTGGTTATTTTCTTGAACTGAAATTAGTGAATGACATCCTATTCAGAGTGATTAAGTGAAGCCCTTCATTGCTTCATTATGTTATTCTACACCTGTGCTAAAAAAAAACCTGTGTAACTGAATATCGGATAACTGCCAGAAGGAGAGATGCATTTGTTTTTATGCAAACAACTGCATTTCCAGATCTGAAGAGTGGCTGAGCATTAAATTTAGATGGATTACAAAAACAGCATGGTTGTCTGGGAGCAGTAGTTTACCTATCAGAAGCGATACAAAAATAGGTTAAACCATACAACCATTATAGCATAGCAGCAGAAAACTCTGGGGCATCAGAAACTCAAACACAATGATTCTTTGTTTACAGGAGAGAAAGAAGACCTCTTCCTAAAGTCAACCAAACACCAATGCAAGTGCACTGATGATCTTCACGGAACTTTGAGAATGCAAGCTAAAGCATGATGTTGCAAAGGCAGTAAAGACCCAGACTGGGCAAAAAACTTCATAATTTATGTCATGACTACATCTTAACATCAGTTAAGTTCTAGAATAGTATGCAGTTATAGCTAAATAAAGCTATTTACTGTTATTTCAGAAAAAAAAATCAAAAAAGTTCACAGCATCACGTAAATTAAACAGATATTTCCTCATTAGATAAATGAATTCTAATGATTGTTTGTGCTCACTGTCTGTTAATGCAATGGCATTACCAAGTCATCCTGTCAGAAAAACATTAGATGCAATGGATTAGGCTAAGTTCTGTTTTCAAAGCACTCATAGGAAAAAGTACAAAATCGAATATGAACTATTTACTACCATCAGAACAAAGGATAAAAACCTGTAATTACTATACCACATTTTACTTGCATCACTGTCTCAATAAAAAGGTAAAGGGAACATGAGAAAATCAGAAAATAAATTATTTCCTTAAAAAAATTAAAAAAATACAAGATTTTATTGTATTAAATGGTCAAGTCAGCCTTGTACATCAACAGATGGAAAAAGATATCAAGATGGAAAACGTGGACAATTCTGTTACGATTTTCAGAGAGTATATTTCATCATTGGAACTGCTAGGTAAATACTTCAGGTTACTGATGTTGAAATTGGAACAACTGGAACTAATCTAGAATCCCATGTTGCTTAATCTTTTGTGGTGTAAGCTTTAATTATTCTGCTACTTTATTACACTTTCAAAAAGAAAATCAGGCTTGGGCAGAAAGATTAGAAGAGTTTATCCTGCCACCAAGAAGGCTAGCTCGAAAGTATACTTTCACAAGCAGGCTGAATAGTAAAGAGACATACCACAGAATGAGATAAACCAGTTGTAGAAGAGGCCAAGGTGACTCAAACTGGATGCTTACACTGGCAAATACAAATTTTTTTAGGCGGTTTCATCTTCTATTATCAATAAATAAATAAACAATAAGCCCACGGAAACAGGAAACCTGCTCATACACACTGAGGTACTAATTCATAGGTTATTTTAGTAATGACAGTACAATGTGAACAACAGTGAAGTAGCCCAAGAGGGGTGGCTGACAGAGCCATCTTTACATGAATTGTTAATTTAAAACCTGCATACCTGAACACAATGCAAAACATGGAGTTACATTTATCTGTGTTTTCTTCCATTTTCCTCATGGCTAAAAATTACTAATCAGACAGATCAGAACAGTTGATTAATGCACTTCATAATTACACACAATTCTGTAGATGGTGTAATTGTTTTATAAAGCACTTCTTGATTAGTGTAAGAGCATGAATAAAAGTTTTTTTGTCAAACAAGGAAAAAACATGACTGTTCACGTAAACAGCTTAGCAACACCCTTAGCATCACTATACCACTCTGGTATTCTACTACCAACTGAATCATAGTGAAAAATAACTACCAGAATTATCTCTAGTTTAATGTTTTCCTATGTGGATAATTCTGTTATGATTTTCAGAGAGTACACTTCATCATTGGAACTGCTAGGTAAATACTTCAGGTTATTGACGTTGAAATTGGAACAACTGGAACTAATCTAGAATCCCATGTTGCTTAATCTTTTGTGATGTAAGCTTTAATTATTCTGCTACTTTATTACGCTTTCAAAAAGAAAATCAGGCTTGAGACGAAAGATTAGAAGAGATGTTTGTATCTCATAACACATTTTCGGTAACATTGTGGGGTGTGCATATCAAGTGTTTTGTTGTAAAGCTTCCTTCCCCTCCTCCCTCTGTAAATGAGCTTTGTGATGCATTTGGTACTTCTCCAAGCTGATTGCTAATCATGCACAGGCATTAATATCCTGCTGCTGTCTTTGCTTTTGCAGAATTTTCTTCATATTTTTCTTTAAACAAGTTGATTGCCATTTTCAAACACCTACACAGAAGTGAAACCAAGTAGAATCAATATTATCAAAAAGTTACTCTGACCAATAACTTTTTTAAAAACACAATTTCAAATAATAAATTAAAACTGAAGTAAATTCTAAAGCATGTCAGATCTTCTGTTAAAGGGAAAACAGTCTGTCAAGACAAATAAAGCAATTCTCCATTTGTTACTTTTTCTAAAGAAATAAAGCATACATTTTTCATTCCTTTATACAATGCCAAAATTATCTCCTATTCTGATCATATGTGTTACTTCAGTAAAAACTATAGTAGCAGCATATAATTTTTGTATTAAAGCTCAGACTCTTCCTAACTGTTGATATAATGCTTAACCACTAAGCTACACTCTTAAAACAACTGAGTCTGGAAATCATGTCAAAGTATTATAAATAAACCTTTCTTACTCAAATTAAGTTGCAAAAATAACCAAAACAACACTTTTCTTTTTATCCCTCCCTGAAGAAGTCAGTCCTCCATGAAAATATAATTAAAAGGTATTTTTATTTGGAATCAAGTCTTCGTTAAAGCAAAGATTAAGTGATCATCTTCAGGACCCTCTTGATAAACAACTCTGAGAAGCATATATTTATGAAGACTCACAGTCCTTCTACCTTCTTACCACTCACATTACAATCTCAAAGATTATCAGATTATAACCACTGTGTCATCATGACAATCTTTCTCCTTCCTTCCATGGAAAGGATAAGCAATATGCTTCACACATCTGAAAAGTGTTATGCTTCATATGACTTCAAGATGGACCTGAAATATCTCAAGTCTTACAAGAGGAAAAACTTCCCTCTGTTCCTATGAGTTCTTTGTACTGCCCTACAGCCTCAGCTGAGGTCTTAACTAATAAACTATAACCACCCTTTTTTCTTCAAGGCTGAAATGTAAACTTGAGATCGAAGACTAGTTTCTGTAAGTGGAAACAGCATCAATACAGTCTTTTGAAGCTGTCTTATATTTCAAAAAAAAACACAGAATCGCAGAATTGTAGGGGTTGGAAGGGACCTCTAGAGATCATCTAGTCCAACCCCCCAAAATAACCTATCTATTTTAGTAGTATTCATGTTAAAGGACGTAGCAGTGTAACAGAGAATACCAGCATATTGAGACTGCTAACTGCTGTCTGAAGAGTACTGCCTTTCTACCATTTCACTCTTCTTACCACTTTGATGTAACAGCTTCTGGCACCTCTGCCAAGACTAACCAATCCACTGTTTTTATGGCAATGGCAATAGGAAATCCAGCAGGACTTTCTTCATTTAAAAGAAGCCGGCTTTTGAGGAAACATTTTTCTTTAACAATAAAGGTCTCTTGCCTCTTTGGTCCACCAGTGAGTGATTCCCTCTGGTTATAAGAAGTCCCTAAAGTTTGCAGTGCAATTACATACCTCAGCAGCGATAGTGCTGATTTTTTGGTAGTTTTCATCATAAATGCATACATAAGCTTGGACAGTACTTAGCATAAAATGTTATAGTTACCAGGAACAAAAGCCACTATCAGGTCAGCTCATTAAAAAAAAGGCAAATTTTACATGTTATATTAAGCAATAATTGATACCAGGTATAACAGCACTTCTGTCTTCAACTGGACCTTTTAGCTAGACCTCCCAGGACTTCACTGAAAGAGAAGATATTATTATGTTTTGTCTTGGTCTTCATCTACGTTATGACAGAAAACAGAAGCATCAATGATAATTTGATGTTTTTAGTTACCATCTTCTCCTGTAACCCATTTCAGCTCAGTGTTAAGTGGAAAAAAATGCTTTAACAAGCAGCATTAACATTATTAACAATGTTTTAGAAACCCATTTTACTGATGAGAAGACATAATGAAATAAAGAAAAGAAAAGAAAAGGATACAAAAGAACTATGCTGTTTCCAAATCCCCCTCAAATTTTAAGGTGTGCTCTCTGAGCCTGGTACTGCTGACAAGGTGAAAAAAAGGAGTAACAGATTACAGATTGGAAGAGAGGTTTTAATTTCAATTATTTCTGCATACCAACCTATTCTTAAAAGTCTATCAATTTTAAAACACTGCTGATAAATAAACACATCACTTAGCTCAAGGCATAAATTCTTGGGACAGAATTTATGCAGTGCTTGTATTACAGCTCTTCTGCTGCTCTGAACAGAAATAACTTTACCCTCAAGGTGAAGACAAACCACAACAAATGGGGGCATTCACCAGTAGCTCTGTGTACCTCATGAGGAGAGCTGTATCTCAAATTGTAGTCCCTCCAGCGCTACCTGAAAAGCTCACTCTTTGGCAAGCACAACCTAAGATAAAGTTTGGATTTACCAAGCCTATTTCCTCCCATTTCTAAGGTGGAGGGGAGAAGACAGGAAGGGGAACAATCTTCAATGACTTTTTTTTAACCAAAAATAAAACTTGAGATATTTTCTTGCTATTAAATTAATCACTGCCACCAGTGTACTGTTCTCATCCGCTTTCTGAGATCTGCTGTCCAAACTGAGCAAGATAAACACGAACTGTCTTCCATTAAAGAACTGCTCTCAATGCAAGCACTCAGTCAAATGGTCCAAGAGATAAAAGGCACTATAATAACAGCAAAGCACCAAAAGCTATATAGACAAAGGAAAACCACAAGCAGTTTTCAATCGCCTCTTATGCCCTGAGCCATGTTACATCACACATTTCCTTTTTCAGGTTTACAAAGTCTGACATTTTTTACTGAAAGCTTCTATATTTCCTCCACAGATGGAAGAGAAACATTAAGCATCAAAATACTTGAGGAGGAGGGAGGAAATCTTAACACAAACAAAACAAAAACCCAACCCACCACCCTACTCACTCAAAGCACACTTATGCTTTCTTCTCTTTCAAACTCTTCAAGTCTAAATTAGTACCTACAGTTTTAGTGAAGCAATAGAATAAACGATAACAATGAAATAAGCAAGAATATGAAAGGCTTCAAATGGCTCTTCCTGGAAGCATCACTTCTTTTGTGGTTTTCCTGTTAGTTTTGTTAGAAACACATTATTAGACTCATCGCTTTCCCTGCCATGCAACCAATAACTGCCAGGACTTCTGATAAGTGACATTACTGAAGTTTTTTAGAACAAAATGCAAGATGAAATAGGCTACAGCTCAGCTTAATAAATTACTGGGTGGCAGTGTCTTAAGCCACAAATACCTGCATCAAATCTGGTAGACTTGAAAATTTTCAAGATGATCTACAAAAAAATGTCAGAAAAACTGATAGTTCTTATTCAGTAACTTGCAGAAATTTTTAAAACATTTTGTTGGGTAGTTAAGCATCTCACTTTGACATCAGTATGGATGTTAGACAGTTAGCTGAACAGCGAGGAAAACTTTTTCCACTATTAGTAAGTTTTCAGCTACAGGGGAATAATAGCAGCTGAAAAATATCTCCATCCCCAGTTTCACCAGACAAGATGTGCTCACCATTGGCAAACCTGTCTGTTCTACCAGCAAAGAGGAAACAAATACATATTCTTAGAATAGCCATCTGTTATAACAGGGATCATATGCTCTGATAGGTGTTAGGGAAGTTTATGTCACTCTATTTGTTAAAAGTTTCAACACTGAGATAAATCAACAT
Organism: Odontophorus gujanensis; assembly: GCA_013399175.1. Classification (NCBI taxonomy): domain Eukaryota; kingdom Metazoa; phylum Chordata; class Aves; order Galliformes; family Odontophoridae; genus Odontophorus; species Odontophorus gujanensis. The sequence continues at coordinate 31,008 of VXAB01012580.1, read as the reverse complement.
GGAACAGTTCTTGAACTGGTACTCAAATCTAGAGTCTGTTCTCAGCGCTGCAGCAAATTCAACAGACGGTCTTCAAAAGGCCACTTAATGTAGGAATAAATCAAGATCAATAGAATCGCAGTGCCTCATTTGAGAGCAAAACTAGATACCTAAAGCTGGACATGAGCCAGCAGTGTGCTTTTGCAGCCCAAAAGGCCAGCATCATCCCAGGCTTCATCAGAAGAGACATGGCCAGTGGGGAGAGGGAAGGGATTGTCACCCTCTGTCCTTATGAGATCCCATCTGGAGCACTGTATCCAGGCTGGGGCTCCTTAGTATGTGAAGTATGAAGAGCTGTTGGAGCAAGTCCAGAGAAAGGCCATGAAGATGAACAGAGGACAGGAGCACCTCTCCTGTGATGAAAGGTTAATGTAGCTGGGATTGTTTAGCTTGGAGAAGAGAAGGCTCCAGGGAGGCATCACTGTGGCCTCCCAGTACTTAAAAGGAGCTTATAGGACTGACTTTTTATGTAGATAGATGGTAACAGGACAAGAGGGAATGGATTTAAACTGAAAAAGGAGAGGTTCAGGTTTCACATGAGAAAGAAATTCTTTACTCAGAGGGTGATAAGGCACTGGAACAGGCTGCCCTGAGAAACTGTGGATGCCCCATGCCTGGAGATGTTCAAGGCCAGGCTTGATGGATTCCTGGGAAGTCTGATCTAGTGGCTGGCAACCCTACCCATGGTAGGAGAGCTGGAACTAGATGATCTCTGAGGTCCCTTTCTACCCAAGCCATTCTATGATTCTGTGATAGACCAGTGGTTCTGACTTGCAAAGGAGTTATGAACTTATGACATGGACAGAGTGAAGAGATCACACCTTCATTTTGGCACATAATTATATTTCTCAGGCACTCAGATGTCATACAAAACTTCTAAGTTTCTCAGTGAAGAGCGTTATTTCATTTTAATAAAGGATGCCCAGCTATTTTGAAGATGGCTGTGACAAGAGATCTCAAAATTACAGGTTCTCCCAGGTGAAACAACAGCAATATGATGATCCATCCAGTTCAGTAGTCTAAAATGATTTTTGAATGATTTTAAGTCAAGCAAAGAAAATTAATTTCTAGATTTTTTTTTCCTTGGAAGAGAAAGACTTACAGTACAATATAGAATCACTCACTCTCAAGAATTCCCACACAGGTCCACCTTTTGTCCTCTGCTCCCCCATAATATTGTTCCTTCTCTATAAGGTCCAGAAGTTCAACAGGAAACAGAGTCCTGATCATACAGGTAACGGTTACAGGCAACACAACTGCAACGTTAAGAACATGTTGATTTGCTAAACTGTAAGGCTCTGATGCAGAAGGGTATTTTAAAAATACAACTCACATTGATTTAAACCTGTTCACTAACAATTATTCATTAGAAACTTCAAGTCCAACTAAAACATGGACAGAAGAGAGTTTCTGCCAAGGTCACTACAATTTGTCAATACTTAGAGTAGCACAATAAACATTTGACATTTGCAAAAAAATATTGCATTGAGGGCCACAAAAATGATCCAAGGAATGGAATACCTCCCCAGTGAGGACAGGCTGAGAGAGCTGGTGCTGTTCAGCCTGGAGAAGAGAAGGTTCCGGAGACCCAATAGCAGCCTTTCAGTATCTAAAGGAGGGGCTATAAGAAGAAAAGGGACAAACTATTTAGTAGTGTCTGTGGCAACAGGACAAGTGAAAATGGTCTCAGAATTAAAGAGGGGAGATTTAGGCTGCTGGATATAAGATTTTTACAATAAAGTGATGAGATGCCAGAACAGGTTGCCCAGAGGTGGTGGATGCCTCATCCCTGAAGGCACTCACAGTCAGGCTGGATGGGAGCTCTGAGCAACCTGATCTAGCTGTAGGTGCCCCTTGTCATCACAGGAGGTATGACCTTTAAGTGTCCCTTCCAAATCAAATGATTCTAGGATTATATGTTAAAAAAAATAAATAAAGGAAGATACAAGTTTTTTTGGAAAAAAACAGTTGACAAAAAAAAGAAGCTATTTATCAATCCTGTTTTTCCTCTTGTGTGTTCATCCAAAGGCAAGAACTCCATTTCTCAACTGCTATATACTGAATGAAAAGAAAGACCAGGGAACAGAAGATACTTCAGCCATTTCAAGAGTATAGGTGTTGAAATCAGCAGTCTTATGAAGTGATATTTGACAGACTACAGACAAGAAGATCTTCATATTGCTCCACATGTTTTTAAACTGGTAATTGGACTTAAAGAAACTGCATCAAAGTGTACAATCTGAAGCTCCCTTGAAACAGATGTTTTGCACCAAGTAACAGTAAGTGAGCTACACAAATGCCCTGATTGATTATGTGGTCAGGATAAACTACAACATGAAACAGACTCATTTGACTTTTGTGCATAAGTACAGTGATTACATCAGTAATAAAACATTAATCTCGCCAGGTTCTGCACTGAGAATGACTATCTAAAAGAAGAAAACTAGTTAAGATTCTTTACAGATGCGATAATTTAGCAAAAGGCTTCCAGGGATGTTAAGCTGGTAAACTGGGATATTCTCAATACAATACTGAGACATTTTTCCTTCCTTCAAGATAAGCAAAAGTGCAAAGTAAAATATTTTACCAGACAGAATTAACAGTAAAAGAATAAGCATACTCTTAAAAAGGGTTACATGCAGATTTACAACAAGGGAAAAACAATTGTCTCTGTTAGAACACTTATTAATTCTGACTGCTTTTAGCTCAACTTGTCTAGAAAGTCACTACCTAGTGCACATAGCAATGCCAAAATGAAGGCTTGCAGCTTCCTGCCCTTGGCCACACCATCATGTTTCTTCCTTTGCATTGGCACTCACGCTCAGATGAGCAGGTTACGAGCAAGTCCAGCGACCTGAGCCATCCAAAGTAATTACTCTGCTTTCCTCTCCTGGATTCTCTTTCTCTTGGCTTAGTTCCTTGAACTGACTTACCATCTGGTCATAAGAGAGAAAGAAATCATGTAAGAGGAGTCCAGACCACAAAGTCAGGGGCGAAATGGAAAAGGGAGGTTAGAGGGCAGCAATTTGCTATAGTTCAGCACTCCCTTACTCCAGCTACAACATGGAGAATAAATCCTGGGTATCACATTACAAGAAAACAACCTGTATTCAGGTATGTGGAAATGAATTCTTCCACTGAACAAATGTATACCAATCCCAGTATACACGAGGGGAGTCGCTTCTTAAAAATACATTTTTTTATGCACATAATAATAACTTATACATTTGGTTTGATGTCTATTAACAATCAAACCAAATGATCTTTGTCTGCAGGAGTTATATACAGTTTACTAAATTCATAACCAAAATACGAGCATTCAGTATTAATACCTGGAATTTCACTGGTTAAGACAATGCATTTTAATAAATTCGGATCATTTAGTAAAGTACTTCCAATGACACTAAGTCAGAATGAAGCTATGGAAAGATATTATGAATGTGTATAGTTATTTTAAATACTCATCCATAAAACAGTAAGCACCTTCTTTGGAATATTTCAAAGAACTTGTAATGTTGAAAACTGAAGAATTTACTAGCATTAGTATTTTAAAGCCTCTTTAAATTAGCAGAAATCTTATGCATAAAGGGAACCCATTTTGGTCATTTGTTAGCAGACTAGTAGAATAATTTCCCATCTCTTTACTGCTGTTCTCTGTCCTGTTTGCTGCCAAATTTCTTGAGGAAGGAGTTAACCCAGTCCCTAATTGTGAGCTTTCTTTAGCTAATGGAAGATAAAACAGGATTTAAAGACCATTTTCAGCTAACTCTGTAATACACTAAAAGGTTCTTTGCTTGTTCAACCAGTCCTGACTAAGTTCATTGGCTATTTTAAAAGTATTTTGAAGATCAGAGCCTCTATTTAAAGAGCAGAGAAAATAAACCTACTTTTTAAAACAAACTCCAGTAAATGTTCTATATATTTCCAAATTTTCATTTTATTCAATTAATGAATGTTAATACTTCCATTTACCTAAAAGTAAAAGATATCTTTTAATCAACATATAGAGATGAGTCATTCATATAATGAGAAAGGTCTGGAAACAACAACAAAAAAGCTACGTCTGATCTGAACACTGTTTCTGTTTTTCAGTCCATATCAGATAATTCTTTTACTATCATTATTTAGAGAAACAGAACAGCCAATTGAAGTATATCTTATTACTGTCAAGAGAACTGAATAACAACTTAAAAATTGCACATTGCCTCTTTAAATCAACAGATATAACATTTATTTAGTATAGAAAAATCATTACCCTAACTTGAGTGTTAGACACAGTTTCTTAAGCAGTAACTGTATTTTAGGTTGTTTTATTAAACTGTAAGCACAAATAAATTTTATATCTGGTGGAAATTCACTGTTGAAAGAATAAACACCTTTCATTAAATGTCAACAAATTTATTTTCTCCATTTATGCAAGTTACCTACTGAAATTTTGCTTGAACTGTGGAAGATAGAGAAATGACATGAAGGCTGCATCAATCCAGGAGCCTGACGTTCTGGTTTACACATCTCATATTCTAAAAGAGTCAGATTCCAAAGTCTTGCCTTAGTACCATATATTTACAGGAGTTCATTACAGATAAATATACAGATACCAAAATCTTATATAATACTCCTACAGCTGCACAGAATTCACATTCAAAACAGTATGTAAATGCATTTAGTCGAGTATTTCTGACCTATTTTGGTGGGTATGTTTTTACATATATAATTGGGTCATGTTCCACTAATATCACGCTTTCCTCTTCAACTCATTTTCATTCAGTTATTTTATCACATTTGAACAGCTTCTGCTAATCCTATTCTCTGTCATATTTGGATTAGAGCAGCGCAGAACTTTAACATCATTTTAGCTGACAGATAGGATTTCTGGCAACCCTAAAGATGTGGGTGGAAAGGCTGCAAAGTGAAATGGTTTTCTTCATGCACACCTATTAGTTACAGTACCAGGCTACACTGAAAGAACCTGCAAACAAAGCTCCATATTCAAGAATATTCTAAAAAAACATTCTGTTCTTTTTATGATTAATATTTGTAATCCAACTATTAAATAATTCACAAAGTGTGCTTGCTTTCTGACTGCTAGGTGGGTCAGCACACCTGGAAGCAATAGCTATTTACACAACAAGGATGAAAATATAGAAGATATGTGCTAGGATTCATAAGTCGTTTTCATGGTAACAGCTATTTTGCAAGTATCTCTGTTCCACAGTCCTTAAGAAGCTGCCTTCCTAGATTTCTGCCTGTGAACCTTCTCTTTTTATAGTATTTTTAAAGAAAAGTGATTAAATAGTAGGCAAATTGAATCCTCAAATCAATGACACAATGAGGTCAGTAGGAGTTGTACATCCACCTGCAAAGAACATACCACGTAGAGTATGCAGGAAACATTTACCATTTGTGATAATAATACACACAATCCCTTCTCCCTCTGACCTACATTAAAATAATGCTAAGGTTGCTAAGATAAGCACCCTAAACTTAAGAAAAGCCAAACTGAGATTGTTAGTGCAAAGTTAATTCAGCCCCCTACTGCAATTTAGTCTTCAATTCTTTTTTAAGGCTCTACTATTTTTCTCCATAGAATTTTGCTTCATTTATTGCAGAGGTTGCTCTAGGGATTAATTTGAGTTATATAGTAAAGGAGACTGTCAGTAAAATTCCAGCTTCATTTCCTGCAGTAATGGGAAACCATGTAGTAAATGAAGCAGATGAGTGCCTCTATCCCTTTCTTTCCATCACACCTAGATCTGTTCCCTTTTTCCTTATTTCCCTGACTCACATTCTTTGTCTCCCAGTTGCAATGTCTTTACCAGGCATTTCATCCCTTCCCCAAGATTTCTCTTCTACAGAAACAGCATCTGCCTGCAGACTGGTACAGTCATATACACATGAACAATGGGGAAAGGCTCCCTTCACACATTGTCTGGGCAGCTGAAGGGAAAACCTAACATCAGAAGAAGAAGAGACTCTTTACTCCAAAAGTAATGCCTCCTATTTATTTCCATGGAAACTACAAAGAGCACAATAACACTGGTAGATAAAGCACTTTCTCAGCTACAAAACACTTTTTCCAACACTGTCACTATCATTAGCTATGCATTTTTGCCAGCTATAAATAAGAGCCTGAATGCTGTGCTTGTAAACATCTGCATCAGAGGAGATGACCCTCTGTCACCACTGCTGTAGTACACCACCCACCACCTCACTGTGCTCATATCTATAAATGTTCAGTATGCATCAGCAAATGTCAATGGGTGCCATTTTTTCCCCACATGAAAATTTCAATGACATTGTCTTTGTTTCATCTACACTTCAATGTCATATTCCATTTTGTCAGACTATCCCTCTTCTGCCTGTCACAAAGCAACAAAATGTAATGAAATACTAGTGGGAAGGTTCCACCACTGCTGCCATACTACTAGCATTCACCTCTGATACCATGGGACAACATAATAAAATGTTGGAGGCATTACTTTCAGAGCAGCCAACTCATAATTAGTATTAGTAATGAATGTAACATAACAATTAATAACCGTATTTATATTGCAATGACCATTTCAGCTTTTATTCAGCAAGGACTTCTGAATCAATAAACGCAGCTAGAGATCAATGTCAGTTCCATACGTGACCTCATCAAGACAAATGGATACAGGTTTTATTTAAAAAACTACCTGTGAGTTAAACATTCAGGAATTGTTATTCAATCCGGACCTACCATGTCAAGAAAAAAACAGAATTAAAGAAATTTAAAAAAAAGAGCTATCTTTTTCTTTTTAATGCCCACATGCAATACTGAGCTTGCAAGGGTGTAGGTGACAACCACAGAAGCATGAAGCAGTTATTGAACATTAGAATCATAAACAGATCAATATACAATTGGAGGAGTTAACAGCATATACAGTGACACCTATTAATTGAACTCAGTTTATCTGAAGCTCGTGTGATACATTTTGGTAATAAACCTAGAGTCAGATTCAGCTGGAATACTAGACAGAAACAGTAGCCAGCTAGACTGAAAAAAAACAACACACCAATATACTATCATTTCCTTGTACTCAAATTTGGGACTAATAACAGGATGTGTTCATCTTCTAAAAAATTCTGTTCTACATACATTTCTCAAGTTCGAAGTACAGTATGGTAACTATCTCACTTAGTTGAAGTCTTTTTCCCTGAAGCCTGTAAACTCCATGAAACAAGGTTACCTGACTTCTCATTGTGCAACAGTTTTCCCAGTTTTCAAATAAGAACAGATAAACATTTAAAATAATTTTAAAATGAAAGTTTATTTGCAGTTTCATATCTTAGATCTAATGCATTATTTTTAAATACTCATGATGGACAATTCCACAAGAAGCTAAAGAACTCGTGAAAATCACCTCCACTTTCTCCATGATGTTCAACACATGCCTATATACACAGTTAACTTCTGAAAACTGAGATATACACTCCAAATTCATGCTTCTTGGTATCCTTCACTTATCTGTGTATGTAGAATCCTTTTATAAGATAGCAGAAGAAAATAAGTATCTTATTCACTGATACATCTCTTTGTTCCTCCCTCTTAGTTTTTCGGATTTGTATTTAATCACCGTTTTTATCCTCCCTTTCCACAATTTAACCAATACTTCTTCATTATCTTATAAACAACATACAGTATACAAGTTGGAAAACTCCATTTGTCTTATCAGGCACTGTAATCGTGGGGTCATTATCTAATTCATATTTTTCCAGACTGTATCAAACAGTTGTCAGAAAAAGACTGATCCTTATTCATCACTTCAGAGGATAACTAAATTGCAGGGGTTGGAATGGACCTTTGAAGATCAATGAAATCCACTGCTAAATCAGGTTCCCAACAGTATGCTACACAGGATAGCGTTCAGGTCTATTCTGAAAATCTCCAGAAAAGGAGCCTCCACATCCTCCCCAGGCAGCCTGTGCCAGTGTTTTGTCACTCTCTCAGTAAAGATGTTCTTTCTCATGTTTGAGTGGAACTTCTCTTGTTCCAGTTTCTGACCATTGTCCCTTGTTCTATGGCTGCACACCAGTGAAGAGTATACTCCCACCAAACTAACTCCCACACTTTAGATATTCATAAGCAATACTGAGATCCCCTCAGCCTTCTCTTCCACAGGGTGAACAGCCCCAGGTCTCTCAGACTTTTCTCATATAGGAGATGCTCCAGCCCCTCATCATATTTGTGGCCCTCTACTGAACTCTTCCTAGAAGACCCATCTGTTTTCAACTGGGGAGCTCAGAACTGAAGACAGAACTTCAGAGGTGGTCCCACCAGTGCAGAGTGGAGGTGGAGGATCACTTAAGCAGTTCCCCAAACCAAATAAAAATGCCAGATTTCTCTTTCAATCAAATGCATACTAGCAACATGAAAACGCATGAAATATCAGTGCATTTACTCTATCCCCCCCAACATTCACCCGCTTTTGTTAAATTTTCATGCTATGAAACTTTAGAGTAAATTCATAATTGAGAGAATGAAACTAAGATCGGTTAAAAGCACGATTAGACAGAACCCTTTAGAAACAACCAGTCATATATAAAAATATTTTCAGGTTTTATAAAGTATATTTGGTAAACCTATGTTCTAATACGAGCAATCTAAACAATTTTTCAACTTGCATCATACTGCAGAAGTCTCAGGCACACTGAAGACGTTTATTTCTAGTGTGTGGTCTAGAGAGATTCATTAAATCTGTAGGGCTTAAGTAGCTCATAAAAACAAGACAGCAAAGATGCATATATCAAATATCTCAAATTACGACTAACAGAACAAGATATAACATATGTCACCAGAACTAGTGACTGCTAAATTACGACATTCCACAGTTTTAACCACTTTTATATTTTATTTTTTTTTTGCATAATATATCATAGACTTACACTGGCTAAAGCTTCCAAGCTTTATTAAAATAAATGTAGGCCTTTAATACACTTCTTTCTGAAGAAAAGATGGGAAATATATTGGAATTCAACCTTCTCATTCACACTTCAGTTTCAAAAGTCCACCTTAAATCCCAGTTCAATTTACTTCAGCCTTCCTCAGTGAGTTTCTGACAGTTCTCTTTTTTGGACTATATGCTGAAACTGCTAAGGCTTACAGCTACTTAGCTTCTGATGAGATTTATTCTTCCTTACAGGTTTTGTTGTGCATGTTTGTTCCTTTCTCCTTGCTTGGTATTCTAGACTTATTTCATTTGGTCTTTTTAGAAAAATAGCCTTAAGTACACAAAGAGCCTCTAATTTTACATATGACCACTTCAGAAATAGATGACAATCCAGGAACATAATTCCTAATCTCCTTATCAAGGTGTTCAGCATCTGTGTTTTCCAATTAAGCTCCACAGGCAACAGAATTTGAGAATACAGCAGAGCTGCTTTTGTGTGCCAAAGTTAGTATTATTCTTACCATGTCTGGAGCACCTATGCTGAGCATTTGCTGAAGCACTCATCAGCCTCCTGAAGTTATGCTAGGGATAGGCTTTGAGCATCCATACCTACCAGTAAGCAATCTTTGAAACCCAAAAAACATGATCAGATGAGGAGGCAACAATAATCTGATTCTTCTATTTAATAATCAGAGACATAGCATGAATAGACAGCCACTTAAAGTAAAAATAAAAAAAAATAAAAATAGAGAAACAATTTTAAGAGGAAGACTGAAAAGCCAAGTATCTTCATTCTGAACTCCTTCTGGGAGATGAGTGATTTGAAACAAGAAATCACTGTATAAGGAGCATTCACCACTGTCATTTCCTTCCTTAAAGGAAAGAAAGGAAAAATGTACTTTTTTTTGTGGAAGAGATACATGCAAATTTACATTCAGAAGGTTCAGGGTTACTGAAAAATCAGATCAAATCAATGAGGACACTTCAAGGCAGACTGGAGGGCTAGATAGATGGCAGCAACAAGGGAGAAGCCTCTCCCAACAACATTTTACACTGAAAATTAGCATTCCAGCTTTTGGAAAAATCTATGTCTACCTCATTCTACATGCAATTAAGCTTGTAAATTCCATACTAGTTAATAAATGTCTAATGGGAGTATAATCACACTCTTCAGCTTTACAATGTTGAAGCTTCTTTTAGGACACAGGACTAAGTAACTTAAGTACAAGACTAAAATAACAGAAAACAACAAAGTCAATTTTCAACTGCCCAGGTACTTTACCATTTGTTTGCATAAAATCAATATCCTTATTAAAATTAGTTGTTAAGGACAAGGGATCCATCAGAATTTAAAAAAAACAAAAACAGACACCACACACACACCAAGAAACCCCATAAATTAGTTGTCATTTTTTGTGGTGTTGATTTCAGTTCATTTTTTAAATGTCTTCTTTGACTTCTGAGGTATTCATTTATAGTCGTCCATTATTTTTGGAGATTATCACTTGAAACTTTCAGAACTGTCTTCTGAAGTATAATTGCCGCCACTAGGAATGAGATCTACAGACTTTATTCTTTTCAGAACATGTGGGGAAAAGAATTGTTGCCTGATTACTACAAAAATCCAAGGAATATGTCTGCATCTGCGAATCTTCCCATCTGCTCCAAAGCTCTATCAAACAGTCATCAAAACCACTTGTTATAGTGGACAAGAGCTTGGAAATCTGTATTTGAAAAAGAAAAAAATGACAGCAAATAACGTTTCAGGCTTCCTGGATTTTTGGTGCTTGACAATGGCAATACAACCATCAATCTGCATGTCTTGTAGCTGTAGATCATTTTGTTTCTTTAAAAGAACATTATATTTACAAAACAAAAAACAAACAAACAAAAGAAAAAGCTTTAAAGTCTTAGTAACACTAGCCTTTTCATCCTAAATTAGTCAGTGCACTAACACAAGAAGTTTGAAGAGAACAATTACAGATTTTCACGCTATCCTTAAGGATACAAAGTAGTACTTGCACATTCACTGCATATTTATGCACATGCATTTCCACAAACATTTTGAGGTCTGTTTGGTTATAGAAAACATTATAATCAAAGGTTTAGTTTTGGTGAACTGGAGAGGTGATTCGCATGCACAAAACCTAAATGAATTATAGTGTGTCCACCTGTGACTTCAAATATACTCTGGAAATAACTTGGCTACATGACAGTTATTTAGCATCTCTGAGTCCTCTCCTGCAAATGGAGAATGACAGAACATGAAGGAAGGCATTGGTCCCTAGGAATAGCAAAGAAATGCCCAAGGCCAAGAATACCATGCCAAGCTAAAAGCATTATTGGCAGGCATGTTCAAGCCGTGTGATGCCAAGCTACACCATACACAGATGCGCAGTCATGCATGCACATTCATATTGCCAGAAGTAACAACACTATCATCTGAATACACGGATTCACAGTAATAGATATGTAGTCAGAAAGAGAAAGCATAAGCAAAAGATATCTGCTTAGAATATATACAGTTTCCAGAAATCTCTTTTACAATGGCTGGTCTCTCTGAATCCCATTAAGTGACCACGTAAAACAGCAGAGCATTGAAAGGTACTCAACAAAAACCCGTTAGTAACATTTAACGTCAAAGCAGCTTGTCTTTTCTTTGCTGCTTCAGGAGATTTAGAAATACATAACCAAAATACCACATAAGAACCAGTACCAAAATATCACTAAAACCATTTATCAGCCACAGGTATAAATAAAGACAAAATTACGTAAACACGCATCCTCATCGTCATAAAATATTACGGGCATGTCCTTCATTCTTACTCAGTAGTGTTCTGTGATTCTAACTAAGCAGAAACTTATTTTGTTTATTTTTTAGATCACCGTGTAGATGGGAAAGAATCCTTTATACAACTAGATAAGTACATGGAAGCTCACACTAAAGTTTGGTCAGATTAGAAAAAAATACATTAGCATACATTAGCACTGTCATACTACTCTTAATACTGACTAAAATTAATTTGAACTTTCAGCATTTAGTACTCAAAGCCACCATTAGTATCATACATACACAAAATCCCTGAGAGAGTCTAGAAGTGATACAATTACCAAATCAAATTACATTTCCTTCATTTCCCTAAATTCTTACTTTCAGTATATCTCATCACAAAACCCTTTATCATGGAAACTACCCTCAAATAACATTTTTTTTTCTGAAGTCAATACAACCTATTTGTTTTCACTGTTAAATTAAGAAAATTCCTGAAAAATGAACTCTTAGAAAATTCCAATTAACTTTTTTCCCTTATGGTGAGAATCAATGAATCCTTTTAATTCACAAACATTTCATCCTTCTAGATCCATGACAGCTACTTGGTCTCCCACTGTAGGCAATGGAAGAAGAGCTCCAGCATCTGTCCAGCATCCTACAAAATCTATTTAAAACAGAGTCAATTAAGAATCTTTTCTTCCGAGTCCCCTGATGATAAAAAGTCATCACTGTCAGCTTAGACTAGACAACTACCTTCAGGATGGTTAACTCAGGTGATAATGAGGGTGTACTAAATTTCAAATACATGTATTCAGTATATAATGAGAATGGGCTTGGTACCATCCTGAGTAAGCTTCCTGAAAACCACTACACCGGTTCAGCAAAGTACGTTCCTATTTTTATTCCCTGTCTAGGAAGACAAAGCTGTAACACGGGATTAGGCTTTCCATCTAGCAACTTTTCTTTAGTCACATAAAGAATGTGTTCAATTTACCTCCATCTCACAGCTTCTCTAATAGGAAGAAAACTTGTCCTTCAGTCATGTGTACATACAGCCTGATTTTAGCAGGATGCATGCCCAGCACATAGTGAAAACAAGGCACTTCTGAATGTGCTTCAAGCTGGGCACTGCTGACATAACCGGTCATTTACAAATTCAGACCTGCATAAACAGTAATAATAATTTAGCTATTCAGTTTTGCCATTCACCCAAAAAACTTGGACAGGTATATTTTATCAGGTATTACTTCTCACATGTACCTAAGACGAGCAAGATTGTTAAGCATTTATGATGTCAACACCACTACATTCTCATCATATAAAACTTTCCAGCATCTAGTGTAGTACGTATCAAGCTGTTTTTCACAGTAGCATCTGTCTTGGATAATTCTTTCTCTGTCAAAATAAAATAAGAATTAAAGAAAAAAAAATAAAAGCAGCTCTTCAGTAAAAAAATAATCATAGTAGCACATTGACCACATCTTGAGTTTGGGCATAAGTCCCAAGTATATCTATTCTGAGAGCAATGAAGCACAAACTAGAAGTGAAAGGAATGTTACCATCTTTTACAATGGAAGGGGACTGCTGTTCAGTTCTCGCTACTGTTCTTTATGGGGGAAAAGAAAAATCATGTTTTAACATTTTACCTGTAACAAGATTACTGCTACTGAATTGTATGGTACTACTAGCATATTAATAAAAAGGATCTACTTAAACAATTTAAAAAAAAAAAAAACAGAACAAAAACAATCCCCACAATCTACTGAAAACTGAAACAGTACTTAAAAGATTTTATTTAAAAAGTGGAAATACTACCCACAATAAGTTGCTGTATTATTCTGAATTTCTCTTGCAGTATATGCCTGCCGTCCCCTCAAAAAAGAAAA
>VXAB01012580.1:1343-17371 GCA_013399175.1 Odontophorus gujanensis | reverse complement strand
ATGCCTCCCGTCCCCTCAAAAAAAAAAAACAAAAAAACCAGTTGTCAATTTTAATGAATGTTACAGTTAAATCAGCTCAGAAAGTCAAAATATGTAGATAAAAGGTAGAAAAAAATATATATCCTATGCGTGAACTACTTAAGCACATTTCTGTATATTTCTGTTAGTCATCCAAAAGAAGTATTTAAATGCTTCACTCCCCAGTAAGTACAGAAAACTTAAATCCAAGTAAACAGTTTAAATTAATTCTAGCTTGTATAAAGCTGTTCATCACAGGAATGGACACAAGAAATTTAGAAGGTTATATTTGGTTCTATAACACTCAGAATTAAGAAATGCCTTCCTATTTTGACAAAGATTGACATGTTTGAAGTGTTCCACGTCATCAAGTGATTTCAGAAATGACTTATTTCCTGCTGATGAACAAGAAGTAAATGTCTATTGCTCAGAAAGTTTTATTTTGAAATGCTTTATTTCACTAATATTCAGTTGGGGCAGGGGTCTGAAAAGGGTATCAGCATTCAGTGTTCAGTTCATATGACTAGTGTTTTTCACATGGAACTTCTACTTGCTTTTGCAGCTATTTGATCTGAACTTTTCGTATATGTAGTATAGTACTGCTAAGATAAACAATGCTGACTTACAAGTTAAAGTGTCTTGGATATTTTTTTCCGAAGTTAATTTTGAGACTTAAGCCAAAATCTTGCTACAATAATAAACAGATAACTAAAACCTTTCACTAGAATTGCTTAGACTAAAGCAGGAAGCATCTATTCAGGCGTTATAGGAGTTTTTAGAGTTTGGGAAAAAAAAAGAACACACAATCATGCCCTTTCCATAAGCTACTTGAAATGCTTCAAGTTCACTCAATTTCTGATATACTTCTAAAAGCAAACATATCAAACATATCAATAACATGTCTGAAGAGATTTCCAGCTCAGATGTGGCATATTTCTCTTACGAGAATAATCACATACAGCGAAAGGTTTTCCAGGATATCATACCATCAAAAACAATTCTTTGCACAACAGCCATGTGACAAAAGTATCTCATGCTTTTATTTCAAAAGCTTTTTTTTTTTTTTTCATTCTACTAATGAGTACACTTTCATTGGTACAGTTTATCTTAACTTCAGAGGGATTTCCAGAAGCTCAGAGACTGACACAGGCAACTGCCTTACCACGGGGGAGACATCAGTGCTTATTTATCAGCCCCCATCATGCTTTCCTGGAGAACAAAACAGAATTGAACTTCAGTCACTGAAGAACAGCCAATTAAACCCCTGAATCACTGTGTTAAGTCACCCTGGTCAACATGGCCATATCTTGCCTATTGCATTAATGAGTTATTTTTTGAGTGTGCAACGGCTCTTTAGCCCTTTCAGTATGCTGCATGCTGTTTGACTATTTGCTTTTTAATAAGAGCTTACCATTCCACATATCATTTTATTTCCCTGCCCCTCACGATTTTATAAGNAAAGGTTTTCCAGGATATCATACCATCAAAAACAATTCTTTGTACAACAGCCATGTGACAAAAGTATCTCATGCTTTCATTTCAAAAGCTTTTTTTTTTTTTCATTCTACTAATGAGTACACTTTCATTGGTACAGTTTATCTTAACTTCAGAGGGATTTCCAGAAGCTCAGAGACTGACACAGGCAACTGCCTTACCACGGGGGAGACATCAGTGCTTATTTATCAGCCCCCATCATGCTTTCCTGGAGAACAAAACAGAATTGAACTTCAGTCACTGAAGAACAGCCAATTAAACCCCTGAATCACTGTGTTAAGTCACCCTGGTCAACATGGCCATATCTTGCCTATTGCATTAATGAGTTATTTTTTGAGTGTGCAACGGCTCTTTAGCCCTTTCAGTATGCTGCATGCTGTTTGACTATTTGCTTTTTAATAAGAGCTTACCATTCCACATATCATTTTATTTCCCTGCCCCTCACGATTTTATAAGCATGGGAGAGAAGATAAGGTATAATAGTACAAAATCTTCATTCAATCAAACTGTAATACAGCCATAGGTAAAAAAGAAAAAGAAATCTAAGAATAATATTTGGACTTTCAAAGAAAAGAGTAAACATTGCCTCAGTTCTCTGTAAATATGACATCATGCCCTTAAACATATGACGCAGACCTTGTATTTCCACAAAACATCTCCCTTCTCTAGGGAGAACTTCTATCAAAAACGCCAAGAAAACACAATTGTTCACATACTGCACATGACGCATACCTGATGTTACATTAAGAACTCTGCTCTGACAGGAAAAAAAAAAAAAAAAAGACTGAAACCAACACCCGGAACAATAAATGTTTTGGTACTGTGGAAAAACTTTCATTTGAAAGGTACTAGGTCATTGCAGTTTTGCATTTCAGCTCTTGCAGCTGAATCTCTCTCCCACGGAAGGATGCTGCTGCAGAGCCTGTGGGTAAGGAAATGAAAGCAGAGTTAATTGCTGCAGGAGGGGCCCCATGAGCTGCACTCCCGCAGTCGCCTGCCCAGCACCTCGGGCCCTGCTTGAGGAGAGGCCTGCCACTGAACAGATTGGCCGCTGTGTGTCCCAGTGTCACACGCATAGCCACCATCTGGAAACAAACAGCTCAATCATGAAAGAGTAAAGATAACAAGGAAAATTTGAGCTCCTTGATCAAAAAATAGGAGATACTTGGTTATCTCCCTATTACTCCTGTTCTAAGCTACACTGAAGATGCAGTCTTTATCTCTCTTTACAAGTATCCTTTTAAGAACTACATTAAGAGCATCGCCACTTGAAAACAAAATCAATTATGCGAGGCAAGAGCTAGTACATTGTTAATCTGATGTCTGCACCCCAGTAAGAGGTACCATGGACAGAGCAGGCACATAGACCTGCAAGTTTCACAGGAGATTGCTGGTGAGACTCGTGGTACGTGGTTTGACATACAACTAAGCAGAAGGTCACAAAATCTCTCCCAGAATAATACTCAAGAGAAACAGCAGTTTCAGAAATCAAGTTCTGCACATCATTTGGAATCAGATTTTGGCCTTCACCCAAAACAGTCAGCTACCACTTTATTAGGGCAGCTAATTGCCATTTAGCTAGGCCAACGTCATAGCAACGGCAGCATGGGCCTGGCTGTACCCACAACAGCTAACAAGAGCTGGCCAAGCTGCTCCCCAGCTTCAGGAGTCCATCTCTAACAAGACTGACCACTTCTGTGGTAGCCTGACACTAATTGCACTCCACATTCCCAATGGTTTTCATAGAGTCAAGAGGAAGAGATAGCCATGTTTGCTGATAATGCCAGGGCGCTCTTCCATCTCTGGCTGTACTCAACACCCACACCAGAGTGAGGGAGAGACCACTGCCTATTCACAGGAGGATCTTGGAAAAACAGCTGGGAAAATATTGCAGAGCACAATATGCAGATGGAAGATTGACCTGGGAACTCATTACAGCCAGTCCTCAGATAAACCAGTAACAGCTTTAAATATATACATAAAACATATACACACATATATATAAACATGATGAGATATAGAAGCAAAGACTATTGCCCTCATTAAAAGGTGTTTTTACTTATTCACTACCCCAGGTTTCTAACAAGTTTTCCTCTGCTACTAACAACTCCTGCATTATTTACACAATGGCCAAACTATAATTGGCCTCTTTCACATGGGTGAATATCAACATGTAGAGGGGAAAAGTAGGACAGGGAGAGAATGCACATAACTGACTATTTCTACATTCACAGAGAAAACAGTTGTACTCTGACAGCATGACAGATTTGAGATCTACTGTTCTGTATCCATATATAGTTGACATCTAGCTTATGAAAGGTTCATTAAGCTATGAAAATATCATGTTTACCTTCTAATTCAAAGGAGAATAGAAATGAAGAAGAAATCCTGGTGACCAATGAGATCAACCATTTTAATGCGATGTAATTTTTCAGAGTATTGGATTTTTCTTTCTAAACCACTCAAATGCAACAGCTTTAGACCTAACATGAAGATATGATTTCTATTGTACACAGTACTGTAAAATTAACAGTCATTTTCAAGTTTGTAGGAGAAGAAATTGTTTAAGCCTAAAATATACATCCTATTCTACTCTTCACATTGCCAGCTTCTGTTTTATCTTAATATAGCAGAGTTTTTTCTGGCCTGCTTTTTCTTCATAGCACTTCATTAAAACAAATATTTTGCACCCTGAAGCTTTAACATCAACATGTATTCCCATTAAAAGAGATGCAATGCCATGAATTTAAGGGGGTCAAATTTTACCAGGATCATCCAAATAGATTTCTATGTATGAATTACATACAGAATCTATTTAAATAGATTCTGCACCTCAGCTCAGAAAATGATTTCATCTCAGTCAAAATCACAGTCTTAAAATATGTTATAAGGGAGGAAGGAAAGCAAGAAGGAACCAAGCTAACCTCCAAAAGCACAATATCTGATTCAGATGCAAGATGTAATGCAGCTCTGAGGAGGCAAAAAACACACACACTACAGCAAGGTCTGAGCTGGTGTACAGAATGTAAGGTGTCTCCTTTCATGTAATCCCATTTCTGTTCCTCCCAACACTTATTCCTCAACACAACAGATCTTTATGGCTTCACTGACAAGATTCCTACCTATTAATACATAGGAAGATGCGCAAGTTTAATGACACAAATAACATTCCTTGTGGATATAAAGTTTCTTTCCTAACAGATCTGTGGATTCTGCAAACTTCCATGTTATTTCACTGTATAGTATATCAGATCTAAGTTTTGCACTAAATATTCTTTTTCAAATCTACTCTCTTGCATAAAGTTACTGCACTATTGGGATTGACATTTCTCCTTAC
Organism: Odontophorus gujanensis; assembly: GCA_013399175.1. Lineage (NCBI taxonomy): Eukaryota > Metazoa > Chordata > Aves > Galliformes > Odontophoridae > Odontophorus > Odontophorus gujanensis. The sequence continues at coordinate 12,522 of VXAB01012580.1, read as the reverse complement.
AAATCACATACACTAATACTAGCCACAGCAAAATAAACAGTTTGAACTGGATCTCAATTGGGAGCTTTCGAAATAAACCCATCTTTTGGTTCAATCACTGTTTCTTTTTTTAATATTACTTGTGACAGTTGAAAGCAATTTTGAGTATTTACCATGTACTACTAGTTTTAAATACATCTAATTATCCACAAAAAAGATGCTATTGTGATTATTGTTATTAACTTCAATTAACAAAATCTGAGTTCAATTTTCAGTCTTAGCCCATGCTCCCTACTAAGGTATTAGGGACATCGTTCAGAATTCAAAGGGCCCATGATAGGCATCTAAAAATTAGTTGATTACATCTTATCTAGTCATCCCATCTTCTTTATACAAGAAAGGAGCAGATACTTTCAGAGAGCAGTCTAACTCACAGTAATATAAATGTCCAAATTTGGTCAAATGAATCACCTTCTGAGGATATTTAAAGTTAAATGAGATGAATTCCATCCTCAGTCTCCCGGCCATTCATTGATCTCCATCTGTGAAATGGGATTTATATTTCACCACATCAACAGGATACATATGAGGCCTACCTTGTGTTACTTGTGCTCCTAGGTAATATAAAGTAACATATAAACAACCATCTGATGCACACAGATTTGTATTTATTTACAAAAAGATAAACATGAGAACTTCACCTCAAATCTTTAGCACTACTTCTAGGACAGGTTATGTAGGGTTTTGGCTTTAAGTTTGTTTTACCCATTTACAAATATCACATCAGACTGACTAGTTGCTCCTTCTGTAACAAGGATCTCAACAAAAGAGGGAACACAAATCTCTGAAAACTGCATCCATCTCCAGACAGAGGAACTGGCTTTTGTACAGGAAAAGCTGATGTAGCAGAACTTTGCTAACTCCTCTATCACAGAAACATCTAAAAACTGTCTTCTGCCATGAAATAGTTAGCCTCTTAAGTACTGCTGCAATTAGAATGAGTTTATCTGCTTTATGCCACATAAATTCCCTCCTGGCCACATAAGACTAAAATCCAGTTCCTTTGTACCATCTCTCCTGCAGGTAATTCAAATCTCAGTTGTGAACATGGTATTATTCATAAAACAGCTTTCTTTATGAGCAAGACAAACAGTTTACCCAGTTTTCAGCAAAAACTCTCAGGGAAAGTAGTAAATCAGATAAGTGGACAACAGGAAAATTCCCATTCCCGCCCTCTTCTTCCCATTTAATACTGATAGATAAGAAAGTTTTATCAGGATGAGAATAAAGAGGTTGTAAAGAATAACTCAGACTAGTTTCTACCAAGAGCTCTAAATTGAGGGCCCAAGTAGCCATGTCTGAACAGTAAAGGTTTAATGACCAGCAAAGTATAAATCATGTCTAACCAAATACCTAACAGAAATGTTCACTATTTCTCAGAACTTTCATACATGAATAGAATAAAAATCTCTTCAAAAGAGATGGCCGATATGGTCACAGCAATGAACTGTTTGTTCAGCTCTGGGGGCCTTAACGTCACTTTTTCTACGTTTGGACTAATGATCATTTGTTTTGCCCAACAGGCCAAATCCTCAGTCAAAGATCTGGATCCTATTATGTTAGGCACCGTATAAATACATTACAAACTATGTCAGGCCCTGTTATAAAGAGACTGCAAAAGCAAACACTGCTTCTCGCAAACATGGAGCGATTCTTGATGAAACAGCTGTCACTAGTTACAGACCACATTCAGAATTCACAGTGTTAGAAGAGGTAAGCCATTACTCCTTGCACTTTTCATTTATTTCTTAAAACAAACAAAGAAAAAATTCACCCACCATATATTAGGATGCATGCCACAAAAAACACTAAAATGTCTCTTTTGATTTTTCCTACATATCAAGGCAAGAAAGTAGCCTACAAAAACATAGTAGGTTTAGAAGCCTAAATAAATATTTTAAATGATGGTGACAATAAATTGAATATTTCATAAAAGGACAAATCATATGTAAATGACTTGAAAAAAGAAAAAAAAAAACAGAAAAATGTAGGGATATAATTCAACTCACTTAATGAAACAAAGTATGATTAAAAAGAATCCTGGTTTAAGCCAGCCAGAACTGGCTGCAAAGCATTAGAGCAAGTCTGATGGAAAAAAATAAAATAAATAAATAAATAATGTGGCCTGAAGCAGTTGCTTCAGTGTGTCCATGGTAGACTAGCTCTGTGTACTTTATCTAGGAGGAAAAAAAACCAACAAAATGTATTTACTACTCCTGCAACTGCTTACCCTTTTTCACACTTTGACTGTACGCACGTAAGTAAGCATGCTGGCCATAATAAACTGAATATCTTTGATCAAGCTTGGCACTAGTTGCAACTATCTACAGGCCTCTGTTCACTTTTGCAATATCCTTCCAACTTCATATTTTCACCTACTTCTGAAGCCAAAACAGTGAAAATATTGCTAAGAGTCTGTTGTTCCTGACAACCTCCCAACTCCTCCAAAACTGATTACTTTTCTTCGTCATAGAAAAGGTCACAAAACTGAGTGGGAGAAAGCTATAACACCACTGACTAAGGAATGTCAGGTGATGATTTTTTCCAGCAAATAAATTAGCTTTACTCTCTGAAATCAGTTAACAAGTGTTCAGTTGTTCCGAGATAAGAAGAGTTCAACATCTGAGCCATTCCTAAGAGCCAAATTTCAACTCAAAGCAAAATTAAATACTCCCAGTATTACCTTGACACTAAGAGTAAATTTAAAAGCCATAACTAGAGTAACACTGACAAGTTTTATTGGAACTGTACTGATTATTTTTCCTTTAATCTCTATGTAAGACATATATTTTGGAATCCTATTAATGGATTCCATTTGGAAAGGCAGAAGTAAATTTTGGCTTTAGTGACATTTTGAATTCATCAGTAACAAATAGCATAGACATTCCCTGTCACGCCTGCAGAAGTCTGATCCACCACTGGCAATGAACATTTGGCTGGACATTGCTTTGAAAGCCATGGGTAAATAGTGCTAAGTCCAAAGTTCTGAGTTTTACCAGCTTGACACCAGGATAGAACAATAATAATAGTTCCAAATACTTTAAAATGGCAATTTTCATAGTGAACGTTATGCCTTGCTCACCTATAACAATACAGAACTTCCATCATCTCTAAAGTAGAATGTATAATAAACAGCCCACAATTAATAGCCTATGTACTATGTAAAGCCAATATCTGTGTATCAAATATTAAACTAAGTTCATGATTTTATAAAAGTGGACATACATTTGAAAAGTGACAAAAAAAATCTTTAGCCTATGGCTTCAAGTGCTTTTTGTCCCAAATGATGTTACTTGAAGTTTTCAGTTCATCCACTTTCTCATTCAGTTAAGAGTGCCCATAAAAATTAATACAGAAAACAACGTTTCAATCCTATTGTGTATAGTTGAAGTAAATATACAGGACAAGAGTGCTGAAGGCCTTACACATCTACAGCATATAATGAAACAAGAATTGGCCTCTGTCAAGGTCAAATGAGCATTTTCCTGTTGTTTCTCCGCTCTAACTAGCAGCTGAATAAGCTCAAAGCTTGATGTAAGAAAGCTGAACCTAAAGAGTAAATGCAAGATAACTCCCTGTTATTAGTATATGAAAAAGTTATGACAAGAGAAAAATTGTGGAAGAAAACACTACACATATTGGCAGACTTCATTTGAGGAGATTATTAATAACTACCAGACAGAGTAATCAAATACATCTTTAATTAAATGCTTGTGTTGTTACAAAAATAAATAAAAAGTTCACTTTAATTTCAGGATGCAGAAATCCTACAATTCAGCCATTTTTTTCATCCACCGACAAGAATGTGTTTATTTCTCATCTCTTCCTGGACCTTGCAAGGATGTATCTGTCAATTCAAAGATACATTTGTAAGGATACTCTCAAAGATACTTTGCTAGCCACTTTGGTAAGATTGTATTCTTCTCATAAAGGGTACCTGTTAAGCTACTGGTACCAGCAGGTGGAAAGAGGAACAGGGAAGACTCCAGCCAACAGAAAGTTATCCACGACAGTGCCAGAGCAGCTTGGCAGAATGCAGTCCTTCTGGCAGCACTGTTATTTTTGGGCATCTGCAAAAGAGGTACTGTAACACAGGTCTGGACCAAACTCATGAGATGTAGTATTTTGGTCCTCCCACACTTGAAAGAATAAGACGCATTCAGCTTTTAAAGAGAATTCCTGCTATTAGATACATGATTTTTAAACACTCTGAGGAAGAATAATAATTACTGTTCTATTTATTTCAGCGGGCTTTAAGTCACATCTCAAAGAATAAAGCCACTTAGACACATACACAAATTTCTTCTAAGTAAGGTGAGACAAAATAGGATTATAAAACACAAGGACTGCTTAAGAGAAGTTTAGACAGCATTGTATCTTCATGCTACAAGAGCGATGTGTCAGAATACCTTCTACAAATAATAATAAAAATCTCATCCAAGAGACTCAACAGTAGTTAGTGGCAGCAAGTTCAACAGGTCAGCAATTCCATGGTCAGAATGCCAATTCACCATCTAGCCTGTTCTCATGGATTAATACAAACTAAAAACCACTTCTTCCAGCAACTGCTGTATCAGAACTATGATGGGATAATGGTTGGACTAGATGGTCCTAGTGGTCTTTGCCAACCACGACAACTCTATTCTATGATTCTAACTAGAATTTGTACTTAGTGTAGTTAAAAAGAGATTAAAGACTGATCTATTACCTTCAAGTAGAAAATACCATCTCCTCAGTAAGCTGCTTCATACACTTACTATCCTAATAGATAAAAATCGGTATCCCTTAGTTCGAACTCCTCCAGCTTACAAGCCCAGACAGGTTGCCACATGACACATTACTACTAACAGTGTTTTCACTAAGCAGGAATCAAGGAAGGTCTTGGCATATTCTCCTTTCCAAAGAGAATGCAAAGCTTGTTGGAATCTCATTAATGTGTGCATTTGGGACATCTCAAAACATGTTACCAGACCTCTTCTCTAAACTAATTCTAGTTGCCTAGCATTCCCCTTGACACTGGGCAACTCCTTTACTTCCAACAATTCAGCGTTTATGACTGCAAATGGCTTCTGAGCAATGACAGATGCTGTTCCCTGAATGTAATCCCTAAGTGTTTTCACAGAGTGACTCCCAGTAACTTTCTTTAAGAATAAAAATAAAAATAAAACCTAGAAGTAGGCAAAAATACTATAGTTCACTCTGTTGAGGTATACATTGAAATGTAGTAAGATGAGAAACCTGCTGAAGACAGTCTATCATAGCATTTTCTCCAAATTTAGCCTCATGAATATGGATTCTGTCTCTTACTCCAGATCATTGTTAAAGATAATGAACAGAGTTGGCATAATAGAGATGGTGATTCCTCATTGCCATAGATTGCTCTGAAAGTAATGTCTCCTATTTATTCACATGGAAACTACAACAGATGCTAAAAGCACTATAACACTACTCAACAGTGGCATGGTTTTATGACTTCTTGTTATCAGCATTCCACACCATGATATCATGTAGTCCTGTGGGAGCTAAAGAGTTAATACTCCAGTTCTGTGGATTATTGATATTTCTGGGACCCGGTTCTCAGAAGAGAACTACATAACCCTGAGGACTTTGTGTTTCCATTTTCTATTCAGAGGGAAAGATAAAACTGTTTGCATGTCATGAGATGCCCCTTTTTGCCCCTTCTGCTCATCACGGAAGAGCATGTGCTCCCTAGCCATCTTGTCTTCACCATAAGAGTAAGGTCTTTGGTTTTTGGACACTCATTTTATTTATTAGCTTCAGTTCCAATTATACAGTATTATATTGTGTTATCTTGCATGCTGGTATCTTTAGTAAATTAGTTTTCCTCCTCAAATCATTGCTGCTGTTTTGTTTTTAGGCCCATCTCCCTACCTTCCCCCTTTTCCTCCTCCCTGATGTGTGGGTCTGTGGGTCCTCCGACCCCATTAGTCACCAGGCCAAACCAGCCCATAAACCACTGACAGAGCAAGTTCTCAGCTACAAAACACTATTTGTCAACATAGTCACCACCATTAGTTGTGCATTTCCACCAGCAATGAAAAAGTGTCTGCACACCAAACTGACGGAAATCTGCACGGAACGTGGCTTGTCTTTCACACTGCTGCCACCACTGCTGAAACACACCACCCACTGCCTCACTGTGCTCACATCCACTGTTCCGTTTCTATAAACACTGAGCAAGCACTGATGAATGGCAGTGGGTGCCATCTTTTCCACTTGGAGGAATTCAATGCCACACCTTTGCTTCATCCACACTTAAAAGTTAGACATCCTCTTACCAGACTGCCTCTCTGCTGCCATCTGTCACACAGTAACAAAGTGCAATGGAATAGAATACTGGCAAGAAGTATTCCTACTTCTGTACCACACCACCAAGACCCACCACTGATGTTGTGGGCCAACATAATAAAATAGGAGGCATTACTTTTGGAGCTGACCTTGTGTATTTCATCTGCAACTGATCAAGAAGAAAAAAAATCTGTTCACATGGACAACAGTGTCCTTCTACAATACTATTTCTTTACCTGAACATTAGCCTAAGAAATCTCTTTTTCAAGTCAAAACACAGAACTTGCAAAAGATCAACAGCAAAAGTTTGCTCATTTTTAAACGAACACCAATTTCCTTATAAGCAACGTAGAATTAAGATGTACTATGCTAGCAACCTCTAGCCTTCAAGTATTTGCCAACAGATCGTGTCTTCTAAGACACTGATTCAGAATGACACTGTGACACCATAGAATTTCAAGTTGCAGCATTATATCTTTTAAAGCAAAGTAAAAATAACCACTGTAATTGCCACACAAGTTTTTTAAGAATATACCTCAATTCTAAAATCTTATGATAAAATGAAGTAGAAATTAATTACAAAGAAATAATCTCAGTAACTTTGGAAAGGAATAAAAAAATGCATGTAATAAGCAGTTATTAAGTATTGAAAATAAGAAGAGTTGTATTTAATGTCCACCTGTCAATGATGTACATACATATATTTTCGAGCCAATGTATCACTATCAGAAAGTGTCCTGAACCAGGTAAACCAGTCACATAGAGCCTTTGTTTCCCACAGTGCTGTCCACAATAGCACTCCAGCCATCCCATCTGCTGTATTTCCATGGCTACTCAAATACATGGAAATGAGACAGCTTGCTGGCAATCCTACATCTCAAAGCCACGTTGGTTGATGCTTACCAGTTTCCCCATATTGCAACTGCTACACTGATTTTCAACAACCCATGGAAACCCAATACCCTTCAGATAAAGAGTATGAAGCAGAACTTGCAAACAGGCTTATCATCAGCTTCATCAAATCATCACTGAGCCGCTTCGAGGCACATACTCTGCTGTATTTGAGGCACTGTAACCTTGGCTACTCTATTTAATTATGGCACATTCGGGTACTCCCATAAAACCTGGCTAACTTATAGGCAGCATCATTAAATACCCACACTGGTTTTAGCTTCTTCTAAATACATTTTAATTTGCTGAAATATTTTATTAGCATAATTACCCAGAGTTACTGAAAACCATCTAGTTCAGATTATTTCTGGAAACACTTTCTTGTATTTATATGGCCTTCCATTCCTAAATAAAGGTATTAGTAGCTCATCAGATAGTAATGTAGCACTGGATGCACTCCGGATTCACTTTGAATTCTGACACATTTCTCTCAGCATCTTCAGGGAAGGCTGGAAAAGAAAGTGACATCTTGAGTTGGCAAATCTTTCGGAATTTAGAAGATGGCAACATCACTCCTTCTAGGACGGAGAAGTGTTCAGTGCCTGCGATTCTGAGAAAATGCATTCAAGACCAATAATGATAAGAACACGTTAAGAAAAATAGTCAACTTCCTCCTGTGTATTTATAGTACTTGAAAGAACTGTGAAATGCACCGGAAAGTTAAAAACAACAACAACAACAAAAAAACAACGGACAGCAGCCCACTCTAAAGCATTTTGATTAGGCAGCTATCAAAAGCAGCACCAAGAGTTGTCCCATTAAAGCTAATTCCTTGCATTTGGTCATTATAAGTCTCAAAATATAATTATTTTTGTATAATTTATTTAAACCAGAAAACACTTTCCACACTTGTTTGTTCAAAGCACTCTGCTGCTTTGCGTGCCTCCTAACTAACATCACCTGTAGCTGCTTGTATCCTCTCACCAAAAGAAATCATGAAGAGTCGCTGTCTGTTGTTTTCCCTCTAATCCACCTGCTTTCATATCCGGTATTTTTGCAAGAGATACAGCAGCATAACCAGCATTTCCTAATCCCTCCTCATACCAGAGGGTTAGGAGGAGCAAAGCCTACTCCAGCGAAGACGACATAAAGATCCTGAAAATATTTGTTAACATAATGCTTTGTTTATTCAGCCTGGCAAATGCTTTAATTTTAACCTCAAGTATCTTTAGTAAATGTCAGTGGTAAACACAAAGTCATCGCTGGCTAACAAGCCTCCCTTACGTGGGTTTCTAATTAAGCTTCTTCCTAGATACAGAGTAATGTTTGAAACAAGCATTCTATAGAGAGAGAAAGGAAATCAGATGATCACGTATTTCTTCAAGGAGTGGCACACGTGTACAGGCACCAGAAGCATAGGAAAGGAGCTCCTGGGATACGTGCATAACAACTCCTCCACACTTCCATTCTAGAATGCACAGAAACATCATCTTGTTCTTTCTAATAGCACTGAAAACTTCAACATCTCTCCTGCAGCACGTAATACAAGACTGCATATGCCTTTTTTGTGGAACTCCCTTCCCAGTACAGATTTCTCTGCATTTCAGTGCATATATAAATACAAAGCCACACTTGTTTACACAAATACTTTTAAAAAATCATAATCAGATCACTAAATGGGCAAGAAAAACTGCAATACGCTAAATTAGAGCTTCGTTTTCATGTCAGAAAACATCAATTAACTGAGTTCTGTACAGCTGAGTGGCTTAAGAACTTCTGCCAAGACCCTGAGCTATGACTTCTTTTAAGTCTAACAGTCAACCCTGCCAAAGGACCATAAAAACTGATTTTGTGTTTCCGGTCTCTCTATGCCAGCTGAAAAAGTATAGATTTTTTTTTCCCCCTAGGTTTCTGACAAACACAACCTTTCCATATCTCACACCTTCTACGCTATTCCACAAACAAAAGCTGAACTTAGCACGGGTTCTCACAGCAGATCCAACTTATGATTAAGGTGGAAGAAAGTTTCAGATTGTTAAACCAAATCCTGTTTATATTTTAATTGACAGTTTTGAAAAGGCTCCAGGTCTGCCACCGTCACAGGGAGCACCGTGCCCCACTGGCACAGCTGTGGCACACAGTCGGCAAACAGCAACTTTCACATCTGTTCTCAGGAGTGTTAGAATGGCACCGTCAGTCTATGAGCTACCTCTTTAAAATCCAGTACCAACCCTCAAAATGGACTTAGCATCTTTGGCATCAAACATTAATAAGGCTCACTTAGGCACTCTTAATGTGAAGGAAAATTGGGCTCGCATGAAATGGCTACACTGGAACATTTCATGCTTTTGCAAGTGCGGGAGTATGATTATTTCCTACAGTATGTCATTATCTTCTGCCCTGTGGATCTTTTTTTTTAAATTATCTCTTCTCACTCAAGCTGCCTACACTATGTTTTTAAGCTATGTAGTTTTCAATTTATGAATTGCATGCATGCAAATTCTGAGCAACTATAATATGGTCTATTACTGAGCTTCTGGTAAAGTATATTCCCCTCGGACACTACTAATGGAACTGCAATTCCAAATGCTTCTAAGAAATATATATATTAATATACTATAGATTTGACTCTCAAGACATAAAATCTGGTCGTTTGTTTCCAAGAAATAAACAAGGAGCAAGAAAACACTATTTCAGACACACGTGGAATTGCCTCTCACTTTTCTAAGCAGGTTTATTTCAGTATGGCAGGAGATGTCAGCTTACATACTCACAGAGCAAGCGACTTTGCCGTCCACTTGTCCCCGTGCCCCAAAGCTCCCCCCCTCCCAGGGCCATCCTACAACTCTCACCCCACCCAGGACATCCACCCACCAGGGAAGGGACTCCTCCCAGAGCCACAACCATCACCTCACACTCCTCAGGACTAAGGAACTCTCCCAGACTACCAAGCAATTTACACAGCACGCAATAGATTAGCATAGCAATCACACCACTGCTCCAAGGATCAACACTGCCGGTGCTGATCCATAATCTGGCCGTGGTCTACAACATGTACGTGCATGCAGAACGACGACGTTCTGAACAAAGGTCAGTTTGGTATTTCAAAGAGTGAAATACTATTGAATTGCAGCATTTTGCGTTGAGTTTGCAAGGTCATAAACATAAAAAGAGATCCCTCTTTTTCAATTGCAAATGGTTGTTAAATAAGGGAAATAAGAGCTGACAACCCCTTGACAATCAAAAGAAATGATTTCTTTCGATGCCAACATCTGCCTCCAGATTGCGGCCAAGTGCTTTCTGTGCTCATTTAGGACTCCGCACGGAAAGCTTTTCAGTTACATTTACCTAGAGATTTCCCTCCACCACTTCCCATCTGACAGAAATCACTCAGCTGGGTCTGATGAATAATAGCAAAAGGCAGCTTGTATCAGAGATGATTGAATTACAGATTGTTGGAAGTGCCATAAAGCCTCATTCCAGTGACTACATTTAATTTACTTGCTATACTGACTACCAGAAGCTGGCAGTCGGTTGATATCTTCATTTCAGAAGACTTGAAACAAAAGAAATATTAACATTCCTCGCCACTTTCTGACTACTCTACCTAGAGGAGTTTGATAAGCCAAATTAACTTTTAAACAGAGCACGGATCCTGCACCCAGACCGCGGGAGCGCACGAGGCAGACCAGGAGACATGAGAAATCAAAGCCGGCGGCACGCATAAAGGAGGGGAAACAGCACCCGAGAAAACAATGTGAAATCGCACGGGGTTGAAAAAAAAGAATTAGCGTGACAGCTTAAGCCACGGAGGCTTTAAAGAAATAAAAAATAAATAAGCGAGCAGGCGAACGGCAGCGGAGGGGAGGTCGGGCCGGGCGCTGCAGGCACACACGGCCGCGCCCCGCCGCCACCGGACAGGGCGCGGTACCCCGGGCGA
>VXAB01012577.1:0-30907 GCA_013399175.1 Odontophorus gujanensis | reverse complement strand
TTTTAACGCGATCGAAAATGGAGAGAGGAAAAAAAAAAAGTGTTTTTTTCTTTGGGAGAAAACAACATTCAGATCGAAGGAAATTATTTCTAAAAGGGAGGAGAAAAAAAAAAAAAGAGACGAAAAAGCTGAAAAAGTCTGATCTCTAATCGAGGCTCGCTCCGTCCTGCTCCGGGCTCCCGAACAAAGCGCGGTGCTGGAGCAGGGCAGCTCCGCGGATCCCTCGGGAGCCATCGGGAGAGGAGAAATGCCCGGATGAACCCCACTGCGGGGCCTTTGGGGCCGGGAGGGCCGTGCATGGCGGCTGGGTGCTCTGTGGGGTCGGCGGTGCTGATCCTCCGCGCAGACCCCGCACAGTGTGAATATTTTTACAGCCCGAGCAGGGATAATACCACAGATGGACTCTGTTCGTTCCCATCCTAGGGGCACCCACAACCATTTTGGGATTTTTGGGGTGCGGATAAATGAAAATCCCCAATACTTTGCCTTTGAGCAAAATATTGAAAAATGAAATTGTGGTGGGGAAATGAAGTATTTTTTTTTTCCATGCTCTGCAGGGTGGAGGCAAGCACTGCTCCCTTACCGGGCAGCACTGGGGCACGGTGGATTTTGGACCTGCAGTGCCCCATACACGGGTAGCACGCTGCAATGGGGCCGGCTCCTGACCTCGGCTCTCTCTTCCAGAGTATTTGGAGGAGTTCCCCGGGGACGGTCGGGAGTGTGTGAACTGTGGGGCTATGTCCACGCCGCTCTGGAGGAAGGACGGCACCGGGCACTACCTGTGCAACGCCTGCGGGCTCTACCACAAAATGAACGGCATCAACCGGCCACTCAAGCCCCAGAAGAGACTGGTAAGAGGGAGACAGTGCTGTGCTGCCCAGGAGTGGCTGGAGGGCAGGCTCTGAGGGCTGCTGCTGGTGCACGTGCTGTCAGAATTTGTGTGTTAGGGCCTGCTGGATTCTCAGTCTTATCGTGAATAAATGCTGTTGATGTCAGCCAGTGCGGTTCAGAAGGAGCGAAGATGTGGAATTGCAGCTCCCAAAAGGTCAGAGCTCAGTGCCAAGAAGGGGGAACGATGACTGGAAGAGCCCCTGTGGTTTGGGAACGTGTGGGGCTCTGTAGGCTGCTCCCAGCTCTGTTCCCAGTGTGGGCTCATTGATTTTTTCCTATTGTAATAGTGACAGTGTGCTTGTTCTTCATGAAGACATGCAGGCAGAGCAGTTGGAAAAGGCAGGGTTGATCCCAGGCGGGTTGCAGTGGGAGCAGAATGGGGAACAGTTACCGTGTCTGGATCCTCCTAAGGGAGGATTTGGGGTTTGGTAGTTCCTAGTTTCTCAGCAGGTTAAAGGATTAATTCCCCATATCGCGGTGTTGGGCTTCTTCCAATTGGGAACCCATCGTGAGAGAGGAAAGGAGCCTCCTTTTCTGTGTGTGCAATTGCTTTGGGATGTTTAAAATTGGTGGTAACAGTTTTGGTTTCAGAGCCTGTCATCAGCAGCAGTCATTACAAACAGGATGTTTGTCTGAGCCGCGCTGGGGAACAGCTGGGAGTTCCTTTTGCTGTTGCTCGGGTGTATTCCCAAAGTTATTTTGTGTGTTGCAAAACAAATTCTTAGTAGTAACCCAACAGTGACAAGTTTCTGTGCAAGGAAATGATAAGAAACAAATTTGGGATTGCATAAAATGCTTCATTCCGCTTTTGATCACGGAAATTTGATTCTGTTTGCAAAATGAAACGAGCAGAGGCTCCGTGGAAAATCACTCCGTAATGACAACTCCCCAAAATCAGTGCATTTCTGTGACATTTTATGTCATTCAGTGGAATTCACCCATCTCACTAAAACATTCCTGGTCTCCTTTAATGTAATTACATTACATATAGACCCGAGCAACAGGCTCCAGTCACTGCTGAGCTGCAAATCCCAGAGTAATACTGCTGATTTCTTTGGAGCAAACACAATCTGTGTATTGAAAGTCGAACTCAAACCCTGCATTTCAGAGCCTGCCTGAAATTCAGCACTGGCTGAATTTCCAGGGCTCTTTGAACAGCTTTTCCATCCAGGTACTGGGACAGGTCTTGCCGTTACCCAATATTTTGTCCATTGCTCTTGGCACAGGGCATTTTTTTAGTAAACATTTCAGCAAAGTTTTCTGGTTTAAGGCTGTTTTGCAGGGACAAGTTGGGAATTATCACAGCATTTCCAGCCATTTTGTTATGCTGGCTGTCAATGCGATGATAAAACCCAAGTGAAAGAGCTGATCTTCTTATCCAGGGGAAACACTTCAGTGAAGCAGAAATACCTGATGAGGCTTTATTGCATAGAAAAGGAAAGAGGCCGTGAATTTGACTTCCCATTCTGACTTGGGAATGAAAGATTTCAAAACCACGACTGTTCTACCAGTTTTGCAGTGCCATTTTGCAACAGGTCAGAGGACAGGAGGACACACTGGTGATGGACAAGAGGGCTCTGGGTGTGCTTTGCAAAGCCAGCACCCTGGCTGCTCCCTGCTCCCTGGGCTTGGCGTGTTTCTCCCCAAATGATTTCACTGTTGGGGCTGTCGCTGCAGCACCCATGGGGGCTGGCTGGCTGCAGTGAAACACACTGCTGGAGAAGCAATGAGGAATGACAAAATAGAGTCACAGAGAGGAAAAAGGGTTTCTTTTGCCCTTGACGTTACGACCTTTGTTCTGTGAGCATGCGCTGCGTCGCGGTTATTCCAACTTGTGTTTTCACAAAGCAAGGCCCTGGTGAGCGTGACGTGGCACGTAGGGCACTGTGTGGATGGTGCCTGCAGCTCACGCAGTCATCGTGTCATTTCCAGTCCAGTGTTTCTTTTTTTTTTTTTTTTTTTGTGATGGTGACAGCAAAGACAGCCATTTTAGTTTGGCCTGTGTCTGGACACACAGCATGGCAGCTTTCAGCAGGAGGAAAATTTCATAGAGGAGGAGGGGAGCAGCACTTTATTTTAGGCAGGATCTTCCTAGCTGAAGTTTCTTGATATATTTCACAAGATGATACCGTAGACCCAGCCCTGTAAGCCAAACCACCTTCACCACCCCAGAGCAGCCACTGGTACTGGGTGACTGTTCATGAGCATTCCCCCAGTGCAGGAGTATGGTTGGAGCAGAGCTGTGTGGGACAGCACTGGGGGTAAACACAGCCCTGTGCCCAGCAGCCCCCTTGCCATCCTGACTTAGAATCATAGAATCATTCATCAGGATGGAAAAGACCACTAAGATCATCAAGTCCAACCATCAACCTATCACCACCATGCCCACTGACCGTGTCCCTCAGTGATTTGGAGTCTGAACTAGTTCAAATATCAGAACAGTTTGCTGTAGACACTTTCCCATTGCCATCAGCTGCCCTCTGTCACGCTGTATGTCTGAAAATCAAGCAAAGCAAAGTCTCTTATAGCTTTGGGCCTCCCTTTGGAGGGACCTGCCCTGCTGGCTCCGAAGTTTTGGGGCTGTCCAAGCAGTTCTTGCACACAGTTAATGTGATAGGCACCAGCTCATGGTTCCTCAAGCTTATCAGCAGCACTTGGCTGTCAAGCCAGGTCCGTAAAGAGTTTTTGTTTGAGTGTATGGTGCATTTGTATAAATAAACACTGGAGCACAATGTTGAAGTCAACAACTTCCTAGACAAGGTCAGAGTGGTACAAAGGCAGTGGGGTGGAGGCAGGCAGCAATGTGCTTTCTTTTAGGAGAACTGCTGGGAAACCAGCAATAATGTATTGTACTGTCGTCCTTCAGTGAGCAAAAGCAGCCTTGACTGCCTTTTTTCTTGCTAAATGGACAAGATGTAGGGTAGGGCCAGATTCTCACAGGGTTTTTGGGTTTTCTGTTGTAATGTGTGGCCATGGAGGATGGTGTCTGCTGTGCAGGAGATGCAAATACAGGCAGGCACTGATGCTCCAGCAAATAGTCCAACACCTTGTGACACCAGGACAGCATGTCCCTCCCTCCCTCCCAGGAGCCTGCCCAGAAATTTTGGGGCTTTCCAAAGTGCTTTGCATTGGCCTTTGTCCATTTGAAGGTGATAACAGATCTCAGCAGCCCATGCCAAACTCCAAATTCCCCCTCACTCCTATGGCAGGAGCTGTACCTCAGGGTCTTGCCCCAGTAGGAGCAGAGTGGAGCTCAGCCTTTTAGGTGGCCAACTGTGCAGAGGGCCTTCCTGGTTGCAGAGGTGAATGTCTCTGTGGCTTTAGGAAAGCTCTATAACTGGTCTGAGATCATGCCGCGACACCATGCCCCATATTACAGACAAGGATTGCTGTTGCGACCTCCTCTGTGCCCAGCTTGTCAGCTCACAGCTCAGCATATTATTATTTTCACCCAGTTATTTCTTGAAAGGAAAACCATTTTCTAAGCAATACCATTATTTGCAGATAGTAGCCGAGGACACTTTGCAACCAAAGCGTGGGTCTGTCACTGGTGTCTCTTGAAACTCAACGCTGATCTCTCTTTGACTGCTAATCTTGTAAAAACATTTCATTTTTATTCCTACTCACCCCACCTCATTTGTCATATTGATTACTTATGATATCAGGGAGTAATGGAAAAATAAACAAACAGAGCGTTCTTTATTGCCTGCATCACCTATCGTCTGCCTCTGAGAGGAATTGGAGTAATTCTTCTCAAGGCTGAATAATGTATTTAAACACCTGAATGCAGAGAGTCCGTGATGTTACTGAGACCGTTGGGGTTTTTATACTTGCTCTTATTAAATAGTTCACGTGTGAGGCGCTGAGAGATGTTGAAATGAAACACCGATTAGGCTGACACGTCTGTATATAGAGACTTGTGGATTTTCCAGTGGCTCGGAGTACAGTTGTTAGAAACGATTTTGCTGCTTCTGCCAGAATATTTCCCTTCTTCATTTGGAAATATTAATGCTGCAGTGCCAGCAATCACAGCACTCACAAAATATGTAATTAGTTAATGTTTGCGTGGTGTTTCTGCAGCCTGTGAGGGAACAGATTATCTGTGAGACGTGCAGAAAATAACTCTCCCGGTCCACTCGTGGGCCAGTTCAGCTCGGTTCTGCTCAGCTCAGCCAATTGATTCCAGTTGTCTTAAACAAGAGATTATTTGGGGTGTTGCTAACTTTAGTGGTAGTTCTGAGTGCAGAAAAACAGAAGTGGAGTTCACTTAAAGCAACAACGGTTTTCAGTAACGGTCGTTTGTGCACCGAAAGCCTGGCATGTATCTTCTCTAACCAGGCAGGTCTCTGTCTGAGAAACATGTTCTGTGCTCTGGATCCTGATCACTCCCAGCAATCGTTGGTGGTTTGTGAAATGGACTGGGAGGAGATCTGCCAGGATTATTGCACTCAAAAAAAAAAAGCGCTTGCAAATTAGAGTGATCTCATTTGAATGCAATTTCTTTCATCTAGATTTTGCTATCTTCTCATTGCGTGCTTCATGTTTTCCAGGAAATCATTGTAAATGGAGATCTTATTTTTGTATGAAAAGAAACTTCCCCAGTTTGCCTTTTCTATGCGTGCATTCATGGGTTTGTTTGCTTGCTTTCAAGTCTTCATCGAGACGTGCTGGCCTATGTTGCACTAACTGCCACACAACCAACACCACCCTCTGGAGAAGGAACGCCGAAGGGGAGCCCGTCTGCAACGCCTGTGGCTTGTACATGAAGCTCCATGGGGTGAGGGCAGGGGTGTGCTGGGTTATAGGATCCCTCCCGGCAGGTCTGGGACAGCAGTCTGCAGGGAGCAGCCCTAGAACAGAGCAAGAACTGCTCAGTGCAGTTAAAACCCATTCTTCTGAGGTTACCCACAATGGGATGAAGGGGTAAATGGGACACTCCTGAGAGTGATAATACTCACCCACAGAGGATGGAAACTATTGCTACCACATTCATCAGCCAAGAGAAGCCTTCATGCTTCCATACAGACCTTTTCAAGCTTCTACCATAGAGGTTCAAGTCTCTTTATCCCATGACCACTCCCTCTGGGTCGTGTAGGCCCCAGCCATCAGTTTAATTTAGTAGTTCCCTCTCTTAAAGGTCACCAATAAATCAGGAAAAGGAAAATAGGAAATAAAGGAAAAAATAAATTGTGGGAAAGCCTTAGCTGTTAGCCTCTATACATCTTCCAGCCAAGGCCTGTTGCAGAGAAAAATAGCACTTAGTGAAGGACAAGGACTTTAGGTGCATTGCATGAACTGCAGTGTGTAAATAGGAAAGCAATGCATGTGCGGGAAAGACCTAAGTAAAATACGATATTAATGATTCCAAACCTTATGAATGTCAAGGTACCAAGACCTCTGGCCATGAAAAAAGAAAGCATCCAGACAAGGAAAAGGAAGCCAAAAAACATTACCAAAGGCAAAACCTCAACAGGTACAGTGCTGCTCCCATCCATTCCAGGGTTTTGGGGCATAGTTCATCACAACAAACTTCACTCTGGGAAATTATGAGAAGTAGAAAATGATACTGTGATTTCTCTTCCGGATGACTGCTCTTGTTTTGAGATCTTCACTTTGGTGTAGTCCTCAAGTGAGAGGAGGATGTGGGGTGGAAAACCTTGTTGGTGTCACGTTCCCACAGAGATCCCTGCTCTGTGGGCATCAAGTTCCATCCCTACAGTGCCATATTCAAGCAGATCTGAGCTACACTGGGCAACAGGGAAAAATTGGAGCTGAAAGTGGTGTGTTTAGGGGTCCAGGGGAAGGGACTGGGTCACATTTGGCACCTGCACCTCTGCTCTGTATAAGGACTGGCACTCCCAGGCTGTGGATGGGTTCTCCTCCTTCATTCTTCACAAGCATGGAATCATAGGATAGCCTAGGTTGGAGGGAAACTTAAAGATAATCTAATTCCAGCCCCGAGCATCATGGCAGCCAAATACAAAGCATTACCCTGATGGTGGAGAAAGACAGCAGTAGAGTTGTGTCATGCAATACGATGCTAGCCTTTGAAGTACAAATCTCCTTAAGGACAAATTTGTGCCTATTGTTGTGCCTTCACCACTCTGTGCTCCATTTCCTTCAGGGTCCACCACTTCGGCCACAAACTCCCCTTCTTCCATTACGAACTCAGACAGCACGGTCACTTTAAAGTCCGAGCCCAGCACAACCTCGCAGTACCCCGGACAGGGCATTGTGTCAGTGTCCCAGGTAAGGTACAGGGGCTGTGCCCCACACATTCCCTGATGGTTGACCTGGGGACCTTGAAGAGGCCAAGCAATTTGTCATTGCCTTGAGGGACACTCAGTGAGCTGGTGGAATCAATCCTGCATGGAAAGTTCCATAGTTCCCAAGAAAAGGTCCCTTGCCATATGTTATCTGTGCTTTAGACCTCAATGATTTGTTTGGTGGGAGAGTGGTGGAAAAAAATGGCTCTAAGTCAACCTGCAGATGGGCATTTAGTGACTTTCTGGTGGAAAAAAATGGCTCTAAGTCAACCTGCAGATGGGCATTTAGTGACTCATGCTGTCTTGGTGCTGGGTCTGAGCCCCTGAAACTGCACATACAAGCAAGTGAGGTTTTTTTGTCTGAGACAGATAAATCAGATCTGTGCTACATTCTTGAAAAATAGACACATGCCCAGAGATGTCTGAAGCAGACATTGTCAATATGTGCAGACAGGTGCCGGGACTCTTTCTCCACGCTCAGCTGCCTGGGGATAGACACTGGGCACCTCCGATTAGCACCGTGGATAACATACTGTGTGTTAGGACAAGCACAGGAGCTACCTGCTAGCTAACTACACCTTTCTCTTCCCTCTGGGGCAGGTGCAGAGCCAGTCAGACGAGGCGCTGGCCGGCGGCGAGTTCAAATTCG
This sequence comes from Odontophorus gujanensis, assembly GCA_013399175.1. Lineage (NCBI taxonomy): Eukaryota > Metazoa > Chordata > Aves > Galliformes > Odontophoridae > Odontophorus > Odontophorus gujanensis. The sequence continues at coordinate 23,101 of VXAB01012577.1, read as the reverse complement.
AGCCAGAGGACTACCCCTTCTCCCCCAGCAGCATGGCCCCACAGCCAGGGCTGAGCGTGCCACTGCGGCAGGACTCGTGGTGCGCCCTGGCACTTGCCTAGTTCCCCTTGCACCCGCAGCCTGGCACCGGCTCACCGCGGGACAGGCTTCTCTTGGAGGATGTGGGAGAAAGACGCCGGCTGGATGGGGTGCCCAGAGGGCTCCTCCCCATCTGAGGAGACCCAGGGCGGCCTCCCTGGGCTGCCTGTTTTCCCCCAGAAAGCTGTCCTCCTTTGAGATGCAACCAGCAAATAAACGCATCCCAGAATCTATGTTTATTCGCAGTGATTTCTCCCTCCTATGACTCCTCTGTGTGCAATTTATTCCACTTTCCAATAAAGACTGTAATAACGTGGCACCAAATAACTTAATTTTATTAAAATGTAAACTGCGTGGCCTCCCTTCCGTTTTATTGGCCACAACAGGGAGAAGAAAAAAGGAAAAAAAATAAAAAAAAGCAACGGTTGCTTTAAACATTTACTGTTTCATATTAAAAAGATCATGTCTACAGAGTGTTAGCTTCTGAAGCATTCAGTGTACCAACACCGAGATGAGTCAGACATGAAATAAACATACTGCTCTTCCTTTCCCAGTTCCAAACAAGGATTTTTTTTATTATCATTATTTTAGGCAAATCACATGACAAGAATGGTCAAACCCACCCAAATAATAAAAGAGTTCCAAAATGTTGTTTTTCTTTTGTATTTCCTGATCGTTTTCAATATTGCCAACTCTGTGGATTAGAAAATCAGAAATGAGTCTCCCAGAAGTTCAGAGAAAGGTCCGAGGAACAGAAAAACAAGGCTGTGCTGGAGGCATTTTTTGTTTGCATCAGCTTTGGGCATGTTTCATGTGGAGAACTTTCAGTTTTCAGCCCTGTGTGTCAGAGATTCCTTTTCCCCCTTTCTTTTTTTATGGAAAGCCAAGCAGGAATTAATTTCTTGAGGCTGTGCTGTAGCAGATGACAGCCAGTGGTCCAAAACCTACTCTGCATTTCCATAGGTTGGCACCAATATGTGCCTGCAGTGCTGCTGGGGACATGGGGATCACTTCACTCCTCTGGGTTATCTTATGAGCAGTTATTTGAAATGGCATCACTGAAACCTTGATCACAGTGTGGGTTTTGGGGCTGGGCTCCAAGTGGGACACTGAGAGGATATGGGGCTTGGAGCTGCATCAGGGAGGTGGGCAATAGGTAAAGGTGCTCTGCTGGGAGCACTGGGGTGAGGATGGGACTGTACCGAGCATGGAGATGGGTGGGAAATGAAAGGAAAGTGGGGTTATGAAGCAATGTCTAAGGCCTGCTATTATTTGTTATAGCTAAATAAAAACCCCAGCCTGACTGGACGGCTATTTATGGCCAGGAAACTGTCAAGTAATAGTTCCTTAATATAGAAGTTGACCTGTCCAGGGCTTCCTGGAGCAACTCTTCCTCTTGTCAGGAGAGATGGATCGCTTGATTTTTATTATAAACAACAGCTGAAGATGATCAGGGAGAGTGAAGTCTGGCATCAAGTCGTGACTCATCTGAGATGGAGGAGAGCAGATGCTCTGGGCACCGAGGAGATCAGTCCCTCCAAGACCTCCACAGCTCAGCACTGAGCCCACAGCCAGTCTGTGTGGCTCTGTGAGGGCACAACTGGGGTTAAGCCCATTCTTTTAGCAAAGCCCATTGATGGGAGCTATCTTTGGAGGTTTTCTTCTTGCACCTCCAGAATTTCATTAGTATCTTCATAGAGTCATACAATCATTAAAGTTAGAAAAGACCACTAAGATCCCCAAGTGCAACCCCAGCCCACTCCACCATGCCCGCCAACCATGTTTCACAGTGCCACATCTCCACGGTTCTTAAACATCTCCAGAGACAGTGGCTCTACCACTTCCCTGGGCTCACTGCCACCTTTCCGACCCCTGCAGTGACAGCTTTGGACATGTTTGTAGTCTGTGGGGTTTTCAATGCACAGCTGAGTCTCTGTAGGTGAGCAGAGTGACACTGGCCCCACATCCAGCCCAAACAGTACCCATGGGATTTGGGAAGATGGATGATGCATCCTTGTTCACTACAGGGGAAATGGAATAGGTGACCTTTAACGGTCCCTTCCAACTCGATCAGTTCTACAATTGTATGTCCCAGGCTCAAGGGAATGTAGGGTCCCAGCCTGACATGCTGGGACATGGGAAGGAGGAGGCCTGGGTGCAGCATGAGCAATGCTCCTGGGCACCTTCCCAAATCCCACATTCGCTAGCAGTGCAATGCAAACCGCAGCGGGATGATTTCTGCGGGCGAAGGCAAGGGGTCCTCACTTTCTCATCTGTGTGACCCCGAGGGGCAGAGTTATTTTAAAGGCAAACAAGAAGACCCAAACAATGCCAAGATGTTGACACCAGTGGCTCCAGCGGTTTTATTTATTGCCTGTTGGTAACCGTCGGCGGGCCGCTGGGATACTCTGGGGCCTGGTGGCTGACAAAACGGGGCAGGGTGACAAGAAGTGAAACAATTGGGATGTGTGTAATTTTTCCTTCCTGCACTCACTGAACGGCATCATCCATGAGGCCAGTTTCGTGTTTCTCTGCAGTCTCTTTCAGCCTTTTGCTTCCATCCCTCAGGCAGGAGCAGATTTCTGCCCCTTGGTTGTCCCTAACAGAAAAATAGCACTGCCTCCAGATCCCCATGGGACAGAACAAACAAAACCACATGGGAAACTTGGGGTCTTCCCAGCTCACACTATGTGCCCAGACCTGCTCCCACTACCCTGCTCAGCCTTTGTGGGAGTTCAAACATTCAGGATCGCAGTGGAGTAGAGTAGCCCCAAAACCAAGGGCTGTGAGAACAGGATCCTGTGGCTGACTTGGTGGTGCTGGGAAAGCCATGGGACCCCTCCAGCCAGGAAGCTGCCCTCGTGTTCCCACCAGGCTGTCCCCACTGCATGTTGTGACCCACCTTGACCCTGCCCACACAACTCCAAACAAGGCTGACTTGCAGATCAGTCCAGAGACTGACTTTTATTTCTCCTCCACAAACCTTTCTCCCTCCCCTTGGTACTCACTCGTTCGCGGGCACGTGTATATTTGTTCTTCTACAGGTTTGGTGGCTTGCGGACAATAATTATCTTTACTGCTGTTGTACAGCTGCCTCACAGCTATCAATTGCCTTTGTTCAAAGGTCACCTGCCCAGATGATTTTACAACATGACTACAATGATCTGCTCCATTTTGCACTTTATACCGGTGCCACAGTGATTTTTACCGAGTCAGCAAGTGAGTAATGAAGCACTTGAGCCTGTGAACATGCTATTCTTGTTTACGATCATATTAATGGCACAGTAAAGTCATCATTCACCCAAACAGTTACTTTCAAGAAAGAAATAGTTTATCTTTTGTTTCTGCGTGGACAATTGGAAGTTGTAGTTTAATTTCTGAAGAGAACTCCAAAGTTGTGGACTTTCTGATAGAGCATCACTTCTGTGTCAGAGAGAAACATGATATTTTCTGCATTCTGTGCAGAAGTTTTCAGCAGAACTTGTATGGTTCTGCCTGAATGGAAAACACAGCTCAGAGAGGTGGGCTCTGGCTGCTCCTTTGCACAACCTGAGGGACACACTGTGCCCCATGGTAAGGCTGAATGGTGCCAGCTGAGGCATGAACTCATCGAGGTCATAAGGATCGAGGTACACGTTTTCCTTTTGTGGAGTAGATGTTTGGTCTCTGTGTGGTGAGTTGTGTGGGTCTAAGAGCCTTTTCTTGGGAAGAAGGTGGAATCAGGGCTGTGAGTTGGGTAGAGCAATGTCTACAGGGGCTGCAGGGGGTTTGGTGTCCTGTGGTTATTCTATGAGTGTACTCTGGGAGCTCTTTGTGACATAGAGAGGTGAATTACTGATACTTCACAGTCTTTCTCCCTGTTCTTCTCCAGTTCTCTTTTACTACAAGGTTGGTTGTGTATCTGTCAGGAAAACAGCCTGTGTTTCTTTCTGAACCAACGTGTTGCAGTAATTAAATATCTGAGCTTCTTGCTTCTACTGCACTTAACTCAGAACTGAATATTTGATCTCAGTATTGTATGCATACGAGAAGCAAACAAACAGCCCTGCTCCTTTCATCCCCTCAGGTGGTCCTTCATGGAGAGGGCTTTGTGACTCAGGTGCCAGGAGGTGGTGTCCCCAAAAACCTCTCCTCCTCAGCATGAATTTACATTGAATAACCCAAAAGCTTTTTAATGAGGAACAGTGACACCTTCTTCAAAGTGCTCCAGGGAAGCTTGGTGAGAAGCAGCACATACCAGAAAGGCTCTTGCTAAAGGGGACAAATCCCCATAGACTGCTGTCTTCTCCAAACCCCCAGCTTTCCACCTGGTAGTATGATTTGTAGCCAGCAGTACCTCCAGAGATAGCATGCCATAGAAACGGTGTGTTGAGAGGAAAGGAGGGGAGCAGTGGTCAACTGTCTCCATGGTCAAAACTGGGAGAAAATGTAGCTTAACCCCCAGTGCACTAATGGTGCTGGGACCACAGGTATTAACCATCCATTTTCCTGATTTTTTGCAGGCTGTCTTTACTATTATTGGAAAATGCATTAGTATTGGAATCCAAAGGAACTTTTACTCTGAACACTTCTACCACAGCATTAAATGTGGCCAAGAGAAAACTATGACTCCTGTGTTCCTTAATGTCAGGGCTTCAGCTCCCTTCAGGGCCAACTCCTTTGCTGACATGAGTTGGTGGTATTGAATCTTTGTCCCACCTTCATCTCTCACCTTGTTACCAGGAGGTTGCTTGTTTTTTCTGTCAACCCTGGTCCCCACCCCACCTCTGCTTGCATTTCCCTTGCTGCAGGTCGAGGTGTGGGACTGCCCCATAGGCTGAATAGGAGGGAAAGAGAGATGGGCACAGATGGATGCAGCATGGGGCCCTAATATTGCTATTACTTCAGGTGTTGGTATTATCCTTTCCATCTGTTCACTCTTTGCTTGTAATAAAAGAGAATAGATCTGGCTTGTGGAATGAATGGAAATGATGGGCATTTCGCTGCAAAAGCCAGCCATTAACATCTGGCTGCAGTGCTCAGACTCTTTGTGCTTACGGCCCCTGTGAGCAGGGCAGGGAGCAGTACTGGGGAAACCATCCCTCCACGCACGAGCAGAAGGACTAAGGGGAGCGGCGAGGTGAAGCTGGTTGTGTTAATCATTTACCGGGAGAGCAATGGAAGCTATAATACATGTTCTGGGTATATAAAGATCTGTAAGCATAAATGTGAAGTGGGGAAGCTGGTGCACAAAGGGCACAGTGAAGTGGCCTTTTGGGGAGGTAGTTTACTCAGATTCACCTTTGTTTGCTCTGTGGGAGCGTGGCCCTCTGTCACCACTGTGTGATGGTGTGGCTGGGGACTGCAGGATGACCCCACTTCTGAGCCTGACCTTGACAGCTTTGACCCAATTTATGATCAACATTAAGTAGGAGTGGAAAGTTAATGAGGACGATGGTTAATGGTGGGTGTTTTGGGATAGTGATGGTGTTTCTGAGCCCCTCTCCATGGGAATTCATTAGGAAGGGTGTAAGCTTGCTTTTCTGTGTTTTACAGTGTTTAAAACATACTGTGTCCTCAGTAGCATACACACAATATGATATCTATATTATTATATAAAATACATCCAACAAGGCTGGAATTTCAGCTCCATTCTGGATTCGTTTGGTATTTAGGTGTAGCTGAACATGTTGCCATTGTCTTTCACTGTTAAAAGGGAAAAAATACAGGCTGTCACTCCTCCATAACCAAGTGAATCTCAGCCAATAGCAACTGATATTTCACCACTTTCAGTGGAGTTACTGGTGCTCCAAAACTGGGGATTTCTGCAGGAGTAAATCTGTCCTGTGCACTAAGATGCACAATCCCATCATAAAAAGAAAAGAAGAAACTTCTTGGACCTATCACTCTTGGTGCATCTCAGAGCTTGCTCTGAAATCCATCCTTGTGTCCACACAACAGGGTTGGTGAGCAAAGCCCCATGTGCCAGCTTTGCTCTGTGCTCTACATTCAGAGAAAAGGTAGCTGTGGTGGTCAGGACAGCTCTGCAGCATAGAAAAGCCACGTGGCCTCTTGGAAAAGGCTGAGGTCCCAGCAAAGTTGCTCCCAAATCCTTCATCCATGCAGAAAGCTTGGCCTCATCAGTATTCCTGTGGTGGGTTTTGCTCCATGCCCAGGAGTGATTGGCATTGTCTTGAGCTTTGCTTTTAAATCATGCAGCTATGCCTCATATTAAAACATGATTAGAAAGGATTTAGCAATTTGAAATATTAACAATGGATAACTCATTTCCAAGCAGCAAGTTTTAATAGCAACATACCACCTTGGATGGGGCTCTGTTTTGAGGTTATTGACTTTGACATTGCTCTTGCCCTTATCTTTAGATACAGAAGTTGATTTTGTCCCCAGCTTGTTTTCTTTGCCTGGGCACCCTTTTTGTGGAGCTGGTGTCACTTCAGCAGGGTAAATGGCTGTGAACACAGGGAGAGAAAAGCCACCTCTGCTCCATCACCCTGAGGTCAAGTGGTTGGGACAGCACAAGCAACACCTGGGTACTCATGGAGAAAGTGCTTGGCATGCCTTGCCTCCTTCTGTGGAGATCTCTACTACATCTGTGAAATAAAGGGGGAAAGCACTGCACTGCTGATTTCAGGCATGGCACCCAGGGCAGACTGGAAGCATTGCTAACTGCTTTGAGATGCCCTCAGCAGCTCCAGATTTTGTAAGGTCCCCCATGCTTGCCTGGAATGTTTTTCTTGATTTTTCTTTTGAAGCTGGTAGTTGCTTTAAAGTGAAGATACCTCTTGGTTTTTCCCTTTCTGGTTTGCTTTTCCCTTCTGGCTTGGTTTGTGCATCACCAATCATTTGCGGTGTCAGTGGGGTTTGTAAGGTAACCACAAAATCAGTTACATCTGGAGTGTGCTGAGCAAGGTCACTGGGGACAGAGTTTCTTTTTTAAAGGCAGTCTCAATAAGAGGCAAGCAAGCCCTGTTGCTTTTGCAGGAGGCAAAAGCCAAAACCACAATAGCATCCGTGTTTTCCAGTTAAAATAGCTGCCTTCTACTCTTGTATTGAAATTCAGTTTTGATTTTTTTTTTTTTTTCAGAGAAAAACAAGCTGGGGATCAGCTCATAATTAGTAGAAAATTGGTTTGGAATCTGCTTATCTCTTCATCAGAACCCAAGTCTAAACAAAACCAGAATCTGATCTGAGGTTTATAAGCTTTTTGACTGAGTATTCTAAAGCTTCTGAATTTCCCACTGGATCCAAAGTAGATTTTAATATTTGTTTTTAAGTATTAACCAGTCCTGATAGTTCCCTGGTGCTGCTCAACCAGGAAACTTGGGGACTTCCTTGAGAGGTTTCATGGAAGTTTGGCATGCTTTTATTAACCACTGATGCCTTTTTTTCTGAGGTGCACAATGGGCTGCAGAAAACACCATGGACATTTAGGTTATTTTTTCTATGCTGGTCAGGCTGCCTAAATGTGTTAATTCATTAAGCATGCTGTGTTCCTGCTAATTGCCAGCCTGGGTTTAGGCTTCAGGCAGTTCTGAGCATGTCCTCGAAGCAGAGGCTTATCTCAAAGCTTCCTGAGTCTGCGGAATTGAATGAAAGTCTCACCAGGAAAAGTGGTTTGTTTTGCTTTTGGTTTGTTTTGTAAGAAAGCAGAGAGTTTCCCTTCCCAGCCAGGTCTAAGTGACCACAGAAGCTCACACGTTTCAGCGCTTCAAACTTTCAGGCTCTCCAGACTCCTGAAGTGCTACATCAAAAATAAATAGAAATAAAAAGAACCCAGACAGACATATTGTCAGGCTTCCATTGAAATTGGATGTTGATTCAGTTGCAATTTGGAAAGAGGCTGTGAATGCACAGCCCTTCTCCCAGTTCACGTTCTTCCCCAGAGAAGGGGAAAATGTCCACAATGAGGCACAAGGTCCAAAATAAAAATAATAATTAAAAAAAATCAACCTTGCTTCCTCTACCCATGTGGTGATTTGGATGCTTTTTGGCATAATTCTGGTGCAAATGGTCATCTGTCACGTGCGTGCTTTGTCAGTGATGGAGCTGAGCTGCAGTGAGGCAATACGATGTGCTAAAGGTCCAGTGAGAGGTCGGGGCAGCTGTGGCTCTGGTTCCTGATCTCTGGATTTTGCCATGGAGGTAAATCTTGGCTCATTTCAGAATTGCAGCTGCTGGTGTGGTCAACCTGCAGGCATGGGGTGGTCGTGCTGATGGAACCCAATCTTCAAAACCACTCTGACCCCTTCTGTGTTCCTGAAGCAATGGGAACCTCACTTGCTATGTAAGGGTCCATGGGCATCCATCCACTAGGATGGCAATGCCCGAACCAAGACCTCATCTGTATATGCATCTACCTCCACAGGATTTTTTTTACAGTGCACTAAACTATTCTCTAACGGATGGGCTTCCAATCCTCAGTGCAGTAGTCTTTCTCTCTAAAAGAAGTAACTTAATGAAGGTCCTCCATCTCAGTACAGGATTTTGTTGGGGAGGAAAATAAACTAAATTTGGAAAACAATTAGTAACAATGTTACCTTAATTTAACAACAGCTTTTATTAGATTGCACTTGTCCAGTGAGATTAATGGACATTTTCCTTTGAAACTCTGGGAGTCTTTCCTAGACACTGGGAATAAGTAGGCTCCTTCAAATGTTCTGCTTCCTACAGGATTTACTGGTGAAAGATTTAATACAATTCAGCACAAACATTTTAACCTTTCCATCTAAAACGCTGAATTGAACCGTTTCCTGAATGTGTATAATTTAAAGGTTTGTGTTTTCCTGTGTCATGCTCTCTGAAGCATTTTATGTCGCCTTGCTCCTATTGACTCTTTTAAGAAAACACTACGTAAGTATACAGTCACTTTCAGATAACTCAGATGTTTACTTTATGAATGAAGGAGGAAATTGAATACTCAAACAAAGTTATGCATCTAAGTGCCAGAAGCTAACTACCCTCTTAAATTTGCTTGTCTTCTTGAAAGAGCCTTTAAATACAATTTATGATGTAAAGAGCTTTTCCGCACTCAGTGCTGAGGATGATCTCCACTGACACAGTTATAAATGGATGCTCTCAGCAGGGATCTCCCATACAGGGATGCTCACAGGGCAGGGACTAATGCCCCTTTAGGAGCGTGCATGTATCCTATTGATCTGGTGTGGGGCTCGTGCCAGGGTGCCCACAGGGCTTGGCTACAGCCCTCCTGCAGGTGCACAGCTTGTTCATAAGTTCCTCACTTGGCACAGGTCTCCTCAGGTCCACGTACAAGCATAATCCTTCGATAGGTATTGCTTTCTTTATGGAAAGAGGAAAGACTGCATAGTCTCTTTAGGTCCATTGTGTTGGCTGGGATTTGGTTGCGGGATGAGGAGATACTCTCTCATCCATCAAGACCCAGTGAAGACTTCTGTCCTTCAAATCAGATATCAAAGCTATCTCCTGCCTAGAGGAGAGCTAGGAGAGCTAAAATGAAAAGCCTACTGCTGCTTTCTGATGTCTGAGTCCAAAAGCAGGGACTTGGGCCAGGTTCTACATTAGGCAATGACCTCTGAGCCAAGGACTACAGTTATCTGCAGCCTGAAGGAGTTACTTGGAGCTTCTGCCACTGATTTGTTCCACTTGGGTGGATTCTCTTAATTTCTTATAGCCTTGGGATATTTTTTCTTGGAGATCCAGCTTCTAGTTTTATGCTATTAAATCTGAACCTGTGCTTCAAGAAGGCACCAGTCGTCTCCATGACTAAGGGCTTGCATCATGCATGTCCAGCAATGTGAGATGAAGCACCAGGTGACTGCACTCCTGAGTGAGAATGTGATGGATGAAGGGTAGGGTTTGGAGGGATGAATCCAGCTGTGAATCCAGATGTACTAGAGCAGGGTGAGCTCAGAGTTGTGCCTGTTGGGGGCAAGGAGAGTCACTCGGTCTCCTACTCCTTGTTCTGCACCCAAAGAGGGGAGCAGTGAGAATGACCTGTTCTCCTAATGCTGCTGCTTTGTATGGAAGCTGAGATTGGCAGAATAAACTGCAAATAACGATAGTGACAGGAGGAATGGAAGTACTGAATTAAAAATGTGAGGTCCCTGTGAACTCAAGCAGGTGTGAGAGTAGGAACCCTGATGTGTGTGACCTCTGGAGCAGAAGAGTGGGATGGATCTGAAAGGTGGATGGATGGGAAGAGAGATGGCCTTTCTGTTATAAGAAAGGTTTTAGGATGCCAAGGAGACCCAGAGAGCCTCTTCCAACACTTTGCCCAAGGGAGAGGACTGAGGAGAGGGAGCCCTGGACCCTTCCCAAAATCCTAAATACATGTGTTGGAGCAGAGATGTACTTGGGGCTGTGCAGCAGGTGAAGGCAGCCCTGTGAACTAGGCAGAGGTCACCCCCAAGGTCCTATCTGTCCCCCAGCACTACCAGTAGGATCCCTATCACACGCTAATATTGGATTATGATCGTGAGCCTCCACAATGTCACACTGATAACGGTGAGGTTTTTCCCTGGTACGAGCCTGTTCCATTTTGACATGTAGGTATGTCAAGTGAAGGGAATATTTTCCCTTCTGCATCAGACTCCAACTTCACTGAGGTCAGTCACAGGAGTGTGTGTGCAAATGTCAAGGCTGACAAGGATCGTGGGTGAGAGCAGAGGGTCTTTGTGCGGCTATGGGGAAGGGAATGTGTCCCACTGTGGTCCTCAAAGGGAACAGGATGCTGTGGGTCAAAAAGTGGTGAAGGCAAGGTTGGCACTGAGATGTGATGGCAGACCAGTCTGGCTTCATATGAACACTTTCAGAAGTTACTACAAGGGCAGCTAAAGTCTACAGAGTTACCAGCTTTCCCAGTCTTAGCTACCCAATGATACTGGAGGAGGCTGGAAGAACAACTTCCCTCTACTTTCTCAGTTTCTTCTGACATGATGAAGAGCTTGGCACTGGAGGATGTCATATCTCTATTTACTGTGCCCATCGATGGACAATGTGAGGGGCTCCAAAGGCAGAACTGAACCAAGAGGTCATGGTGAAAGCAGCTCACTTAGCTGGATGGATGAGAAGGCTCTTCTGCAATTCTGTACAAGAACTTCCATCAGAAATTGATGCTGCTTGTCCAGAAGTATCCTAAAGACTGAGGCTCTGCTTCTACTTGAATGAGACATGTGTGCACCCAAATCAAGTCTCCTCTGAGGAAGGAGAGTTGGCAGTCATCTGAAGGAGAAAATATGGTGACAAAAATAAAATTAAAAAAAAAAACATAAGGTGGCTTCATTTTGGGACCTCTACTGTCCAGAGCTGGCTCCCATGCAGGCACTACAGTTACCTTCTTGCTTCCTTTGAACCCAGAGGTCCCTGGGAGAGAGGGCAGTGCGACCTGAGGAAGTGCAGCAGCATCCCTTGGGCTGAGCTCTAACTCATGTACTGAAATGCACAGATACATCACAGCTTGTGTTGCCTGGTCATTTCCTGCTGAAAAACCCTTTCCAAGCCTCTGCAAGATCCATATATGTATTTATATACATCTCCAAGTTGATTCTGCCCACTAAAATGTCAGTGGACAATAGCAACTAAAAATAGGCAAAACCAGGAATTAGTCTATAATATTTTTAAACTGGGAAGATGGCAAAGCTATATATAGGATCTCAGAGATTGTAGGGGTTGGAAGAAAATGGATCCAGTGTTTTTTCAATGAGGAAAACAAGGTGCTGTCACTTAGCAATGTATGGACTCGTTGTAGTCATCATTTCAGTGCCCTTTTTGGGTGCTGGGGCTCTGTGCTCCTGGGGCCATTGTGCACTGGGGCAAATGCTTTACCATAAAGGTACTGATTGTGAGCAGGGGATTTTAGCACCCTCTCCAGTTTGCTGTTTCATTGGGAAGCGGATGGTGTGGAGGACAACAACAACACGTAAGAAGTACCTCGTGCACCAGCTGCTGCTTGGCTTTCTGGTCCACGGCATCGTGCGGTTCCTGCCGCTTTCTTCAGCCCTCCAGTTTGTGCTGGGCTGGCCTGGAAGCCTCTCCCCAGGCTAAATCTTGGAGGGCGAGGTTAGACTTGAGGCTGCTGCTCCCTCTGCTGACTCTGCCGAGAGCGCATCGCTCAGCGCAGGCACAGAGTGGGACCGGTGCCCGGCGGGGCGAGGGCGGCAGCCACGGTACCGGCACCAAAGGGCACTTTGCATTGCAGCAGTAGGTGGATAAACAGCAAACAAGAGGTTGAGCGTTTCTTTTTCCTTAATGCACTTCTGTGACAAAGGATGATTTTTATAAATATATATATATATATAATTTTTTTTTCTTAATTCAGTTAGGACCCATTCTTGAACCGAAGAGAACTTGGCTGTCGAATTTAACAGCAACGTGCTGCAGCCAGCAAACTGCAGCTAGAGCTCTTTGTTTTTCCTCCTGTAGGTCTCCTTAATCCTTCAGCAACTATGTGCATTTTCCAAAGAGGTTTTCTGTGTGTCCCAGGGGAATAAAGTCACAATGGGAAAGAAGTTCTCCTTATAAACTGTGATCAGCTGCAGCCTCCCTCCAGCCCTGCTGGTAACGCCCTGTGGATATTTGCTTCTCAGAGATTAGAAGAACAAAGCGAGAAGAGAGCAGTGTTCCATTATGGTAGAGCATATAATATTGTGATTATTAATCATACCCCTCCAAATAATTAATCATTTTGTGTGTTATTTGAAGACAAACAGGGCCTTTGGTTCATTATCGCTTATACATACACAGAACTGGAGTCACATCGATGCTGTCAGACGTGGTTAATCCCTGCCTGGGTTTTGTACATGTCTGGGTATCTGAATCATGTACATGGCAAATGATCTACTAATATGTTTGCTCCACCAGTTTGTTCATATGGAGCCAAATATATGAAAGCATTCAAGCTCCGGAAAGGGCAGATATCAACTCCTAATGGAGCTGACAAAGGCATCTAATGTTAAGGGTTGTGGAAAAAAAAAGGGCTTGCTGATGAAATGCTGCTTTTTTCTTTTTTTTAAGTATTTTATTATTTGGCATGGAGGGGCATGGCTAGTGGGCACGGGGGGGGTGAGCTGGTGGTGATTGGACTTGGTGATCTTAGTGGTCTTTTCCAGCCTCAGTGATTCCATGATTTATATTTTATCCCGCTTGATGATTTGAACTGGGAGACTGAAAAGGCATTCAGCAAAACTCTGAGCACTATAAAAATAGATTCTGGAGGTAAAAACATTAATTTAAACTAAAGCAGAAGGAAGGGATGGTTGCTGAAGAACAGTGTCTCATGATAGCCAAAAATGGGAGGCAGGTGATGAGCTGCAGCTCAGCCCATTCCCATGGTGTTGCAGGGGTGGGGGAGATCACAGCAGCCACCTTGCTGCCCAGATACCATCCCGTGTTGTCATCCTGCCTGCATGCCACACTAACACAGCCACCCTCATCATGCCCCCCAGCACAGCTTGTTGCCGGGCTGAAAACCTGGGCCATGAATTTTAAGACACCCTTACGAGAGCAGAGCCTCTTTTCAGGCTCAGCACTTGGAAGACTTCACATGAAGACTGTAACGTTTTGATTACAAGTGATATAAAATGCCGTTTGCTTTATTTCCTAATTAATGACAGTACATAAGGCAACAGTAAACTCAATTGCTTCCAACAGCTTTTTATATTCACTCGGAGGCATTTTCAGAAATATGACTCGTGTACCCAGCAAAATCTTTCCTTGACCAGATGTAGAAGGAAAGGACTTTTATTGGCTCCATGATAATATCGCTAAAGAGGAAACAAACTATAAAAATAAAAATTAAAAAAAAAAAAAGACAGAATCTGAGAGTTGCTAAACTGAAAGATAGAGAAACAAATACAGAGGAGATAAGAAGGTTTTTACTGATAGTGGTGTCCTGTGTAAATAATGCAGACACTGAAAAAGTCCCTCTGCAACGAGATTCATTAGAAACGCGTACACTGGCCCTGAGCAATTACTTTGATGGTTCCCCAGCTGCTTCTCACAATAAATGTCCACAGACCCACCAAGCTTGCAGCCATATTGCTGGCTGTGTGTCCTTGCAGATAGATACGGCAGTACTGAAAACACATAAGTGCATGTCTGTTGCTTTCCAGACCATCTTTGGGAGAAGTGCTAGCCTAGGACAGTAGGTTAAACAAGCACCTACAACCAGGCAGAAAATGAAGCGTCCACTTCCACTGGGAATGAGTATGACCAAAATATATACTGACACACGTCTGCTTGGCATGTAGATGTCATCTTGGATTTGAGTCGGCGAAGTGTGGGCACTCTTGAACTGCAATGAAATCTGTGTAGACGACCGTTCCTCCCTAACCTTCAAAGCCCTTCACAAAAAGGTATACTTACAAATAAAAAAAAATCCACCAGAAGAAATGAACATTGGAGACTACAGCTTTTGGGAGCATGATAGAAGCATAATGTAATAGGAGTAAGCTAAAAACCAACAAGAGCAAAAAATACATACAGTGAGGACATAATTGACTTTGTATTTGTAGTGTATTTGTAATGTACATCGGTAATCTGAGGGTAAAGAGGCGAGTAAATGATACCAGACATGTAGAAAGAATAAAGCTCACTTGGAGCCATAACATTTCATGGTAGCATGGAGAAAAATGAGCAGTGGGAGTTAAGATAGAATAAGGCAGTCCAACAGATCTGCACTGAAATGCTTCTGAGTTACAACAACCCCTCTTTCCTTTCTGCTGGCGTCTCAAGATTCCTTTTTTCTCTACACATTTTCCAGAGAGGTCGGATGAAGCCACCCAAAGCCCTCATCAGGAAGAAGCAGGGCAGTTGTTGCTTCTGAAGGCAACTCTGTGACTATGCTGTTGTGGAAATTAGAAGAGGGACATCTTCGGCAAGGCTGGAAAAAGGGATCCCAGATAAAGGAGGGCATAAAAAAAATATCCTTAGAAAATGGAAGCAAAAGCAAAGAGTCTGCTAACATTTTCTTCAATCCCCTTTCTCTGCAACAACATAATCCTCACAAATGAATTGGAGCATGTATTTGCTCAAAAGAGTTAATCTTTATTAACAGCCCCAGAATGCCCTTCAGCTCATGTACAACCTGGTTCAAAGGTTTTCAAGAAAAACAACATACCATAAACCAAAGGGCAGCACTAATTGAAAGCAATGTAATGTCTTTGAAAACAGTAATAGCCTCCTGTGGGTTAATAAGCGGAAATTAAATTTCATGTATGTTAGCATAACCCATCACAAAGCACCAGGTGAAGCAAGGGGCACAGCCAGTAAGGATGGGGTTTGAGTGCACACAGTCACTGTCTTACAGTAACCCCTATTCCTTGACCAGAGTTGGGATACCCAAAGGATTTGTCTTCAGCCTGGTTGAAAGGAACATTCCGAACAATGTGGCTCTCGTTTCTGCTTTGGTGTTGAGATGAGTGTGGAAGATCATTGCAGAGGAGGAGCACGACTTTGGCAGCCCCTAGAAGCAATCTTGGTGTCACACAGCCTTTGTCCTGGTACGTGGAGGCCAAGCAGTGGCACAGCATTGCTGTGACTTTGACTTGTCCCTGCAGTTTGATGTTGTCCAATTCCAGTGCTCAGAGCTCACCACTGGCCCAGAGTGATGTTTCAGATGACTTTCAGGTCTTGTCTTCTGTGTCGAGATTGCTATTGAAAGACTAGTCCTACAGATTGATAGTTTTGACATTAAAATGTCATGAAATAGAGTAGGTAGAAATGCATGCTGGGAGTGAGTTGGCTAATGATGACATTGCCTGAAATGGAGACGGCTAATATTTGGACTGCAGGGTGTGTGTCTCTTATAAGGAAATGGTTTAATCTGGAAAAGGAGGCAGAAATACAAGGTCAGATCCTCGCTCCTCTGCCCTGATTTCCTCTTCTGGCTGTGCTAGCTGCCCAGAATCTGCCAAGGAGTCAAGAAATGAGTGTCTTTGAGCACGGTGTCTGAGATGTCTCTCAATGGGAAATGCCACAGTGCTAACCCAACCCAGGGCACTGACAGCTGCCAGGGTGGGCTTTGGGCAGGGATACTGGAGAACCTCTCATTCAGTGATGTCTTGCAGGTAACATGGTTTCTCTGCCCAGTATAATAATCATCTGCCAGTCAAACTGACCACGGGCTGATTACAGTGTTTGGTTGGAGATACCACTATTGACTGTCTGAATGACTGGGAGTTTGGTCTCGAATATGTGGCCTCAGACATTTATTGTGTCTTCTGTAGCATTTCCTGTACCTGGAGGGTCCTTCATAATCTGGCAGATAAACATGCTGTTATTTACCTTATTTCCAGCTGCTGGTGATTAAGACAATGGATGGTAAAGCCTGAAAGCCAACGTATGCTTGGGCAAGAGAAAAGCACCTCATGCACAGCATGGGTTGTGGAAGGATGGGAATGACCCTGGAGGAGGAACAACTCTTTGTGGCCACAGACCATGAGAAAGCCCTTCCCCAGCTCTGCTCACAGAAATTTGCTGGTTCTTGGGTTCTATTCTATTTCTGCATGTCCCTGTGTTTGTGAGACTTCTTGTCTGTAGGCCTCTCCCCCCATGAAGCCATCAATCACCAGTGCTGACAGAGGTTCCTGCTGCCTGAAGCAGCCAGGAAGACTTGTTGGAGCCAGAACCCCAGGGGTCAAGTCCAGGTTGTCGTGTCTGAGTGAGGGTTGCTCAGGATATCTGCGGCCTAACATCGTGTTTGGAAGGCAGCAAAGGACCGAGAGGGAGGAGGAGGAAGGATAGGATGTAATCTTTCATCCTGCAAGTGAGCTTTCAGAATGGGAATATTTCTTTTTGCCTGGGTTTTGAAACAAATGCTGCTGGGGGTATGGCTCCAGGCAGCTGGAGGAAGGGAGTCCCCAGCCCAGGGAAACTGTGGCAACCAACTCTCTCCTGAGAATCTGCTCATTTTTGCTGGCCACAGGAGAAATGCTGGCCGAATCACACTGAACTCAATGGTGATTCTCATGTGGAAGAAGAAATAGGAGAAGATCTAAAGACCCTGTGTTCACTGGGATCAGTGAGGGACATGTGCATGACCAAGTGGTGCAGGCTGAGAGCTCTCCTTCATGTGCCAATCTCACCCACAAAATGTCATGTTTACCCAAAGGGCCATTTGTGTGCATTGGGAACATTGCTTTGGTGCTGAGTGCTCCACACACAGCTGTTCCCATGAGCTATCCACGAAGAGTTGGACTCAGTGATCCTTATGGGTCCCTTCCTACTCAGAATATTCTACGATTCCAGCCAGCAGAGTCAGCAACATTCCACAGCTTACTTCAGCATCCCCACTTTATATCAAACCCCATGAAATGACCCTTTCTCATGGAAAGAAGCAAGACAACAGTCCTGTGGTTGGGCACCCACAGAGCATCGCTCAAGAAGGTGCCAAGATACCACCCAGAGCAGTGATGAGGGACACTCTCATCACACCCAACCAGAGAGATGCTCTGCCCCAGCCACTTGTGGATTTCACCCAGCAGCCACAACACAGCCCGAGCCAACTCTCAGAGAGCAGTGAGCACTCGGTCACACTTGCATTGTTTCAACACATTTACATAATTAGTTTATCAAGAAATGTGTTTGGCTCCGTCTGATACTCAGGAAATGCTGTCTGTCATTTGCAGGCATCCTGCGGGGCCCCGAGGAGCTGACAGACCCTGGCTCCTTCCTATCTCTCCTTAACTCCATTTGCTGGGACTATTTCCTATTATTTTTTTTTCCATGTAGCACTCCCTCACCATTTTGGGATTAAAGTAATAGATAACAACATTATGCCTAAAAGAAGGTTATGACGGGTAGAGGAACAACAAGAGTAAGGACTGGGAAGAGTATCTGGAAAAGTGTTTAATGAATGAAAGTGCAGGAACTCGGAATGTTTTTACACCCTTCCATCCAGATTCTCTGCAGATTGGATCCACTTCACAGAAGTGCTGATAAATGAAGAATCACTAATTATGAATAAAATATTCCTGCCACCAGAAGTTTCTATTTGTTAGAGAAGTTCCTTTCCAATAAAGCTAGTTTGAATGAGGGTGGGCCTGTTCCCAAACCACTGCTTACAGGAGTCAGGGTTCAAGTCAGGCAGCCCATGGCTTGGTTCCCTTCATGCCCGGGGCTCAATGAGCTGGGAGCAGCAGCTTTGTGATGCTCACACAGCAGCCAGCCCACTGCCTGGCACTGCTGCCACAAGAGCAACAGCCTTCTGTGTGCTAGGCTGGATAATGAGGGACACAGGTTGACTTCAGTGCCAAGTCTCAACGAGGTGGGCTTGCTGCAGATTTGCTCATTTTGAAATTGAAAGCTTCTAGATGTCATTTAATTCATGCAAGTTACAGAAATACCTGGTATTAGGACTTTTTCATTCCCAGTAGTCACCCGTCATTAAGTTAAGTAAAAATAGCTCAGTTGGGAAAAAAACTCATTCTATTTAATGCCTGGAGTAGTAACACAGGATACATTTTCAGAGATCTGTCAACCATTCCATACGCAATAACGTTTCAATCTCCCTACAGGCTGCAGAACCAAGGCGAGGCAGGAAAGCTCTGCACAGACCTACATCTTCAGCACACTTCCTCCAGAGCTCCTGTGAGTACTTGTCATGATCCCAAGTGAGCTTCTTTGTCTTCAACACTACTGCTTGGATCTCAGCTGTATGGCTGAATCACTTCATCTGAGCAAACCGTATCTGCTGAACAGCAGCAAAGATTTGGGTGTGCTGTCAACCCAACACCAGTGCTCGTTGTCTGATTTCTGTGGAAGCAGTGCAAAGCACTCAAGTAGGAACATTTAAGAAAGCATATGTGATCTATTAGATCCATCAGCTAAGGGGTAAAGCTGTGTTCAAGTAGGTCTGGCTGGTGATTTAGGGTCACAGAATCTTTTGAGTTGGAAGGGACTGTTAAAGGCCATCCCAGCTCTCCTGCAATGAACAGGAACATCTACAGCTCAGTCTGTGTGCTCAGAGCGCAGTCCAACCTGAATGATGTCAAAGAATGCTGCAGAAGGATTTTTGCCAACATCATACTTCTGCCCATCATGAGTGGACTGGACAAAAAACATGTTCTGGAGTTACTGTTAAAATCTTGGTTACAGGATGGAAACAGTGTAGGAACTTAGTGTGCAGTAACATTTCTGCCTTCAGTGTGTTGAAGTCCCCATGCTCATCAGGAACCTGGTGTATTCTCATTGTGCTACCCTTCTTCCATCGGTGAGCTGGAACTGTGATCTGTCCCCTCTAACCTCAACCAAACACAGGACTCATCCAGCAGGAAAGTGTTGTCCTTCTCTTCACTGCAGATTGATACAATACCATTTTCCCTTGCTGGGATTAGGGCTGCCATTATCACAGGGGAGGTAACACGGGATGGGGCAAGGGCAGGCAGTGCTGAGTGAGCTTTGCCAGGTACCCCACTGGCGCTGCCAAGCATGTGGGGCTTTCCTCCAAATGCTTCCACCACAGGAGAAACGTGTCTTCTGCTGCCAAAGATCTGGGAATGCCACTTAACTGGGAGAAAGCATGCACTGCAGCATGACAGCCACTTCACCAGTCAGTCCAGGAACGCTCTGTGAAAACAAAAGAGTACATGCTCCGTGCCAGAACTGTCCTCACTAGCAATGCAACACATCAGATGTCTCGTGGGTCCAGGGAGCCTTTCTCAGTAGGAACACGAGGAAATGGGAGCCATGAGTTACACTGAAGAGTCTTCTATAGTTTAAGACATGTTGGCTAAATATAGGCCACATTCCTGTAGCTCTTCTAATGATAAATGCTGTACAAGCTATATCCAAATCTGGTTTCTTTCCTCATAAAGAGCTCCTCGTAGATCCAAAGATATCCGACCCACTCACATCCTGGATCTTTTTGTTTGTCTTTCAGCAAATGAATAAAGATGGGTCCTTTTTTTTCTCAGATGTCACTTAAAATATGACACCATTCTTTTGACCTACTTGCATTTGCTTCTCTCCCTATCACAACATCCTTCATGATGCACATGTGCTGGTAACTTACTGGCTGCTCCTGGCCCCCTGTCCTACAGCGTTGGCCTCAGTTCTGCTCTGGAGTGGTTGGTAACATCTCTTGTACCTTTCACGTTCCCATGGTCTGGGAGAATACAGATGTACAGCTGCATCTTGAGCTGAATTTGGAGTGGTCTCTTCCCAAACTGAAGGTCCGTGCCCATGTGTGTGGTGTCCCCAAGGCCAGAGGTTGCACAAATAGGGCATGTGCTACTTGCCAGCAGTAGCTCTTCATATTGTGCAATACCAGGTGCTGAATGAATGGATGAATGAATGAATGAATACTGAATGAATAACCCCTCTCTTCAGAAAGGTTTCTAAGGTTTGTTAGGTGACAGAGGAGTTAGAAACAGAGGAACCTTGTCCTCAAGCTGACCCCAAGGCTGTGAGTAAGTGCTTAATTAAGTATGTAGCTAAGTGAAAGAAGTGGCAGTATGGATGTGACACATATATGATTCAGAAATGCAAAGTTCTTACTTATCCATTCCCGTGCTCCTTCCAAATGGCTTAGGGGCAGCACCTGGGTAGCAGTACTTGTTAGTACTCAGAAACATATAAGCATATATCAAGCTTATTGCCAGCTCTGCTAAGCAAGTACATGAAAGGCAGTTAATTAAAACGCTTTGGAGAACCTCATAATCTATTCTGGGGCAAAGCCTCAGTCTGCTACCAGTGCTGTGACAGAGGAGCTGTTGTTGCTAACTGTATTGCAACTTTCCCGAGGCTGTCACATCGCCAAACGCTGCCGTGATCTGTGAGCCTTTGTTCATAGATAAAGATGTGAACTCCCAGCTCTTGTCATAGATAACAGCACAAAGCACTGCAATGACAATGCAAAGACGTAAAACTCAGCTTCAAACACGCAGCCATTTGTTACTGTCCTCAGTGCAGCTGCTGAGCAGAACTGAAGGTTGTTTGTAAATGGGAAAGCTGAGCTTGAGGGTTTGTCCATATGTCCCCTGGTTTCTGACGGTGTTTTGCCCCTCTGCATTGCTGGGTGAGTGCCTCTGTATCTGCCATTACCCACAGTGGGGCTGCTGAGGGTTGGGCTTGGGTTAACAGAGGAATATGCTGCAAAGCCTGCTGGAATTGGTGGGAAGATCACAGTGCTTTTTTGCTTGGGTTTTCGTTAGGAACTGAGCCTTGGAGTTATTAATGCATTTCAAAAATGCAACAGTTCTCTGCCACAACCCCATAGGGCCGTTATGGTCACTGTAACTGTGAGCAGTGCGTGCATGTCATGAGCCTTGTGCAGCAGGACGAGGAGCCAGCCTCTGAGCTGCCGCACTGAAGGCTGAGAGTTGAGACCTCATTTTCTGGTCAGAGAGGTCTGACCCATCTCTCACTGGAAACCTGTAATGCTGGCTCACTTGCTACATCAAAATAAACTTTTCCAAAACCTAGCACCTGCTTTTATGAAAGCAAAAATCTTGTTCTGAATGAAGTTCTTCAGTAGAGACACATCCAGCCTTCCACTTACAGTGGTAGTGAGGATAATTGAAAGTATTTTTTAGAGCTCTGTACTGTGTAAACTACTGCCTCTGAAGGTGGTATAATGTCCATAGCTGCACCAGTTCTGTCGGGTTTGGTGTAAGGGACAATATTTTCATGTAAGGAGAGATGAGAAAGTGGCACAGGATGCCCAGGGAGTGGTTGGATCACTGTCCCTGGAGGTGTTCAGGAACCATGGAGATGTGGCACAGAGGAACATGGTCAGTGGGCACGGTGGGGTGGGCTGCGTTTGGATTTGGGGTTCTCAAAGCTCTTCTCCAGCCTTAAGGATCCTACAATTGTACCTTCTGACTTGTGAATCCATTTGAGTTACAGATGCTGGGTCTTCATTGCTGGAAAAGTTCTTCGTACCTGCGTGCCTACTAGGAAGCACTCACAAACAGCTTCTCCTCCCACCACATTGAGAGCAACCTTCCTGCTGGCATGGAGGTTGGCACACCATGCTCTGCAGCAGCTCCGGAGCTGGAGCTTGGTGGGGCTGCACCGGGCTCCCATTGTTCCCCGCCCGTGAGACAAAGGGTTAAGTAAATGTTTGGAGAAGATAAGGTGCCCTGTTGACAAGCAGCAGGCTCCAGTGGTCTCGGCAGGATCTCTCGCAGCGGTGATAAATGGGGAAGTTTTCAAAGTGGAATCAGCAGACGCCACGGAGAGGGCAGTTTCTGATGCCGTGATTGGCAGTGAGGAAGGAATCTGAAGGTGTTTAATGATCCCACACTCTGCTGCAGTTTTTTTAAAGGCTCTGTGTCTAGCCAGGGGAAAATCCTCTATCAGTCACAGAGGCTTGCACGCCTCGGTCTTTTTTGTTTTGTTGGGCTTTTTTTCCATTAAAACATGGGAAACACTGAATGGGATCCTGATAAAGCTCCTCTGGGATTCTTCATCCTCTCACATTGGCTTTGTCCCTTTTAATTTTCCCTTTGAAGTGTCTAGCACATGTTAGGTGAACTGTTTTCTTTGGATAACTTCATGTAGGAGCTGCATTTTGGTGGAAATAACGTGCCAAACTAACAAGGTTTTTTCTCTATTTAACTGTATTATTCCAATTGCTACCATCTCTTTGCTATAGCAAATATATAACCAAATAACACCAAAGGGTAAAGCCCCTGGAAGGAGTTAAACACCTGCCATGACATTACTGTGCATGCGAGAGGTCAGAAGAGATTTTTCTCCTCCTTTAAATAGATCCCAAAAGCTGTTCAATGGGCCAAACTCCAGTGACTTTTTTCCAGAAGTCTGTCATATTTTCTGTCCTAATTTCTGGCCAAAAGCTGCCCTGGGAAGGGCTGCAGTGAGGAATAGGCAACAGCAGTTGAGTCAAGAATGGAGCTTTGCTGTGTGTTGTATTCCCTTGCTCTCTGCAGAGTGAGGATGAGGTAACAAATGCTACCTGGTCTGAACACCACAAGGAGAAGGGGCAGGGTGGGCAAGCTGCTGGATAAGGGGCACAAGGCATGGGCCAGTCCTTGGGGCCACAGTCATCCTGGAAGGTCTGAGATAAGGAAGGAAGGAAGGAAGG
>VXAB01012572.1:0-70161 GCA_013399175.1 Odontophorus gujanensis | reverse complement strand
AAAAAAAAAAAAGATTCTTCTCTCTCTTAAGTAATCTGAGAGTTTCTCCTGTCCTTTCTTCATTTGTTCAATGTATTATCAATCATATGTGGATTAGAGAGATGAGAGAAGCTTCACCCCACTGCATGTTCATGAGCAGATTACTTTGGCAAAATTTACAGATGGAGAGGGATGAAGGAGTCAGGAGGAGAAATGCAAATTGGTAGGAGTTACTGTGGCCCACTGCAAACTAAATGAGGTAAACGATAGTTTGCTTAAGCAGTTATTGTGGCTGGAGATAAGTGACTGACAGTCTGTGTTCAGATGAAATAAGAAGCTCCACTCCCCTCTAAATTCCTCCATGTCATGACTGTTTTCCTAATAAATACGTAATGGAAATTCTCATCCATCAGGAAAAAGGAAAAGAGGCCTAAATGGAGAAAGTGAGGGAAAAGGAAACATAAAATAGGGAACCTTGAAGATGCAGAGTTATGATTCAATTCTTGGATACATTTTGTGCCATAAAGCCTGAGGATATACTGCATTACTGCAGAAGTGAAAATGAGTTTAGAAGTCCGGTAGATAGATGGAAACATTTTGCTGCATTTCACAAATATAAAACTGAGTACATCTCAGATCTTTACTCATGCAACCTGAAGCAGTAAGTACAGCTACACATCTGTAAACATGGTAGTATTTCAATTAAAATTATAATGACATCCAAGTTATGTCACTGATTTTCAATCAAGTTCTTCTGTTTCACAGGGGACTGTTTCATACTGTCTGCTGCTTTCACAATAACCACAGTAAATTAATGTTTGTGTATTAACGATACTTGAGTTACATATAGCTCAGAGACACAAATATTTACAGTTATAAATTCATGAATCTACCTGGGGCAAAAATCCAGAAAGTTGTGAAACATCTTCTTGCCTAACATCTGTACTGAACTATTCTATAGAGAACAGTGTCAGGAATAAAGATGAATCAATTTGGAAACTATAGTGCATTCCACATAAGAGAATAAGTCTGATCTGTTATCTGAGAGGGCTTATGGTCTTCTATAGTCATAGGTGATTCCTAAACCTGAGGAGATGGATCTTGAGAAACAACCTGGAACACTTCTGTTTGGTTCCCAAGAGTGGGCAGTTCTGTAAGCATTGCCTGCCAGTGTAAATGTGTGATTTTATCAGGGCATACCAAACACATTGCAGAAACCCACTGCCACGGCAGTCTGTGAAGAAAGACAGCATCATCTCTGATTCACAGAGGCTTAAGGTGGCAAAATTTGTGAATCTTGCATAAGTGAGAAAGCTGAGAATAATTCTGAATTTCTTGTGTCTGTTTAGTGTCCTACCCCACCCATCTCACATGGGCTAGAGTTAAGTGATATAAAAACCATTTTTATATAAAAGATAGTTTTTTTCCCAGTCAGTACAGGAAGAAGACAATGCCTTGTGTTTTACTTTTTTTTTTTTCCCCAAAATTTACCCCACTCCAGAAAAAAAAAAAAAAAGAATTTTGGAGAACAGAATATCTCCTGTGCTGAGGACAGTCCATAGTGCATATTACTGCTATGCTTGACTTAAACTTGTGTATAGTGCAGGAGCAAGCCAGGCTATTTTGGCCAAGCTTCCCTGCAATTCTGTCAGAAGCAAGCTCTCACTCTCACTTTTTTAACTGGAAAACTCCATTCTTAAGCCATTGAATGCTGAAAGTGCAAAGTTTGTGTTTTGTGGAATTGACCTTTCCTGATTAGAGGCCAGGTGGAAAACCCCAAGCCAACTCTACCTTATTGGAAATGCACTCAGTCAGGCAGCTGGCTCTGGCCCAGCGCCATATCCAAGCTGAGTCCTTCCTTTTTCCCTTCCAAGCTCAAGGTAAGTGCATTGCTATTTCTGTCATTTCAAATTCCTCTCTTGGTGGTTATTTCATTGCTAAGAGCCATCATTATGGGCTTTGTTGGCACTAACATATTTAAAAATTCAGAATAAATCTAATTTGCATGGATGTAAGATTATTAAGGTAATTATTACAGCACTTTTTGAAAATCAAATAACGTATAGTAGGGCAAGGTGAAATCCAGGTGGCAACTAGGAAAAGAAATCTATAGCAAAGTATGTGAATTTCCAAAAAGATTTCACATATAAGAATGTAAGAGTCTAAAAAGATGCTAAGACATTCATATGGAAGAGGTGATTTCAGTAATAATTATCTCTGCAGTTGCTGTATGTATTGTTAAAATCTTCCAAATTTCTTATTTATGTAAGCCAAGAAACAGTGTTGTCACAGAGCACTCTGATTTTATGAGATCTATTTAGATGAATATATATTTTTAATATAGTTGAGAACCCAGACCACAACTTGTCCTCAAAGCAGAATAAAAACTTTGCATCCAATTCTTTGATTTACTCAGAAAATTCCCATTTACTTCACTTGGTTCTGTAAGATTGAAAAACTCGTGTACTGGACAAAGCTATCTTACTTTGGGAAAAGCTGTCTGTTTAAATGGTCAGCCTAGACACGATACAATTAGAATTGTATTGGTCTTTTCTCTTTACTTACAGTTTCCCATGAGTGTATCTATGGATCTCAAGAGGGATGCTTTTTGTCCTGTTAGCCTTAATTGCATTTTGTTTAGTTTGATGGTTTAAACAAAAAGTTCTCTCCAGCATGGCTGAATTTATGGATCTCTAGTTTCAGCAAAGAAAGATTTGCAGTTCTTGCTGTAAGCTGGCTCTTCATACTCGTGAACTATTTGGGATCTGCTGCATTTTAACCTACAAGTGGGAAGTCTGACTTGTAGCTATGGAGAAAACAACCCAAATCATCGCTCCAACAAGAGTAGGAAGATGTTTTGAAGATACAGAAGTAGAATTCAAGTTTTACATTTTCTATTTCATAATTCAGCCTAAGTATGATTCATAAATTAAAGTAATAAAAAGCAGGACAACATCTGTTCCACACTATGTGAATAGGAGGGAGTTTGGACATTCAAGAAGTTGCTATGCAGACATTGCATTCTACATGGGAACATATGAAGAGTGTTTACAGTAAAAATAACTTCTGATGCCTACTTGTATTTCTTTTTAAATGTATACATATGCCTTTAGATTTAGTACACAAGTACTATACCTTTTATTCTAAATTTGATTTTGAGACCAGACTAAAATAAAGGAATACGATCATGAAAGAAGACATAGGTGTATGCTTTTATTTTTAAAAATTATTTCATGTAGTCAGCTTAATGAAATATCATCCTCATGTTTCTATATTATTTATCCGATCAAAATTCCAAGGCTCCTCTGTGAAATTCAGACAGTTCATGTGAGAAATATGTCCCAACCTGGCGCTGTTTTATAAAGCTTCCCAACCTTATATTCACTGCAATGTTAACTGCTAATTATGACTACTAATAAAATCCCATGGTACATTGATTTATAAGTAGGGATTGCTTAATTCCAGATCAAAGCCAAACCTTTTTATTCATATCTTGCGAGATGAAGGTTGTAATTGAGTTCATATATGGGCTGTTAAGTTACTTGCATATTTACCTCATGTTTAAAGCTGCTTCCTGAGCTGGTGTGCTAGCTCTTTTATCCAGAGTTATAGAGTTCAAACAGTAACACTACTGAAAGAGAGCCATAAAGAGGGATAGATTGGGAATCCCTGCATCCTGATTACCCAAGATAAGAAGGTACTTGGGAGTGGAAGCAAAGGTGGTGAGAGCTAAATTAGCTGTCTTTGAGATAAAAAGTTAATTTCCTTAAGAGAAGAGCCCAGCTAAGCAGTCATCCTTTTTATAACTAAATGCTCACAGTTAAGACAGCAGCCAACTTTTAGGTTTCTGGAGATAATCATTCATGGGTCTGGTGGTTGCCTCTGCACAGATGATGGCAGGCAGTGGTATATACAAACACCTCCAGAAATAAATATCTGTGGAAGAATGCAGACTCTCTGTAAAGCAGTGAATATTGAAACAGAAAGAAGAAAGTAAAAAGGAATGAAAAAAAAAAAAAAAAGGAAAAAGAAATAATGTATGCATGAAGTCACTTCTACCATGAAAATAAAAATATGCAGGATTTTCTTATGGAGCTCCAGAATGATTATAGCTGATTAGAGCACTAGCTCAGAGAAATGCCAATTACTTCCCAGATTGCTTGGCATAAGTGATCAAGTGCATGCGCAGCTGATAGATCTACACAGAAACGTTTTGCACACACACTGCAAAATTCGGTCCCTGCATATTGAACCCTATTTGTAAATATTTTGCTCTGATTTAAACAATGCATTTGTGTTTGGGAGCAGCTGGTGTTTTACTGTTATACTGATTTCTACATCGAGAAAGAAAACAATTTATGATTGATGTTAGCAGCAATTAACGATGCAGCTTTGTGCGTGCTTAAAAAGCCTTTTATATTATGGTATGTCTTCATACACAGTACAGAAGAGAAAATGACAAGGAGACAAAACAAGACAAAGATTTTTCTCTGGACGTTGTGTTTCCTCTCTGGACTTCATATGGTGGGGCAGGAAAGTGAAGAAATCTCAATAACAACACAAGATAGGTTTCAGACACCTTTTCATTCTTCATCTGTGGCCAGCAGGGAAAGGGAGGTGATTATCCCTCTTTGCTCTGCTGCTGTGAGGCTCCATCTGAAGTAATTTGTCCAGGTCTGGGGTCCCCAGTACAGGAAAGATGTGGAACTGTTAGAGAGGGTCCAGAGGAAGGCTGTGAAGATGATCAGAGGGCTGGAGCACCTCCCCTATGAAGACAGACTGAGGCAACTAGGTTTGTTCATCCTGGAGAAGAGGAGAATGTGAGGAGACCTCATTGCAGTCTTCCAGTATTTAAAAGGGGATTACAAACAGCAAGGGAATAAACTTTTTACTCAGGTAGATAGTGATAGGACAAGGGGGAATGGTTTTAAGCTCAAGGAGGGAAAGTTTAAATTGGATGTCAGGAGGAGGTTCTTCATGGAGAGAGTGGTGAGCTGCTGGAACAGGCTGCCCAGAAAGGCTGTGAGTGCTCCATCCCTGGAGGTATTCAAGACCAGATTTGATGGGGCCTTGAACAACCTGCTCTAGTACCAGACCTGGAGGTTGGTGGCCCTGGCCCTGGCAGGGGGTTGGAATTTGATGATCCTTGGGGTCCCTTCCAACCCAAGCCACTCTATGATTCTATGATCCTATTATCTTCCCTTGCTTTTCTGTTAACTAGTCTCAAACCCATCCCAGTTTTCCCTGGTCTTCCCAGCATGGCATGTGGTGCCCTTTGCTGGGGCGTTAGCTCCCGTGTCTTTCATTCCACTGAAATAATCTGTGGGCTTTTTTTTTAGTTGTAAATATACTGCTCAGTATTTACAGACCTGTATCTTAGAAAATGCTCTCACAAGCTTACTTAAAAAGTCATGGAAATATTTTGAGTTCTTCACTTACAAACAAAAGTAAAAGAATAAGCCTGTAATTTTCTTCATAACAGATAAAAATATGCTTGAACCTGGGTTAAAACTCAGTTTTCACACTGAGCTTTTAGTCCTTGCTAGGAAGCTGCTCGTCTTGCTATCACTCCAGTGTAAGTATGGGTATTTGCCTGAATAAAGACTTGTCATGTTTTAGAACATTTTTTTTTTCATTCATCTAATTAAGCAAACTGGTTCATTATGAGCAACGCTAAGGTGTTAATTTAATTCCTGCTTGTGATTTTTTTTCAAGCTTGTTTACCTGTGAAGCCAAGTGTAACTAAAGAAAATCCCCACAGCAAGTGGTGGAAGATAGAGGGAGAAGAGGCCTCACCACTGCATTTCTTTAAGGTTTAGTCCAAAATCTCCAAGCCCCCAAGGTTTAATTATCATGTGCAGTCTTGTGTTGAATAGGAAAAAGGGACTGTAGCACGAAGGAAAGATTTTCACACTGATACTCACAAAGGAACAGGAGCATTAAATGAAAAAAAAAAATGTTCTAAGGTTCTAAATGCATTTGAAGTGAATAAAAGGAAAATAACTTTCAGGAGCTGAGCAAATTATGAATGGAATCATAAATATTGAGTATTTATGCATCTCTCCCAAGTGGGCTTATTGCAACCAAATAAATAAAGCAGAAGTGTACAAGTTGGATTTTTTCAAGCTTTCTTAGGCTTTTTCTTTATCTCATTTCAAGTTAGGTTACTAGCTTGAAAGGACTCAAAAGGTGAAAAAGACCTCACACTATTATTCACTTTAGCGCATGTGTGACCTGAAGAGGATTAAAGGTTTGTTCAATCCCTATTCATAGTATTCTTAAAGAGTTTTCAAAGGGCCTTTTAAACAAAGGTTGCCAAACAAAGCACTTCTTTTGTTGCTACTTAGCTGAGGCCTATTGTCAATTAATAAGCAGTCTTTCACTTCAGAGTAATTGAGGTTTTCAATTCTAATTACATTACATACGTATAGGAAATGCAAATGTAATATTAATAACAACATAAAATCATACATATATGTATGTGCAGACATACATGCACATCCTCCACAATTGTCAGCACACAAATCTCCATGTAACATTATATAATGCACTGTTACAACAGGTGCTGTGTGTCACCAAAGACTTGGCTGCATTTCAATAGTACCTTCAGTCTCTATCTCTAGAAAATGCTTTGATGTTTTACAGATAGGCTGCATACATAATAATTGTGGTCAAAGAAAGAGTAGGTGCTGTGGTTACTTTTATCCCAGTCACCAATACATTTTCCATATTGAAATTTTTGATTGAAATTTTATTGACTATTTGAAAAATTTTCAATTAAAGATGTTCCTTTCTATTTTGTTGAAATGAAAATGAATATGTTTACTATCCTTTCAAACTTTTCCAGAATAAACAAGTCTTGAGCTGAAGTACCTTATAGCCTTGACTGTAACAAAAAGGCTGTCTTTTAGAGCAGAAAGGAAATTTTATTTTGATATGACCACATTATAAGATTTTGAAAATCCACATATTGTACTGCAATCACGTTGGACATCTGGAACTCAATGTATAGATGTACTAGTATGCCCTCACATGCCCAAGAATATAGAATATATTCTATATAAAGAATATATACTCTTGCTCATATACACTATTGTATGGAGGGATAAATAGAGATAGAGATAGATACAATATATATGGAGGCTGCTTCAAAAGTAATGTCTCCTATTTTATTATTTTGACCCATGACATCAGAAGTGGATGTGGTTGGCATGGCAATAGAGCTTGAACCTTCCCACCAATATTCTGTTACATTTTGTTGCCATGTGGCAGATGGCAGCAGAGGGACAGTCTGACAAAATGGTGTCTGACATGGAAGTGTGAATGAAGCAAAGGTGTATCACTGAATTCCTTCATTCAGAAAAAATTGCAGCCACTGACATTCATTGATGCTTACTGAATGTTTATGGAGAACAAGCAGTGGATGTGAACACAGTGAGGTGGTGGGTGATGCATTTCAGCCATGTGCTGTGAAAGACAAGCCACATTGTGGATGGCCATGCAGATTTTTACTAGTATGGCATGCAGGCTTTTGTTCATCACTGGTGAAAATGAATAGTTAATGGCAGTAACTGTGTTGAAAAATAGTACTTTGTCACTGTGAATTTGCTCCATCGAAGGGTGTTATTGTGTTCTTTGTATCTGTTGTAGTTCTCATGGAAGTAAGTAGGAGGCATAACTTTCAGAGCAACATTCGCATGGGTTCTTGTGGGATTTTGACCCCATTAAATAGAAATAGCTTATTATGAGAGGATATATATCTATATATATATGAGTACATTACATCCTTCTATGCATAATTAATTTAGATCAAAAGGGAGGTGGAATGAGCTAGCTGTCAACAGAAGCAAATGGATAATCTGCAAATGTAAGAAATTGGTCTAAATGACAACCTCATATTTAAAGAAGGGAGAGCTGCTTATCTACAAGATGTAGAAAATGATACGGTTGTACTTCCTAAGCATTTACAAGAATGCAGATAATGATGCACAGGTACTGTGAAGTATTAAAGTCTGTTGCACTGCACACAGAGGTGGCTGAGTATGGATGGAGATTCTGTTCGTTCTCTTAGCTGTAGTCACATCATACAGTAATGGCTTGGTATAGCCTAGAAGAGGGAGACGGATCCTTTCTCCCATGTGCCTTTCTCCCATTCAGAATGTTTCCCTCTACAAATCCCACTCATTTGCAATTTAAGGATAGAGGAAGGTTTTTTGCCTGTTTCATTTTAGATTCCTCAGTATAAATCTCACATTTCAGTTTTTATCCAACTATTTCTGAATTAAAGATTTGTATCATCATTTCTATCCTCATTTATACCCCTAGTTGTTATTCCTAGTTTATTGTGAGCTGGAAGAATTTATACAACTTTGAAAAGAAAACTCCATAAATCTATACTCCTTCTTCCTTTAAGATCTCTAGGAAGTCATATGCATTTGTGGAATCATAGTGTATGAGCAAATATAGATTTTTAATGTACACACACGGCATTGCTAATATATATGTGTGAGTACAATTACTGTATTACATATATATATATATACAGTGTGCTAATGTGAAATTTTCAGAAGCCCAGAACTTGATGATAAAAAGCCAGAAGGTGTTTATCACATGCAGTCTCTGTATGAATAGAGAGTTATCAAGATTTGAATGATCCATGCAAAGAAAATAACATGAAGATAGCCTTGTGTTTATGCAGTTAGCATTAAGAATTTGTTAAGATTTAAACAAAATACCAATATGTAATTCATGTCAACTTATCTACTATGATGCAGCTCTTGTAAAATGTAGCATTGGACATAAGACAACTTTGCCCTGAATACTGTGAACATCCTCCACAGAGCACTACTCTTTCATACCTTTCCAAGCACTTAAACCGAGCATAAACCTCACAACATTCCCTAGCACATTTGGAGGAAAGATGATCCAACATATATTATTTTTTACACAATTCCATTTTGTTAACACTGATATCCATATATATATTCTACCTTAAGGAGTGATTGACTTTCCTTCAGTCCTTAGGACTGTCCTGAAAGTCCTTAGGACTGTCCCTGAAAGTATCAAGAACAATAAGTAATATGAGGTCATTTGCATTGAAAGATGTCAAGAAGCTCTGTATATATCTCATGCATCCAACTCCAAAGTACAATAGTCCTTTCTCAGGTATTCACGATACAACTGGTAGTATCAATATCCTATAGCTACTTTAGGGTAAAATGGCCTGAGTCAAAAATGTGTCAAGTTTTTGTGTACCGTGTGTACTGATGTCTGTGCAGTATTTGAGTTTGGCACAGAAAAATCACTTCTGAGCTGAGATTAAAGCTGTAAGTGCTGAAAACTATTTTTTCTGCAGTACCTATACATCTTGTCCAAGAATGCCAGATGAAGCTTTTAAAAGATTCAAATGTGATATAGTGCATGACATTTGAACTAAGATAGTAAAAAGTGTTTAATTAGTTCCTCAGTATAAGAAAGAGATGGCTCTGAAATCCAGAAACACTTGCAAAATTCTGTTTTTCGCCTTCAGTGAGATCTAAACATCATTATTTCTGTGAATCTCTGATGGCATAGTCCAGATAAGTTTAATGATCAACAGGGTGAGAGGTTTGTCTTCATATAACCTCTGAGTGAGGTTATATATATACATATATATATATATGCATATAACCTGTATGTGTGAGAAAATAAGAATCATAGAATCATAGGGTTTGGAAGGGACTTAAAGAGACCATCAAGTCCAACCCCCCTGCCAAAGCAGGTTCCCTACACCAGGTCACACAGGTAGGCGTCCAGGAGGGTCTTGAGTATCTCCAGAGAAGGAGATCCCACAACCCCCCTGTGCAGCCTGTGCCAGTGCTCCGTCCCCCTCACCGTAAAGAAGTTCTTGCACACATTCGTGCAGAACCTCCTGTGCATCAGTTTCTGTCCGTTCCCCCTTGTCCTGTCTCCACACACTGCTGAAAAGAGTCTGGCCTCGCCACTTTGTCCCCCACACCTCAGATACTTATAAACCTGGATCAGTTCCCCTCTCAGTCTTCTTTTCTCAAGGCTAAACAGACCCAGTTCACTTAGCCTTTCTTCATAGGGGAGTTCCTCCAGGCCCTTCACCATCTTTGTGGCCCTGCGCTGGACTCTTTCCAAGAGATCCCTGTCTTTTTTATACTGGACCAGAACTGGACACAGTACTCCAGATGAGGCCTCACCAGGGCAGAGTAGAGGGGGAGGATCACCTCCCTCGACATGCTGGCCACGCTCTTTTTAATGCATCCCAGAATGCCATTGGCCCTCTTGGCCACGAGAGCACACTGCTGGCTCATGGTCAACCTGTCGTCCACCAGGACACCCAGGTCCCTCTCTGCAGAGCTCCTCTCCAGCAGCTCATCCCTCAACCTGTACTGGTGCGTGCAGTTATTCCTCCCTAGGTGCAAGACTCTACACTTGCTTTTGTTAAATTTCATCCAGTTTCTGACTGCCCAGCTCAGCAACAGCAGTCAGGGAAAGGTCCAGCTAGACTGATATACTCTATAAAGAAGTGTAGAATCAAGAGTATTGAGAGAAGAGGGTCAGATTCTTTGTAAATTAGATTTTGGCATCCAGAATTTCTGGGAATTTTTGAGCTGTAAGCTATCTAATGACTCTCACTGAAACAGTTTCATGAAAATCTATCCTCTCTGCCATTTTCTTGTGTTTTCCCCTTTGCTTGTGTTTTCAAATATCAAGCTAGAACTCAGTCCATTTGCATTTCTTCCCTTTGTTTTCAACCTGCCACCTGGGACCCCCTTAGTTTCTCCTACTGTTGTTCTCCAGTCACATTCTTCATTATATCATGCTTTTATTTAGCTATAATACATCTCCCAGACACCTTTTGCCTACCCCTTCTAGCCACTGCTCTTATAGAAGTCACCTTTGGTCAAATTTTCTGCTTTTCTGACTGCTCCAGTATCCTTTTTGAAAGACTATGTTCAGAGGGCCACACAACATGTGAGATGTAAGCAAAAGGATGTATATAGCAATATAATATTGTTTTCTGCTTCCTTCCCCTTTTAATTCTAAGTTTTTGATTGCCTTTTTTGCTACAATTGAAAACTGAGTCAGTGCTTTCAGAAATGCATGCATCTCTGTTCTAAGTTAATTTATTGCAGTGAGTGTTTATTAAGGAGGTCTGGTCACTTCTCCTGCATATATGTTTATTCACCTGCCAATTTACTATTTAACCATCCAATATTTTGAGACAACCTTCATGTTTGACTATTCCGAGTTAAGTCTGTATCATTTACTGTTTTATTAGATTCATATATACTCTCTTTTCTGCAACATATACAAATGCATTGAATGGCATAGATCCCAGAATAGATGAGATCTCTGGAAGAGTAAAGACAGAGATCAAGGAGAATTTGTCTACACTGTGATGGTTTTCTTTCTCTGTAGTAACTCAAGGATACAAATGCCAAATATATACTTTAGCAAATCCATTGCACTTAATCCTGAGAAGAAAAACATCCTTTGAAGGCCCAGATGCCTAACTTATAGGAAACTGTTTCTATGGAGTACCTTCAATTTGCCATCTGGGAAAATCAAATAACTTTGAGACAACTGTCTCTATTCATGGGGACATGATTACCTATGTAAACAGTTTCTGCATATTACTTTATGCATTATACAGTATAAGTAAATGATAATTACATAGTTTGTAGCCATTAGATAGATTCACTTGCACAACTGTCTACAATTTACGTCTAAAACAGCATTTTTTCTGCTTTAGTCACTTTAACCTTAGGTGAGTAGCCACGCCTTGCACATAGGCTTATGCCCCTGTGACAGGAGAGATGCGAGTCCAAAAGATGTCCCAGATCATCCTAAAAGAGGTGTCCCAGCCCAGCAGGATGACGTACTGTCTGAAGAAGTGGCCATCTTTCTCCATGGACTACAACCATCACTTAGATGATCAGCTAGGCAGGACATATCACTTTTAAATAACAGACAATGAAGATGAATCTTACCCAGCATAACTTAATTCATTTAATATTCATTACAGCTGCAGACTGCAAGTACAAGCAGCTGAGTTGATGGTTATGGTAAAAGACATCTCTAGAATTTATTTCAGGTAGAGCCATTTCTTCTGTAAAGACTTCCAACAAGTCCTGGATCTTAAAGACTCACTTACATGGAAACGTGATTCTGACAACTTTTCCATGTAAGTAGAAATGATGGCAGTTTAGTTACACTGATAATCTCCACCCGGAAATTCACATTTTAGAGTGAGAAGGGCTTCTAAGCTCAACCTTTTCTAAAGCAACATCACAAATACAACAACAACAACAAATCTTATATTTTATCTCAATATGAGACTTTTAATCCTTAACAATACAGAGAATTTTAATTTTACTGATAACTTAATAAATTTGCCTCACCAGAAGAAATTGGGAAGAATTGGCAGCTGCTATTGCAAGCAGCATGCATGCCATTTTAACTGTTACTTAGCTGTTAGACCCTGATACTCCAAAATGCTTAGGAATATAAACAGCTTCTATTTCATGAGTTTAACTCTGGTGGCTGGAAGCCTGAGGGAAAAAAAAAAAAACCTTAAGAGGAACAGAGACAGGAGATGGATATCGCCACTACCTCAAGCCTCCTGCTTATGAAAACAGCCTTCCAGCAATCTGCAGCAAGCCAGCACGGAGTCGAAGTCGATTTTTCCAATCTGCTCTTATAATGTGTGTTGAACATCAGTGCCAATATACACAATGTTCAAACAGGCTTCTATAGGTGATAGAGGTTATCTCTGAGTTGTTACTGGGTTCTTTTCTTTCCTGCAGCTACCTTACTTGTAATAATAATAATAATGTTAATAATAATAATAGCAATAACAGTAACAATGAAATGATCCTCCAAACCAAAGATTTCCCATACTAAAAAGCTACAGGTGCAGGTATCTGCAAAATGTCAATACTTGTTCCTGATGTGGAATGATGATTTCAAGAGGAAACAGGATAGTGTCCAAGCTGGCAGTGATTATGCGGTGGGTGATGCTGCTTTCCTACTTCAAACTTCATGAGCTCTTCCACACTCCTTGAAGCATCCTGAGAAGTGCACTCCAGTAGGTTTGAGCTGCTGTCTGGACAGCCTTTTTCTAACTGCAGTTGTGGCAGGGATTTTCTAGAACACCATGGACAAGCTACATGGTGCTTTACGATATTGCAGATGTTTTCCTTAGAGCTGAGAAAAAACTGTGCTTCAAGTTAAATCCCCTACTGCCTACGTTTCTCCTGAAACAACCTCTGGCCTAAGTGGTACTGGGGGTATTCCAGAAATAAGTGAGCCTGAGCAGCCAATGCAAGAAATTGTCATGTATGCTGTTTTTTGTTTTGTTTTGTTTTGTTTTTGTTTTTGTTTTTGTTTTTGTTTTTTAAAGAAAATTAATCTATGTATACGACATAACCTACATCTTTAATTCTCACAACATCAGCTCGGAAAAACTGAGAATTCTGGAGCCAGCTGTCCATCTCTTTAGAAAATGACAACTCCATAGCCTTATATCCACCAATTATTCTCAAAGAAGGGATTGATGCTTTTTAAATAACAATCATATCAGCATGCCAATGATCTGGGACGCCAATGTACTATCAGGCACTCATATGAACA
This sequence comes from Odontophorus gujanensis, assembly GCA_013399175.1. Taxonomy (NCBI): domain Eukaryota; kingdom Metazoa; phylum Chordata; class Aves; order Galliformes; family Odontophoridae; genus Odontophorus; species Odontophorus gujanensis. The sequence continues at coordinate 56,538 of VXAB01012572.1, read as the reverse complement.
GTCTCTCCGTGCGCAGTTGTACAAATTCCAGGAGAAAATGACTTCCAGGAGGCCAAACTCTGTCCTTGGAGGTTTGCAGGAATTACCCGCTGACAACCAAGCATTTGTTTAGCTCTCTCATTAGCTAGTATGTCACTTCAATGAATTATGTTCCTTGTTTTCCACATAAACTTCTCCCATGCAAGCCAAATTCCTGAGTCATCATTTGTTGTGGACGTAGAGATGCAGGTTCTCAGCCAACACACCAGCGCAGTTCCTTACACCGGAGAATTAATCTGCTTCCTGAAGTTGATTTCTCGTCTCTTGGCTACTGAGTTATAGTAACCCTCAGAGCTATAAATGTCACTATTTTATTAGTATTCTCCTTTATTTAATTTGTCAGCTTTCATTCTTGTATTCATCATCTTATTAATTCTTTTTCATTATTTTATCTATATTCTGTAACTTCTCTGTCTCAATAAAAAATAATCTGCCTTAACTCTTCAACCTATCCCTAGGTAACCTTTGGCTGTCAAAAACCTAAACTCTTCTATATAATTTCTTACCTACATAGGAAAGATGAAGAGAACCCAGTATCTTACATGCCTGTCCTCTCTATTTATTATGGAGAAGAAGCAGTTAATAGAAGGACCTGATTTCATGGTAGCTATTATTATTCCAGCAGAGGACCGGGGGCACAGAATGGAGTGGAGTTCATGGAATAAAGCCCCCTTCTCCTTCATGTCATTCCTTCTTCTGTGCTGCACCTTGCAATAGCAAATAGACACAGTAACCAATGTTTGATTTGACTTTGCAGGAACAGAGTAAGTGGAATCTAGACACTTGAATAAAATAATTTCCAGAGTTAAAGAGTTTAGGATATGACAACAGACAGTTAAGGTTTGAAGAAGCAGTGCATAGAAAAGGAGAGGTACTTGGTTAAAAAACAAAGAAAAGCAATCACATTGTTTTAATTTTAAGCTACTGTGACTTTGTTTTACCCAAAGGCCTAAGATTTTGGTCTAATTTTGTGTTCAGCTTATAATGTAATAAAAAATGTGTTCTTTTTTTCATAATACATTTCAAATGCTATCATAATATAAGAAAACTTTGTAAAAGCAAAATGCTAAAAGTCTTCTCAAAATAGATTTCATCCTGGGTGGCAGAACCATGGAAATCCTCTAGGTCCTCTGTTATTTGTAACACATTCTACATAAAGCACTCATAATACTGTTCTGAACAGTGCTATAAAAATGGAATAGGAAAAGTGGAAATAAATGAAAGGACAAGGACTTTTTACAAGAAGCTCTGCTACCTTAAAGTTTTTGTTACCACAAAATATAGTTAAGACTAAGAACTTGAAAGATTTTTTGTAACAATGAGAAAATGCTCATTCAAAGGAGGAAAAAAAAAAAAAAATGAAGATCTGCCTGAAGATTTTTTATTCATTCTGAGCATGAACTGAAAGAAATTGCCAGCATCTCAATTTATTATGGAAGTGGAATTGGTGAGCTGAAACCTTGAAGTGGCTACTCACACTGGAGATCAGGAGGAACAGAGAATAGAATAACAAATATGAGATCTTTCCTGAAGCCCTCTTTAAAGGTAAGATAAAAATAATAGTAAGACCAATGGAATTGTTGTGGCTAATTCCCTGGTTCATTTGGAAAACCTTAATTAGTGGCTATAAGGAGAAATATTTTCTGAAGTGAGAAGAAAGTCAGTTGCTCAGCATTAAGGGAAAATTATTTTTTTGTGATACTTTACACTTGTTATATTATAATCCATGTTCATTGAGAGTGTTTCACTCAAGGTGTTGATAATGAATGGGGACAGATTGTGTGCATCTTGCAAAATTGCCAGTGAATTGCTGTGGTTCATTATCAAAGAAAACCTCAAGCCACCAGGTAAAAGGAGCAAACATGCTTCAGTTGTCACCAGAGCCAGAGAAATACAACAACAGGCAGAGCTTTTGAATGGTACAAGCCACATGGTGTGACACAAAGAACTTATTTACCTTCCCAGTGGAAACCGCTTGCCCCTCTTTCTGGGGTTCCCAGTGCATAGGCCCTTCAATATCCTAAACACATTGATGTACTGAGTGCAGAAGAAGCAGATATTACTGGTACACATCAATCACAGGCAAAATATCCAGAAAGTCCACTGTGCACAGACACCTGTTGCTTTCTTTCCCTCAGTGTTTACATTACTGTGTTTACTCGGAGCAGGGAATGAAGATGATTTCTCTCTCTCCTGATTTTGATCATGTGGAAATTAGACTTCTAATTTCATGCCATGTAGTCAAAGGAGACCAGCATGACCGGAGTTCAGTTTATCCCAGCTGTCTTTGGATGGGACAGACACTCCTTTGTAGGTATCAGTGTCTGTTCATTAATTATAGAGGGAGAGTAGATGAGTAATTTAGACTAGACATATCACTTGTAGATGAGAAAGCTAAATGAGATGGATCAAACACTGGCTTCAGTGATCAAGACTCAGTTCCATATGTGAACTTTATAGGAGTGATAAGAGTTCCAGGAGTCTTTGTGCTAACCAAGAGGGTGCATGTTATAGATATTCAGCCACTCTGAGTACCGATCAGCAATAACAAAGAAGATAGCTAATATAAAACATTCTTACAGGTTATAAATTAACACTAGAGAGGGTTAGATAAAGTTGAACAAAGAGAAAGATTTTCATACGCTTACTGGAATACTGTTCAGTGTTCTAAAACTGCCAAATTATAATTATGATCACAAGGGTCTTGTTTTAGTTTGTCTTCTGAAACTACAGATTTGCTACATTAGAATTCTCAATAATCTCATGAAGATCGTTCCCATTAGAAGAACATTTATATGCTTTTTTTTTTCCCCCGGAGATAAGTATATGTGTTGGCAAAAAAAGTTTGTTTTTTCCAATAAGGAGAGACAAAATAAAATCTTTTAATCATTTCTTAACAAAATGTCATAAGAAAGCTGAGAGAGATTTTTTGAAACCTTGATTCATAATGATCTTTCTGTACTTCAGAGAATCTATTTGGAGCGACAAAAATGAGTTTTAGATTATTATTTCAGAACATCTGATGATTTTGGAAGCAAATACATTACTTGACATTTCCAAATTTAAACATATAGAAGACTTATTTGATGAGAAATACGTGCACTTTGACGTCTTGTTCCAGTTCAGAATTCAGAAAATAATTGCAAAATTTCAGACAACTTCGTGTGTGGGGGAGACTCCATGTTGAGAACAGAGGTTTTGGAGTCTTTAATAAAGATGAAGCTGCATTATATGACTTGCTACAATAGGAGAAAATAGTCTTCACCTGGGCATGCATGATTCCTGGCCCATGATTTAGATGTGGGATGCAGAGAGTTGGTCACCTGGCTTTCTGAGGTCACACATGAAACTTGTGACAGAGGAAGGGTTTGTGCTCAGATCCTCTGAGGAGCTCTCCATTGCTTCCAGCAAAAACTCCCTTTAGGGCTAAGTGTACAATTTGGACTTAAATAGTGTTATTATGTTTTAAGTTGTTTGTTGTGTTTGATTGCACAACCCTAAAAAGCTACTTGTTTTCTAAGACAGACCTTGGGCTGCTGTGCACAGGACCTTCCAAACTCACAGTGAAATGCAAGATGCTGAATGAGGTCATTTCTAGATGATTTCCACCACCTGACTGCAGTCTTCAGAGAGACAAGCTTTCAGAAACTTCAGGTTCACTTCTGGTCATTGCCTGCTTTAGGAGCAGTTTCTTGCTGATAAATCAGATGCTGCCACAGGGCATCAGAAGGCTGTTTACCACTTGTATGCATCTATATATGCATAAATATATATATGTATGTTTGCAAATGATAAATATAGTTAGGGTTATATATTTAGAGTTATATATATAGACAAACACAGTTAGCAAACATATTTTCAAGTTCTATAATAGTCCAGGAAAGACGGCTGGCTAGGTTTTTCCCATAAAAAAACAGTGGTGCTTGGCAGTGCTGGGTGTGGGAAACCACATCTTAACTTGAAATCCAAAATACTGACCTGACACCAATAGGATGTAGCTTGTACTTGGTTTCTGGCTTCTTTCACATGCAGATTTTAACTCTGTCCCTTCTGACATCATGCTGGAACTTAACCTTGCTTGCTTACACAAGGTCAGGTTTTGCCTTCCTGACTCACATCAGCTTCAGCTGAGCAAAGCCCTTAAACTTAAACACATGCTGGAAACTAAAGCACATGTCTAAAGCTAACCACATGATTATGTGGGTCTTCAAACAGACCACAGAAAATGTCCTTGCTTTTATTTCTTTCTCTTCCTTTCTGTTTTTTAACAGCTCACCAACAGGGAGGTGTGCTTTACCTGCTGAGGTGCAATTTTGAATAGGTATACTGTGTGAACATGGTAAAGGTATAAACTAATCATGCATAATTAAACAGGAAGTAGATTTATTGCAGCTCCTAATATTACAATAGCAACAAGATTTAGGCACTTGAAGGTCCTTTAGGATACTGAAAATATCTCAGAAGCCCAAGTTGTGGCTGTATTGTAGTCCACACCCAGACAAACCACTGAAATCTGACTGAGGTGGCTTTATTCCACTTGGATTGTATTTCTGACTGTACTGCAAATTACTGCAGCAATCAGTTTGCTCATCTAACAGCTAAGAAGGATTTCAACATTATTTTCATCCTTGCTTCTATTCAAAGGTATGGTTCCACGCACCTTTGGGAGGGTTATTGCTTCTTTGAGTAGCTTGGGTATGATATAAAACAACAACGTCAGACTTTAAAAAGTTTTCTCTAATCTATTTCATATTTTCAACTCACTGTCCAAACATCACCAATTTAATCCACACCATCTTCTTCTTAAGTTCAAATGCACTATTACCAAGACCCTATGATTTTAACATGTTGAACTACTGCATGAATGTATTAGAAAATGATTACTTGCAGAACTATAGCTTTCTTGAAGGAAGCCAGTACGCCAAAAGGGTGCGGGAGGTATACGAGTTGCAGGCCAAGAGCTGATGAACAGGATGACAGAATGATGAGACAGGGTCACCCCAAATTTCTGCAGCTGGGCTCAGAGCTCACTGCTCTCAAGGTAAGTCTACTTGTAGCCAGAAGGCTGTACACCTTCCCCTGTGACAATCACTCCCTTGACGATATGTAATACATCCCTTCCATAGAATATATTTGAATGTGATATCTTCTATGGAACTAAGCTTGCAGCTGCTCTGTTCATGGAAATATATTGGAATTAAAGATGAAATCAAACAATCCACTTTGTGTTAAAGACATTCAGTTTCTCTTGCACTGTTTAATTTCATATTGAAGTCAAAGTATTTTCTGTAGTGGTTCATACTCACACATGCTTACTGCAGTCCTGTGAACATTTTGCAAGGATTAAAAGAGAAATTCTGGGCTCTGGTTGGAGGCATAGCAAACTCTGAGGCAAACAGGCAGGGGAAACACATTAGGGCTGTGGGGAAAGAGGAGGGCCTGGAGAATTTTGCTTAAATGGTTAGCAACAGAATTAGCATATTTGGATTTCAGCCCTAAAGGGACTGTGGAGGATCGTTCTACTCAGATCATTCCACTCTGGTGAAAGCATATTACGTATTTTAAAAATGGCTAAATTGAGCATCTACAGTAAATGCCATGACTGTGCATTACCTCAGCTGTGGAGATGAGTAACGGTAACAATATTCATATTTTATGTCAGCCGAAAGCTCTTTGCTTCTGGACTACAAAGCAATGTGCATTGGGCAAAGAACATTACACATTCATAATCACAGAAGTGTAACCAAAGTGGTGTTACATGGTTTGTATAGAGTTTTAAGAAATACCCAGCAATAAGACTGGCTGCAATATCTAAAGGAAGATTTTAAAAATACGTATTTCATATAAAACCCTAGCATCACAGAATTTAATGTATTTTAGCACCACTAAACCAAGAAATACTCTATCTGTTGACTTCCCTGGGTTCAGAACTTCACTGCCATATAAACAAGGGGCCTGTTTGCCTCTGGAGGGCAGCTTGCAGTCTTGGCTGTGCAGTTCCAGAATCCCTTGACCCGGGTTAGGCTGTCTCAGGCTAACCCTGATTAATATCGTTTCATGGCAGAGAAGGAGCACAGTTGCACAGAGCTGTGATGTCTCTTTTTTCAGAGTTCCTTTTCATGTTTGTAGGAATCAAGGCAGCATTAGGAATGACCCAGGCACTCAACAACAATCGCATGTCATTCTGGTTTTGATTTTATAGCACACCAAACTAATTTCTTCTGACAAAACTCATGCAGGATCTTTTCTTAGAATATCTTCTAATTCACCACAGATGGAAGTTGCTGTGCTATCTGCAAAGGAAGGCTGCTCATTACTTGCTAAATATATTTTCTCCAATGTGATCTGCTTTGCATGTGTGTTGCATATAAGTTGTATGCATGCATGTGTTCCTTTGATTTCAAATATAAATATATACAAGAGGCATACAATATGCATGTATACTGATATTTTACCTTTGCCTGTGTCTATAAAACTATACTTTTGAGAAAAACACTTGGAGTAAGAATGGCTGACAGATCTAGCAGAACCCTGACATGATTAATCAACATGATTAGTAAAATAAAACAATGCAGACTAGATTTAAGTTTGTGAAATGTGCATGAGAATTTTTTTTCTTAAAGTAAAACAGAGAAAGCAAAAGGTTAATTAGAACCAAATGTGGCTTAGATTGGCACCCTAATGTTCTCTGATCAGTGTGACGATTAGCCTCAGATATTTTGAACAACAGTTACTGAAGAGATATTACATTACTTTCCATGTCTAAAGGGGCTTAGTAACAATAAATATTCTCTTCAAGATGCTATTATTTTCAGTGCAGCATAGGAAGGCTTGACTGGATAACAACTGGAGAAGTATATCTAATTCCTTGAGCACAGAAGTAAAAATTAACACTTTAGCTCTTACCAGGAAATGAGCACAGTTAATTTAGCATATTACTCTATACTCTTGTAAAGAAATAACAGGTTATGACTCACAGGAATTTAGTATTATGAATATTCCCATTTCCTGAAGATACCCCTTTTATCAATTATCAGAATGTGGTAAAAATGGTCCTCCGCAAAATAAATTATATGAGGACAGCTGTCTTAATATCTCTCAAAAGAAATAATACCTTGTTTGTTAACCTCGCAGAACCCATTCATTGGCAGTGACACCCCCTGGGCACATTGGGGTGGACTCACATCCCACACATCAGAGATGCCATTTGGTCAGCACAGGTTACAATGACAGGATCTTCTGCTGTCAAAATGCTCTTTTTCAAATGGAATTTGTTTGTGAAAAAAGAGTTTGTTTTCAGGGCTACAGTGAGATACAGCCACCATAAAAATAGCTCCACACCATCCTCTGAGCTGCTTGTAGCCTTGCTAGTAAACCAAGGAGTGGAGATTTAGCAAGTGGAAGGCTTGAGCAGAGAGGTGGGGCTTTGCAGCTCTTTTAAAAGTAGCCAAGCACATGCTTAAATTGCATTTCTGCAGGGAATGCATTCCAGCAATGTGGGCTTGCTACCAAGAAAAGTCTGTCAGCGCAGTGGTTGGGGCACTGTGCTGTGTGTGACTCAGGATGTCTGGGTGCTGGTCAGAGCTCAGCCACGGGCTTCCTCTGACTTGGTGCCAATTAGTTAATTTCCCTTAGGTAAATCCAGCAGTAACTTTCTCCTTTCTAGCCAGGTTGTTGCAAGGAGAAAAAGTCACTAATGCCTGTAAGGTATTCACAGTCTACTTAGATATTTGTTGTTAAAGAGAGGATTCATACAATATCTGTCAAAAGGAAGAAGTCTATTTCCATTTTATCAGATTATATGCAAATCATAGTATGTAGACCAGAAAAGTCAATAAGTAATAGTGCTTCATTTAATCTTATATCATTTGTAAGATCAGATTTCTCTAAATCACGTTGTTACTGATTTATTTGTTGGGTTGAATTTCTTACACTTCACATCTGGGACTTCAAAAATGGACTGAACACCTGCCATAGAGCTGTTGGGCTCTCTCTGACCAGCACACTGGTTNCACCCCATATTTCTGCAGCTGGGCTCAGAGCTCACTGTAGCTCTCAAGGTAAGTCTACTTGTAGCCAGAAGGCTGTACACCTTCCCCTGTGACAATCACTCCCTTGACGATATGTAATACATCCCTTCCATAGAATATATTTGAATGTGATATCTTCTATGGAACTAAGCTTGCAGCTGCTCTGTTCATGGAAATATATTGGAATTAAAGATGAAATCAAACAATTCACTTTGTGTTAAAGACATTCAGTTTCTCTTGCACTGTTTAATTTCATATTGAAGTCAAAGCATTTTCTGTAGTGGTTCATACTCACACATGCTTACTGCAGTCCTGTGAACATTTTGCAAGGATTAAAAGAGAAATTCTGGGCTCTGGTTGGAGGCATAGCAAACTCTGAGGCAAACAGGCAGGGGAAACACATTAGGGCTGTGGGGAAAGAGGAGGGCCTGGAGAATTTTGCTTAAATGGTTAGCAACAGAATTAGCATATTTGGATTTCAGCCCTAAAGGGACTGTGGAGGATCGTTCTACTCAGATCATTCCACTCTGGTGAAAGCATATTACGTATTTTAAAAATGGCTAAATTGAGCATCTACAGTAAATGCCATGACTGTGCATTACCTCAGCTGTGGAGATGAATAACGGTAACAATATTCATATTTTATGTCAGCTGAAAGCTCTTTGCTTCTGGACTACAAAGCAATGTGCATTGGGCAAAGAACATTACACATTCATAATCACAGAAGTGTAACCAAAGTGGTGTTACATGGTTTGTATAGAGTTTTAAGAAATACCCAGCAATAAGACTGGCTGCAATATCTAAAGGAAGATTTTAAAAATACGTATTTCATATAAAACCCTAGCATCACAGAATTTAATGTATTTTAGCACCACTAAACCAAGAAATACTCTATCTGTTGACTTCCCTGGGTTCAGAACTTCACTGCCATATAAACAAGGGGCCTGTTTGCCTCTGGAGGGCAGCTTGCAGTCTTGGCTGTGCAGTTCCAGAATCCCTTGACCCGGGTTAGGCTGTCTCAGGCTAACCCTGATTAATATCGTTTCATGGCAGAGAAGGAGCACAGTTGCACAGAGCTGTGATGTCTCTTTTTTCAGAGTTCCTTTTCATGTTTGTAGGAATCAAGGCAGCATTAGGAATGACCCAGGCACTCAACAACAATCGCATGTCATTCTGGTTTTGATTTTATAGCACACCAAACTAATTTCTTCTGACAAAACTCATGCAGGATCTTTTCTTAGAATATCTTCTAATTCACCACAGATGGAAGTTGCTGTGCTATCTGCAAAGGAAGGCTGCTCATTACTTGCTAAATATATTTTCTCCAATGTGATCTGCTTTGCATGTGTGTTGCATATAAGTTGTATGCATGCATGTGTTCCTTTGATTTCAAATATAAATATATACAAGAGGCATACAATATGCATGTATACTGATATTTTACCTTTGCCTGTGTCTATAAAACTATACTTTTGAGAAAAACACTTGGAGTAAGAATGGCTGACAGATCTAGCAGAACCCTGACATGATTAATCAACATGATTAGTAAAATAAAACAATGCAGACTAGATTTAAGTTTGTGAAATGTGCATGAGAATTTTTTTTCTTAAAGTAAAACAGAGAAAGCAAAAGGTTAATTAGAACCAAATGTGGCTTAGATTGGCACCCTAATGTTCTCTGATCAGTGTGACGATTAGCCTCAGATATTTTGAACAACAGTTACTGAAGAGATATTACATTACTTTCCATGTCTAAAGGGGCTTAGTAACAATAAATATTCTCTTCAAGATGCTATTATTTTCAGGGCAGCATAGGAAGGCTTGACTGGATAACAACTGGAGAAGTATATCTAATTCCTTGAGCACAGAAGTAAAAATTAACACTTTAGCTCTTACCAGGAAATGAGCACAGTTAATTTAGCATATTACTCTATACTCTTGTAAAGAAATAACAGGTTATGACTCACAGGAATTTAGTATTATGAATATTCCCATTTCCTGAAGATACCCCTTTTATCAATTATCAGAATGTGGTAAAAATGGTCCTCCGCAAAATAAATTATATGAGGACAGCTGTCTTAATATCTCTCAAAAGAAATAATACCTTGTTTGTTAACCTCGCAGAACCCATTCATTGGCAGTGACACCCCCTGGGCACATTGGGGTGGACTCACATCCCACACATCAGAGATGCCATTTGGTCAGCACAGGTTACAATGACAGGATCTTCTGCTGTCAAAATGCTCTTTTTCAAATGGAATTTGTTTGTGAAAAAAGAGTTTGTTTTCAGGGCTACAGTGAGATACAGCCACCATAAAAATAGCTCCACACCATCCTCTGAGCTGCTTGTAGCCTCGCTAGTAAACCAAGGAGTGGAGATTTAGCAAGTGGAAGGCTTGAGCAGAGAGGTGGGGCTTTGCAGCTCTTTTAAAAGTAGCCAAGCACATGCTTAAATTGCATTTCTGCAGGGAATGCATTCCAGCAATGTGGGCTTGCTACCAAGAAAAGTCTGTCAGCGCAGTGGTTGGGGCACTGTGCTGTGTGTGACTCAGGATGTCTGGGTGCTGGTCAGAGCTCAGCCACGGGCTTCCTCTGACTTGGTGCCAATTAGTTAATTTCCCTTAGGTAAATCCAGCAGTAACTTTCTCCTTTCTAGCCAGGTTGTTGCAAGGAGAAAAAGTCACTAATGCCTGTAAGGTATTCACAGTCTACTTAGATATTTGTTGTTGAAGAGAGGATTCATACAATATCTGTCAAAAGGAAGAAGTCTATCTAATAAAAAATTTCCATTTTATCAGATTATATGCAAATCATAGTATGTAGACCAGAAAAGTCAATAAGTAATAGTGCTTCATTTAATCTTATATCATTTGTAAGATCAGATTTCTCTAAATCACGTTGTTACTGATTTATTTGTTGGGTTGAATTTCTTACACTTCACATCTGGGACTTCAAAAATGGACTGAACACCTGCCATAGAGCTGTTGGGCTCTCTCTGACCAGCACACTGGTTGGGATCCATCCTGGGTAAACTGGAGCGGGTCACAACTTGTGGCATACTGAGTGAGCTCCCCATCAGCTCTGGCCTTGCTGGAAGGGTACATTTTTACAAGAAATCTGTAGCACTTGTCTAAGACAAATCCACTTTGATTACCAGTGCCAAACAGGAGGATAAACCACAACAGTGCAAACTCTATGCTGCATCTTTTCTGAAGGACTCCACCAGCCTGCATTACAGCAGGCAATTTGATGGAATCTTCCTTAGTCAAGAAGGACCATAATGTCCTGGCTGATTGCTTATGTACCAAGAATGAGGGTATGAATTTTAAGGCAAAAGATAAAATGCCTTGAAAACAAAACAGAACAAAATAAATCTACTTTTCTCCCCTTTGCCTTTCTGATTTCACAGTTTCAGAAGCAGTGTGTGGATCTCATTCTATGAAGGCCTTGCTTAGATCTGTGCTGTTCACATCAGTAAATCCTGACAGCTGTGTGTGACAGAGCTGAACTTCTCCAGGAGGAAAAAGATCTGCACATTCAGAGTGTGAAATTATTGGTGTACATTTCATTTTCAGATACAGGAATAAAACTTTCCCAAAATTACATGGCACTCTAATAACTTTTAAGAAGCCTGTCTGTTTCAGTTTAATGCTCTACATTCGAAGTGCTTTTTTACAATGTACTCCTTAAAACAAACCAGCAGTGAACATCTGTCCCATCCTGCACATCCTCCTGCACTGGTTTTTCATAATTAGGAAGGGAAATTCTGATCACTACTTCTTCTTGCATGTCTCAATCCCTAAAAAATGAAACAAAACAAACAGGTAAATAAATATGTTGATTTCATTGCAACTGTTTGAGTATGGAATATGTTACTTTATCAAAGTTTGCCAGAATCAGGCTAGGAGAAAAGAATCAACAAATTTTGGTGAAAATATATGCTTTAATCTTTTCTCTTCCTCTCTGAATATTTAGAGAAGCAGATCTCTACTGATATTGTTTTTATTGCCTTTACTTTTCTGGTTAATTGTGTATATGACTATAGAGCTTATAAGGACCAGAAGGATTCCAATTTTGTTTTATTTTTCTTCAGTAAAACCTTGGAATAGAAAAACCTAACTCAAAGGGCAAGTTCATGCTTTTCCTGGCACTTGTAGAGGAATTTCTCTGCGTTGAAGAAGGAATGTCAGAAAAGAGTTCAAGGTGTTTGAGAGCTTCATTGGCAAACAAGGAATGTTTGCAGGTCCAAGACTGGCTACCAGCAAACTTGGCCAAAGAGCAGTGGTAAGCAACAGAGAGTGCCTTGCAAATTTGGATGATTACTAGACATAGTGGAAACACAGGAGATGGAGGAGGAAGGAAGGACAGGTGAGACCTGGATGATACATATATGACCAGGAAAAAACTACAGCCTGGACAGAATGTAGTCAGCCAGAAAAAGGAGAGAAGCTTCCTCCCCTATGGTTTCTTTATTATAAATGGGAACATTAAACTACCTAGTGTGGCATGTTAATTAATATTCATATTGTTATTTCATTCTACATTACTGTGCTATTACTCAGGTCTGTGTATAAAAAGCTGTAGAGAAGTATGAGTGATTGTGTGTTTGAACTTTCAGACACCTTGTTTGCTTGGTTTTGATTGTTTCTTGCCAGATGGTTAAACATATGTTTAGCAGTAACAGGGGGAGGGGAAAAAAAAAAAAACAAAGCATAACACATGTTTTATACAGTTAGGAGCCTAAAGGGTACAGGCAAAACTTATTTGTTTTCAACACAAAAGTAATGAAGAAAATAGTCACAGTGACAGGATATAGTCCAGGGCTGAAAAGACACGCATTTCCCTTCCTGTTCCTCATTGGAGATATGAGATCCACAGATCTGGAAAGGAATTAACTTGCTTATCTTTTGCAATCTAAAGTTTAGCTGAGCAGCCTGGAGTAGTTGCACAAGATAACCCTGTCATCACAGAAGAAAGGAAGTTATCACTGAAGTGTTTGTTTGCCTGCCCTGTCTGAAATACCCAGCCATCCACGTAGAAAAAAAAATCCTTGAGCTCAATTTCTCTTCTGCAACAACTGATGAAGCCTAAACCATTAAGTTGGGGTGGACATCCACATTTAGATAACTACACTTATGTGAAATCAAAACAATCCCGCCTCTTTTTATACCACCATATAAGATGATCGCCAGATACTGTACAATTAACACAGAGAGAAGCAGAATCATTCCCTTATTAGAATGAGACAGCAGAATGGTCTCTACTACTTGTGTTCCCTTTCCTAATATGTTTTTCTTCTGTTTTTCCATCTCTTTACATTCATTTCCAGCTAGAAACAATGGCCTAGATTAATCCCACCTCATTACAGACACTTAAGCAAGGCATCTAAATTAGGAGCCAGGTTGCCCTTGTTTCCTGTGTAGATGATCAAAAGAAAGAGGCACAGACTTGCTCACAGGGGCTGCTGAGAGGTGCTAGGCTATAGTGGGGATCCTACAATGAGTATCTTCGTATCTTGGGCACTAAATGTAATTGTTTGAGGTTAAAAAGGAAAATTTGAGTTCAAGTGACAGCTGCTTGTAATGCTGGGATTTCATCTTTCTCTAAAGGGCCACTCTAATGCAAGCAATGAAAGAAAGCTTTTAATCTTCAAAGTTTTAGGCTTTTTTCTCTAAATTCTGACTATAAATACTAGAGTAATTATTTCCCAAAGAGAGAGATGGTAGTTCATGCCTGACTGTGACTGCTTAAGGTAATCATACTGGTTGTTTGTTTGTTTGTTTGTTTTTGCCCTACAGTGTCTAATATGGCAGTTTGGAAGTGTAAATTTATGAAAGAATTAAAAAAAAAATCAGTAAGACCACCAAACACAACTTGTTCCTCCTCTACTTCAAAATGCAGACTTGTGTATTAGAAATGTACAAGGAACAGCAGCAAGAGTGCTATTGGATATTTTTTTTTTGCTGGGAGAGTTCAAAGAAGGGTGAGGATGCAGGAGGATGATGGACGTGTGGGTGAGCCGATCTTCCAGGGAAACCACCAGGAGTTAAAGTGTGCTTTGAGGCGGGCTGCTGCAAAGGAAATAGGTGCCTGGTGTTTGCTAACCCAAACAAAACCTTTCCCTTTTGGTGAGGAGATAAAAGTCAGAGTTTCATACCAACACTCAGCTATCAGGAATGTGCCTTTCACGGCTGATAAGTGATGGTTTCTACTTGCAGCAGACTGCAGGAGAGCTCGCTTTGCCTTCTTTCAACTGGTGTTGTTTAAATCTGTAGTAAAGCACTTGCAAGCTGCTCCACAAAACAGCATCGAGGTGAGAATTATGGAAAAAGCTGGACTGGGTTCAAAAAAACAGCTTTGCCAAGCAACCAATTCAACAAATACAATGTATTTTAAATGGGGAGGGGAAAGAGGGGGTGGAAAGGAGTGAAAGGGGAAAAAAAGACTCAAAACCTATCAAATGAAGCTTGCTTGATAATAATCACTGCAGGTGGTGAAGCAGATTTTAAGTGTGAAAAAAGTTAACTTTTTATTGCATGCAAATGCTTTTATAAAGTGGTCATTTGTGCATGTGTGTGTGTGCACTCGCAGCACATGCAGCAAACAGAAATCTATTGAGTTCCACCAGACCAGACGTCTGCATTCTGGAGGGCTCATTGCAGCCAATAAATTTGACTAAAACTTTTTTTTATTTTATTTTATGAATTCTGCTATAAAAGCTAATCCTCCTTTCTAGACTTAGCATAATTACAAGACACTATTCTGAGTGCCAAAAATGTCAACTCTAGGTTGCAAACATGGACATGTTTAAGCAGAACCATATGTTAGAATGCAAGGCAAGGCCTGAAGTAGAGTGAATCAGTTTACCTTTTTCTGAAGAGTCGATTTATAATGCAACCTAAGCTCTACGAAATAATAATACAGCCGGTGATAAATTACATGGCTCAATTATTTATTAATAAGCTTCATTGGAAAGAAAGATTTTTTCAGTGCTCAAAATTCACTAAGTTACAAGATCACAGATGTTCAGGGTCTTGGAGCCAGAAACTTAATATTAATGAACTCTCATTAATACCTAATCAACTTGTGATATTTTGATCCTGTGAGAAAATTGATGGCCAGTAAAAATAAACTCAAGAGGTCTTCTCATCTAAAAAAAATAGTTATAAATCCAGGAATGCACACAGTAACCAAGATGCAGTAACTAAGGTTAAGCAGCTGAAGGCTAAATTGTGAGGGCTTTTTTTTCTTCTTTTTTTTTTTTTTTGTAGACGATGGATTTATTCTGTCACCTAGGCAATTTCAGAGTATTACTGGTTAGGATTTATATAGGCATTCAGACTTAGCAGATGTATTCACATGCAGAACATTAACTATGCAAAAAACTGCTTTCCAGGATATTCTGGATTAGGGTCTTAGAAACAGACCTCTCTGGAAATGAAATCCTTCAAAAAAATCCCTGTTCATCTCTGAATGTGACTCTGCTGCAGTGAAAGTGTGAAATCTACTTAAACACATATGGCATCTGAAATGATATCATATGCACTTCTGTGTAAGAAGAATGTGCTGGGGTTTAACCCTGCAGTGATGACAAAATGGGGATTGCAAGAGTATTTTGGACTTTAACTAGAAATACAGAAATTGTCACAGTAGATCTGAGCAATGATCCATCTGGCTGAATAGATTTTCTCCAAAGGTGACCAGAATCAGGTGCTTGAGGCAAATTCACCAATGCATAGAATCAACAACTAGGAAAAGAAATCTTACTTAGAAAAAAATTATCTTTTATTCAAATCTATTTAATGGATGGGTTTATGTCTTTTGTGAAATTCTAAGCCATATGAAGTAAAGATGCAGATTAACACTGTACTTACTGTTATCTAACAGGATTTTTAAAAATCCACGTTTTACACAGGACTCTGTCAGAGTCCACAGGGCACTTACACACAGTACAAGCAAAATAGAGTCACTTTCATGTGAGTTATCCATTAGCTTCCTTGGACATCCTTATCTTTGTATGTGTAAATAGAAGTATTGGCAGCACTATATATTATATTCTTATCATACATCATTCGTTTCTGCTCTGTGGACTTCTTCCTTTCTTTTTTTCTTTTTTCTTTTTTCTTTTTCTCTCTCCCCCCTCCCCCCCGTTAATAATTTCTACACCAACCTTTACATAAGTTCTGTTTATGGTTTCTTTTTTTTTTTCCCCTATTTTGTTGGGAAATTCCCTCTGGGAGATACCCAAAGAGTAGAGGATAACCTTACTTGGCGCTTTTGGGAAGTTGGTCTATGAAAAATGCCAATAATTTTCATGAATTTTATGATAACCGACATCAATTTCAGGTTCTCATGGATAAGGGTAGAGGCAAATGATTTTCTCAATATTGACCTTGCACACACTTTTTCTAGATCCCTGTAACAACTAAAGATAAAACTTGTCCTACAAAACCACAGACATCGATGTTGATGACCTGTAAAAGTTAGAGAGATACAGACAGACAAAGGTTTGTCTTACTGTTTTTATTCATTTAGTCACAAACAGCTAAAGGTAGTATAGATTTCAGGCTTTAGCCTGGTTCTTGCATGAATTTAAATTATTGGGCTGAATCCAATTGTTGAAATGAAGAGCTGACAGTTTGTACAGAGCTCCATGTAGAAGTCTACTATTATGACATTCATAGAGTGTTATTTCATCTCTAAAATCAAAAGCAAATGTAATAATTAATATGTAAAACACCATAGTGGAAGAAAAATCAACCTCGTTAACTTTATTCTGACTTCATATCATCAGATTATTTTCCAGAATTACAGAGGGGCCTGCTGACTTCTGTCGATGACAGAAATTTTTCTCAGTTCTTCCTGCATGTTCTTCATGTACAAACTTAGAGTTTCCCTTCTGCTGGAGAGATTTACCTCAGAATATGACACTTCTTTGCTCTAATTTAGTGAAGCCCCAGCTGAGTGCAGCAGAGGTTGAGCAGAGGTTGAGAGGTTGGTGCTTCTGCAAATGTAAAAGAGATGTTGGCCCTACTCTGGGCCACCACCTAAATGGAAATCCACCTACATGGCTAAAAAGGACCAAGTAAACTGTATTATTATTATGCCTTTAACAGAAATAGATGTCATATTGGCTTGTATTTAGTAGAGTAAATAAACAGGCCTGTCAACGGTAAAGGCTCTGGAAATAAGTCAGATCCAGCACAAGGTAACAATCATGAGAGGCCTCATGATTTCATTTTGTATTTAAATTTACCAAGTGAGTAAGACTGTGATGTAGCCAAACTGTTGCTTGATGCAGTGGAACGTCCGGCTGTTTATCAGGTGATCTCCTAGTATTTATGTCGCTATATCTGGTAGAGCTTCACATCTTTTTCCCCATACCCTCTGGAGTATCTCCAATGAGTGCAAGTGATTCTGATGTTATTCAACAGTGCAGCAGCTTGTCAGTGCTTTTGTTTCTGAACAGTGTGAGAGAAGTGCCAAATGATGCTATTGTAAAATGTAAGAGTGCTTCAGCATGTTGGGGAACACAGAGTGACTGTCTATATGACATTGATTAATGACTGCAAAGTGTCAAAATGAGATATTGCACATTCAGTCTTACATTTAGCATAAATCCAACCAAAAATCATGCCTTATGGGGTAATGCCAATTTCCAACTGGCTGCAAAGAAGGACATTGTAGGTTTGGTGGCTGGTGGCTAATTAATTTTGTCATGGTTATTACTAAAAACAAAACAAAACGTATAAACCAGCAAATAACTACAACGACAAAAAGCATTATTAAAATCTAAAAATTAACAAAGTAGAGAAATGAAAGCCAAAATAGCCTACCGTATGGGGACAGAAACAAGAATCACAGCTCATATGATACACTTCTAACTTTCTGTTTAAGTGAACTAGATACTTCTTCTGTCTGTGTCAAAATCTTCCAAATTATAGTACTAAAATTTTACTTATCCATTAGACAAAATGTAGTGACATATTAGCTAATGCTTGCAAGGCTCTTGGAAAAGAGCATGCCTGTTTATATATGGCTTACTCCAAAAGTAATGGATTGTACTTATTTTATGGAAACTATAACAGATAGAAAGAACACAATAATGCTATTTGATAGAGCAAGTTCTCAGCTACAGAATGTTATTTTTCAACATAGCCACCACCGTTAGTTATTCATTTTCACCAGTGGTGAACAAGAGTCTGCATGCTGCATTCATAGACTTCTGCACTGGAGGAGATGACCCACTGTTTCACAGCTGTTATGACAGTGTCATTGCTGTGGAAATATTGCCCACACAGTCTATCTTTCTTCATCACAAACAGGTGGAAGTCAGAAGGTGCCAAGTCTAGACTATGTGGTGGAAGTGGTAGGGCAGTCCAGCCAAGACTGGCAATGTGTTCTGTGGTCTTCAAACTGGTATGGAACCTGGAGTCATGGTGTTGAAAGAGGAAGGTTGTCCTCTTCCATGATATCAGTCTGTAAGTTCAGTTCTTCAGCTTAGTCAGTGTTAGAATGTATCAGTCAGAGCTGATGGTTTATCTGGGGTCCAGGAAATCCATAAGGATCACCCCTTTCCTACCCTAAAAGACAGTGCACATAATTTTATCAGCTGGTGGCTGTGTTTTGAACTTTTTCTTCTATGGAGAATTCACATTGCCACTCTGCGCTGCCATTTTGACTCCAGCTCATAGTGGTGACATCACGTCTCATTACTGTTAATAATCAAGGAAACTGTCACCTTCAGCATCATTCAGTAGGTCCTGACAAATTTGCATATGGTGGTCTGTTCCTATGTGAGCAATCATGATATTCCAACGTTGTCACACTGTTTCCAATACATTGAAGCTGATGTTCATCTCCACACACAGTCCCCTCTTCTTAATCTGCCTATTTGTGCAGATGAGCTGACTGAGATGCTTTTCATTTGGTGGTGTGACAGCTGTACATGGCCATCCACAACATAGCTAGTCTTTCACATTGTGACTACTTCCAAAATGCACCACCCACCACCTCCCTGTGCTCGCATTCTCTGTTTCGACCCCATAAACATTCAGTAAGTGTTGATGAATGTCAGTGGGTGCAATTTCTTCTGCATGGAGGAATTCAGTGATACACTTTTGCTTCATACACACTCCCATGTCAGATGCCATTTTGTCAGACTACCTCTCTGTTGTCATCTGTCGCACAGCAACAAAATGTAACAGAATATTGACAGGAAGGTTCCACCTCTACTGACATAACACCAACAACCAATTCTGACATCATGGACCAAAATAATAAAATAAGAAGCATTACTTTTGGAGTAGCCCTCGTATTTGTTAAAACACAACCTAGAGCAAAATAAATACAATGATAACTTTAAAGTACAAGCAACAGAGAATTAAGAGTTGGAAACACTATTTTATATGATGCACGTAAAAAGATTTTCAAATTTATGGAAAACAAGTATTTCTGAAAAAGTCTGTAATTTGCATGCTTGACTTTCAAGTTGGTATCACTGAAATGAAATAAGAATGTCAAAGTAATAAATTTTTACTTTCTTTCACTGAATATTTTATTGAAATGGATGAATACTCATGGATTATATGGACATTGTGCAATTTCTATGCCCAGCAACAGTCATGGAGATGAATGCTGCTACTACTACTCTTACTGTTAATTCTAACTTACACCAAAGGCTTTCTGTGCTACATATTGGACACACAATCACTCTTAATTCCAAAAATGTGACAAAGAAAATGGTAAAAAAATAAAAATAACGGGGGTGAAATATCCCTTTCCTCTTTCCTTACATGGAATCTAAAGTTACAAAATTTTGAAATTATTTTTCCCAGATCACTTAGAAGTCTTGTGCTGGAACTGAGGATGAATATTACATCTCTGTTGCAAAATGGTAAAAACTTCTCTTTTTACTGCATATGAAATTGTTTGACCAATTAAAATATGATGAAGTGGTACATATTTAGAAGGTTCACGTGTAAAAAGCACAAGGTTTACACTGAAACATTCTACACACAGAGGTGGAAGCTCTTCAGTAGTTGCCTGCTTGGAGATGCAGACATTTATTTGTGCTCTTAAAAAAATTAGCAGTTAATCTGACTACAGTCCTGCAGGTCCATGAAAGCTGGAATATCTGTTAGATACTTATCACTAGCATCAATAACTTTACATTGCTGTAGTTACCAATTTAGTTTTCATTTACTGATTCCTTTCATGATGATGAGAGTCCTTCCTTTCATCTACCTAACTCAAAATGAAATGACTGCAAACGTTAAGAGAGTAAGCAAATGAACACATCTCAGTTCAAACATGATTTAGTTATCAATCATGTTTCTGGCCATAAAGAATAAGTATATAAGGCAAACATATTTTTCCAATGATCAGTGAAATATAAACACCTAATTACTGCCCAGGTTAAGCATATTATTTTTTTTTCTCCAACTTGCTTAGTTGTATAAACATGATATTTAGAACAATAAAAATTTTAGAAATAAATGTTTAGAGCAGTAAAAGCTTCATATGTCCCAGAGTCTATCACTGGATTCAACAGAAGGATGAAGTTAGTTTGGATGATGAGAATACTAAAAAGATGACTAATTTGAAAGTCTATGCTGAGATGAGAAACAAAATAAATTATTTGGTTTGAATTAATTAAAAAAAAATAAAAGAATACCTCCTATAAAGATTTTGACAGTAAAATTTTGATTAAAAAATAATACGTTTTCAAAAGACATTTTTAGAACGTAGAGAAAAAATAGTAACAATTTTGCAGACTAACTTTGCAGATGAAAGGGAGGTCTTTTGAAGAATATATTGCCCTTCACTGTGAGCTGAGAAGGAACTAGATCATACATGTACCAAACATCTACTAGTTTGGACTTTAACAACCTAGATTAAATTACAAATGTAAAAGAATGCTGGAAAGAGTAAAATACAAAACATTTCCTTCTTGAAATTCTTTCTTAAGTTCCTATATGAACTTAATGCTGACCAATCTCTGACAAAATATGACTAGTATTAGGTGGTGATGAGGAACATGATGCTGGGTCTGGTCAAGTAAGCTAAAAGCATTCAGTTACCAACATCACTTCTGCTGGTGATGCCCAGGGAGAGTTCAGGGACTGCCACAGGTTGACAGTCAAAGATAAGTCAGGTCAGTGGTTGAACTTGATGGACCTGAAAGCCTTTTCCAACCTAAATGATTCTATTCTTTATAAGAAATAAGACAGATAGGAAAAGATAAAGAAATGAGGTCCAGACACATTTCTGGGGAAGTTTCAGAGAAGAAATATTGGAAAGTGAAGAAAAACAGCTAGGGTTTTGGAGGATTAAAATGATTAATTTCTCTCTCCTTCAGTTCTGTAAGGTATTCTGTAGTAAATACCATGTGCAGGTTGGAATTATATGACTCCAAGGATTTGTGCTGTACAGCCTACTGCTTTCAATGAGTACTGCTTTGTTAAGAAAATGTGTTGACCATGGAACAACATAGAGAAGTAGCAATAAAAAGTTTTAAAAACCTTTTTGCTGGGAATGGTTTGGTCTTTAATGGATCACCTTGCACCTGAACTTAAAAGTGTGCATGGAAGATCCTATACCGATAAATAACAAAGTACCTCAAGTTTTGCTTTCTCTAGGCAAAACGTTAGAGAACTCTGCTTTAAATGAAGGAAGGCATTCACATATGTGTCTGAAAGCTTCGTTTACATAGGAGCACCTGAGGCAGATGGGAATTTAGGTTCAGCACAGAGAACCTCTACTGCAGGCAGCTACACAATTGTGGCAGTAGAGCCACAGAGGTTATCTAGCTCTGCTGTCAGGGCCAGCACCATTCTCAGTAGTAAAATGATTGCTTAAAAATACATTCAGCTTCATTGAGTTTGAAAGACCACAAAAGATTACAAAATTATAAAGAAAAACACAAGCTTGAAGCCCTCTGAAAAATAATTTACTTTTTCTGCCATTCTCTGCTAAGGCACAAACTGCAAACTGAAGGATTGACAGATTTATCCCCACAATTCATTTCTGCTCCATGGCTTAGGAAGAATTAGTATTTTTTAGCCAATCAGACAACCTGTAATGATTGTTTCTGCTTTAGTCCTGGTTTAGCTTTCATTTTTCTTAAAAAGCACCCTTTACAAGAACTTCTTTTAGAGCCGCTTCCACTCAGCATGTATTTCTTGGCAAACAGGAGCCTATTTTTTTTTATTATCGTTGTTTTCTTTGATAAGTATTTAAAATGTGATTTTGACTTCCAAACAGGTCTTTAACCATGAACTTTTGCTTTCAATTTAAAGTGGGTTTCAGATAGTAGATGCTGTTATTCACAATGTATACTGAAAAGATACGGTAATTTTATTATAAATTATCACCACAAAAATAAAAATAGAGAAGACACCTTTAAAAAATTTAAAACGGCATAAAAGGACTAGCTCCTGACATTAACTGAAATGCATTTGAATTGTCTCAGCCACTCACACAGTGCTGACCATCTGCATAAAATACGTCTTCTGGGGGACTCTAAGGCTCACAACAATGGAAACATTGTTGGTTTGGTAACCTCTGCCAGTCATCAGATGTAGCTAAAATTAATGATGAATGTCATCTGTTTCTCTGCCAGATAAGACCTATATATTAGCAAAGAAAGAAAACAAATGTTTTCTTTCCCTACATGTACTTCAAAACATGAACATTTTCACCCAGTAAGGACAGATTTCATAATAGCTGAAACTCTGAGGAAAGCAGCAGATATTTAAAACAAGTTCAAACAATATAATTTTCTGGTCACAATTTATCTGGATCTCTCTGTCCTGATATTTCAGTCAGCATCAGATTGTGCCAAAAATCTTACTGATTTTCCTTGATGCATAGATAAGCTTCACTTCCCTGGCTCACACAGTCACAATCTCTTTTTCTTCCAAAAGATTTCCCTGCAATACACAAAAATTTATCATGCGTAGACAAGGAGTAAACATTGCTTATGTTGATTTGTGTTTAACAGCATTTATGTATATTTTATGATCCAAAAATTGTAGAGGCATTGGAGAAGCCCTTCTGATTTTGGAGGTCTTTAACTCAGTGCCATGGGTTGCTTGTGGAAACAGATTTGTGCCACTTGTCCCAGCCTCAGATGGGAATGGAGCTATTAGTGTGGCACCGACTGCTGTGTGAGATGGTTCTGACCCTCTGCCATGGAGAGACAGTGCTTAGAGAAAGGAAAATTCATGAGAAGAAAAGACTAGGAGAGATGCAATGAGAATAAATGCATTTTTATGATAGAACAGGAAAGTAGAAAAGGCAGGAGCAGTAGTGAGGTGGAAAAGATGCAAACTCCCTGATGGAGTGAAGGAGGAATCTGCTTTCTGCAGTGGTTCTACATTTAGACCAAATGCAATTAACAGGCAGAGAAGAGCATTGCTCAGCTGTCTGGTAGAGAAGAGAACTCTTTTTGAATCCCTCCCCATTACAGCACACTGTCATGGAGACAGGACTGACCTTCAAACAAACTGAAGGCTCTGTTTAGCTTTACTCAGAGAAGTTCTCCAAAGTCAGAACATTTGATTGTGTAGTATTGGTTTAGAAATATCATAAAAATGGTAAGATGGAGATTAAGGCTGCATTATTTCAGGTATTTTCAGTGTGGGTTGTAATAGACTGTTATTTATGATTGTTCCAACATATAAACACACAGTGGTTGTTTGCTATACAAATTTTTAAAAGGATGTAATTTTGGAAACAGTTACTCTCTTGTGCTTCTACTGATAGTCAGGGATAAAACAAGAACTCCTTCAGATAATGCTTCCCCCAACCATTATATTACATTTTAGTTACACCCCAAGTACAATTTTACATTTCTCTTGTTATATGAAAACTCTCACTCTGCAGATTCTATATACTATATTTGGCAATATAATTACTGTTGCCTTAAGCACTTTTTTCCCCATAGAATATTTCCTCCTCATTTATATTATTACATTCCAAGAGAGTTTTCAGGAGTCATAGTGAGTTTCCTTGTATTGCCTCCAAAAAAAGCCTCACTTAGGCTATAGCTTCTGGACTATAATAGTGACAAGCCACAGATGTTCCAGAATTGTGTTTAGGCAACACATAAATATAGTAATTATTGTTGTTGTTCCTATTGAGCCTCTTGGCTACAGCTAACGATAAGGTCCTGTTGTGCTAGATTCTGCATTCATGTGTAGTAAAAAAGACTAGTATACAGTCCCAGAATAATGACATTAGAGACTGCTCCTGGCAGGTGCTGAGCAGTCATCTGAGTTAGATGGAGCACTAGGAACCATCTCATATAGCAATGGCAAGAGCGCATGCCACGTACAGCAATTTAGGGTTACCTAGAGTTTCCCTTTCCTAACGGTGTATATTTATGTACATCTAGCCATGTGCATGTACTTATAACAAGTACTACTCTGAGAAAAAAAATATTGTTTATTAAAGTTATTCTTTGATGTGTTATTGGCAGATACACTTGTATCTGCCCAGAACAAAAACTCTGGAAAATTGCAGAGCCCTCCAAGAGGATGTGACATCTCCCCAAGTTGGGATGTGGCTTGCAAGCCACAGGTGGTTTATTTCTACTGTACTCTTTCTTTTCACTCTAGGAAGATACATATGCATCCAGTTGGACAAATGTAGTCTCTGCTTTTTAAATTTGCATTCAACTTAGAAACACTTTTTTTCTTGAACATTGGACCATCAAAATGATAAATGTCAACCCTCTCATTCGTAAAATTTATCCACATTGCTAACCAGTGTTTCCTGTTTAAAGGAAAATTGAAGAATGTTCTTCCTTGGTATCATGTCTACGCTTTCCAGCAAGGGAGGTCTCAGATTAACTTTTTGGCCTTAGATCAGTAATGTACTTGAAAATGTGCTTAACTTTAAGCACTTCCTCGAGTTCCATTGAAGTGTACTGTCAGCACTCAACAAATAATAAATGGCAGCAACTTTAAAGTTAATCCACTTTCCTTTCAGAAAGCTACATGATAATGTCATAGAGCAAACATTATATGCAAAAGTATTTCTTTGTGAGGTCACTCAATGATACTTCACCAAGAGCTTAAATGATTTGCTGAACCTGAGTTTCAAATAGGTTTAGATAATGCAACAAGATCAAATTGCAGTGTGTGTTTTTCAAAATGTCGGCCTGATCCTGAAAATTACTAGGTGAGTAATTTAATCAGTGATTTCAGAGTATAAGCGCAGGCTGCAGCTGAAGCCAGAAGGCAAAAGTGTCAAATCCCATTAACAAGTATAATAAGTAGCATAGGTGATTACCGTGGCTTGCGGAGTACCTGCTGATAGATGCTGACCTCAAGGGATTGAACGCCCCGCACTTCCCAGAAGATTCTTGAATGAGACAGAATAACACAAAGTATCCCTGACACTAGTCAAATAGATATTTATTGCTTCTGAAGCTTTTAAGGCAAATCTGTAGTTGTGGCTCTTTGCTTCAGTGGGAGTTGAAGTCCTCAACAGGCTGCATTGTTGAAAGGTTGGCTGTATGTCCAACTCTCTGCTATTTTTTTACTTAGCATATCCAGATGACAATATCAAGAAGTGCAATAGTCACATCACCATTGAGAAGCAGGCCAAATTATGTCTCCCTGTCTCATGAGCATAAGACCCATTAAAAAATAAAAATAAAAATGAACAAGTAAACAAGCTCACACACACATAAAAGCAAAACAGCGTTAAAAAAGTACAATGGTTAGATAGAGGTTTTCTCTTTCTGCAACCTGTAGGACACTGGTGGATGTTATGGGAAGACAACTTGAGAAACCAAGGGAGGATTTGCTTGGTTGCCCTTGCTTCCCAGCTGCTTGAGGTACGTGAGCTCATCACTGCACATAAAAAACTGTAACCTCCAAAACACTGCAATGAGAAGACCTTGCTGGAGACAGCCTTTTTTGTTGAGGCTTTAACACTTTCGCTGCACAAGATATCAGATCATGTGCCTGTGGGACTGGGATTTAAGTAGAAGGAAGACACTAGAGAAGCTGAGCGGAGGCCTCATGGTGGCTGCAGCTCCTCATAGGGAACAGAGGGGCAGCGCTGAGCTCTGCTCTCTGTGGCAGTGACAGGGCCCAAGGGAACGGCATGGAGCTGTGTTGGGGAGGGGCAGCTGGGGGTTAGGGACAGGGTCTGCACCAGAGGGCAGTGGGCATGGCACAAGCTGCCTGGGGCAGTGGGCATGGCCCCGATTGCCAGAGTTCAAGGAGCATCCAGACGCCACTCTCAGACATAGAGTTTGGATTCTGGATGGTGCTTGTGTGGAGACAGGAGTTGGATTTGATGATCCTTATGGGTCCCTTCCAGAATAATCTATGGTTCTATGGTTCTGTGATGCAGGGGCAATACAGGAAAAAAAAAAAAACAGTGCTTCTGTGCTTTTCTCAGATGGTACTTATTTACTTTTTAAATGGAATATGAAATGCATGCAGTTGATACTTCTGATAGCATTTGGGGGCCACTTTGTGTCCTTCTGCTTTCCTGGAGAATGTGAAGGAGGTGACACAAGAAGCCCCCCTTCTGGTTCCCTGTGCATTCTTCCTGCAGCAGGCTAAACCCAATCCCCACACTCTCTCTACAAACAAAGAATAACAGAGGTACACAAAGCAAAACTTAACTGAAGTGCAGACAGTTACATAAAGATGTTTCCTCTTCCTTCAGACTGATAGACATTGGTGCATGTGCTGGCAAAACAACCCAAGAAGCAGTGAGGACAAGGATCCCAACAAGGACTCCAGCTCACTTTTATGCAGCTGTATTATTTGGGTGAGGATGAGTGTCACTTCACCCTAGCAGAAATTGGACTTCCAAGGTTTTCCTTGCACCAGGTCCTTGCTGAGTAGATGATTACAGGACACAAAGGATAACCCAGCCAAAATAACGCAGCATGACACAGTCATGCTTAGGTCTGAGAAAAATGCAGCTTGCTGGATTCCTTTACAATTTTAGTAAGGTATAGGAGAGCCAAATGATGTTAAACTGTCTCACTCGAGCCCCCACAATGCAGGGGATGGCAGCCATTCCATGCTCTTGAGTATAATCTGGGAATGCAGCTGCACCCCTCCTACAAGTAAGTGTTGGGACATGTTCTGTCAGCTGTGTCCCAGCCCTGTCCCTTTAATTAGCACTAGGGCATGGTCTCATAGCTCCCAGAGTCAGCTATGAGTGCCCAAGAAAGGCTTTGCAGAAGGAAGAATACAATTGTACCCACTGATGTTGCTGGTGCAATAGATGAGGCTATGCTGGACACTGCTGAGATGGCAAGGGGAAACATTGCAGGTTGATGATATAGCAAATGTAGGGGCAGAGATCAGGTGCTTTGCAGGGGTTGAATATGGAGATTTGGAGGATATTGGGAATTAAGAGGTACCCATTACTCTCTGAGGATGGGCTCTTTAGGCGACATTTCCTGTTTGAAAACATTCTCATCCTTTGTTTTCTTCTTCTTTCCCTCTTCCAAAATAACAAAATTAACAAAAGTTTGTGGAAAGGCTCTTTATCAATAAATATGTGTTTTCTTCTCATATAATATTGAGTAAAAAAAATGTTCGCCTATAATTAGGTAAGGAGAGCACCTTCTTTAGGGTATGTAGGAGGAAGCAGCTGAGACTGCAGGAATTCCCCTCCAGCCTGGGGGCCTTCCACTGTGGCTCTGGGTAGCTCTCTGCTCACTGGTTATATATGCATCTCTTCTTTTAACATGTAACAAATTGGGAAAATCTAAAATATGAAACTCGAAACTATTCAGAAACCAGAACTGCCCCTGCTGACACATGCAGAGCTTGGCAAGTCTGAAGGCTCTCTGTCACAGTAAAGCTTGCTGTCTCTTGTTATGGGAAAATTGGCACCAATTTAGAGCTCCCAACTCAATGTAACAGGGTGGAAGAAATATTGGATGAACACAGATTCACCCTTAACACAATGAAAAAGATTTGCACTTTAAGGCAGAACTATTGTTTTGTTGTGCATCCCTATAGTCCCTCACACAGTGGGATCCCTGCCTGAGACACACTGTCTTTGCAAACAATGTCTACAACGATAACCAGTCTCACTATTTCTAAGAAGTTATGGAAGTGTAATTGCCAGTTGCACATTTGATAGCACAAAACTGTTTTGAACAAGTAGGGGGAAAAATAAATAGAAATGTAGTAAAGCAAATGGAATAAAGTTGATTAAAATAATCTCTATGCTCTCCTGAATATGTTTTTACCAAGGCTGGCTGCCTTTTCTTCTGAAAGATTCCTTCATCTGTCTGAGAAACCTGCTTTTACTTTCAGGCTTTGTTAAGATTCTTTCTAGTAAAATACTTCAGCACTTTTGTCAGGCAGATGAAGTCTTAGAAACAGGCATCTTGAGCAGATTTGTATGCTGGTGGATCTCTGTATCTCAGTGAGATGTGAAAAAGAGGCCACCATTTAATTTGCACAAGTGTCTAACTTAGTGAAGTGAGAACGAGTACAATTTTATTTTATACTCGTGGGAATGCATTCGCTTTGAATACATCATTTGTAAGACACGAGCTAGATTTCTGATTTCTGTACCTTTTCATAAAATAAATGGAAACATTTTAATTTTTTGACTTATGCTGGAAATCTTATTTGTTGTTCTTTGTTCACAGACTTTAGCTGCTGCAAATGAGCAGCAGCTGT
This sequence comes from Odontophorus gujanensis, assembly GCA_013399175.1. Classification (NCBI taxonomy): domain Eukaryota; kingdom Metazoa; phylum Chordata; class Aves; order Galliformes; family Odontophoridae; genus Odontophorus; species Odontophorus gujanensis. The sequence goes on along the minus strand of VXAB01012572.1, from coordinate 27,789 downwards.
GGCATTACCTTCCTGGACCATTTTGGGGAACCTTGAAGTCCGTTCTATGCAATGTTCTGTGTTTCTGCCCCAAATAGATACCTCCAGCTGCAGTATAAACATGAGCTTTCACTGAAGGGTAAAACTAAATATCCATCTAATTCCCCTGATTCAAGGGAATTGAACTGCTTACCTAAGTAATAACTATCACTGGTTAATTAGTAATTTTGTTTCACATGAGTTTATATATATATATATATAATATAATATGTATATGTGTGCATTTCTTTTCCTTTGGGAAGTGAAAAACGTTAGCATTATTATCAAATGAGCAAAAATTGATGTTATTTTAAACCTATGCTTTCTCAGGCAATCTAACGATGTAAGGGTCTCTCACTGAACTTCCACTGACTTTCTTCAGTGTTGAATTGTTTTGTCTAATAGAAGATGAAGACAGATTAATATTAACCAATGGGTGATGTACTGAGTAAGGACTGAAAATAAAAGTGCCTTATGCAGGCCATGTCATATGTAGTGTATGCAAATGGCAAGGAGACAAAGAAGATTAGAGAGCTTAGATAATAAGTAAAGAGGAAACATCCAGTCCTGTGCTTTTAAAACTGGATTCATATGAAAATTGAAGAGTACCAAAACTTTGAAGCAAATCAGATATGGATAGTTGGAATAATCCTGCATTAGTTCAGGATGGGGTTGAGAGTTAGTTCACATAGAGTTCAGAGGAGTTTCCAAGCGCTGATTCCCTTTTCCGCTTATCAAAATACTCCACACAGATTGCTCCCAGGCAGGATGGTCACCTTTCCTACAAAGGCTGGATGAATCTAGCAAGATCTCAGTTCATCTCCCCCTTGCAGGTAACACCACTTTCCCATAAATAATATAAGCAGAGTGGGCATATCACTGTAATATGCCCTGAGGAAAGATATTATTCTTCCCAGTATTTTTACATATGAGGTTCAGATGATGATCTGTTGCCTGGTAGGTTTACCCCCATTGTTTGCAACCAAGGGGCTCTTGTGAAAACTCCATCTAGCTGTTATGTGTGCGTGCCATGGGCTGGTGTGGATACCCAGCCAGGAGGCAGGTTCAAGGCTGCCTAGTTCCTTAGGTCAGCAGCTCACCAGAACCTCACAGCTGCCTTTGCAGAGAGCACAATAGCTTCATTTTTTCCATTCACACATATAATTAGCATATGCAGAGTGTCAGCTGTGTTTCTGAGTTTGTCAGCTGGAGTTTCTGTGCCAAGAGGGCTCTAATGATGCTATGGTGTCTATAGATACACCCACAGCAGCAGACCCATAGGCTGCTTGAGACCGAATACTAAAATATGATTTATTTCTCCTGGTGGGTCTGGCATGTGTGTTTCGATGTCTGGAATACACACTACATTATTATTACTTCTCAACTGTGTGCTTTAATAATCTCCTAGGAAACAAGGAAAAGTGCATGTGGGGTGGTGTAACCATAATTGTATAAAGACAAGTATATACAAATTATAAAGTATTTTTTTAATAGAGTGCAAGCAGCTCTAATTATAATGAAGTATAAATTCGGTGCTAGGGCTGTAAGACCTCTAGATATAACAGCATGTTGACTTCCCAAGAAAGAGTTTTGCTCAGTAGTTTCTGATCCTTCTACTTACTTTGCTTATGAGCAGGAAGTGCACGAGCAAATCCCATTCATAAATAAAGGGATTTGTGTGCTGTCCTGCTTCCCTCCCCCTTCCCATGCATAGTCCCCTTTTTGGGACCAAACTCTTTAAAGTTTAGCAAACACGAAAGGAAATTGTTAAACTCTGGTAATTACTCCAGGATAAAAGTGATATATGATTTCAAACAGGATTTCACTCAGCATTCATAATGACAACATATGTCATTATTAATGGATATGAGAATGAACTGTATCATGGACCGCTTTTTGTGTTTTTCTTTTGGCCACTGTAAATTCTTATCATTATGTATATATATATATAAAAAGAAATTACTGAGATATACCTACATTTGTGGAAGAGTCCAATGTAAGGGAAATAACACAGTATTTCCAAAATCGACGAACTAATTTAACCTGATTTCAGCAGTCATAGATGAGGCCAGCAAAGGCTAAAATATCTACATATTGATCACAAAAATGAGAGGTAAACTAACACAAAGTTGTTTTCTATTATTTAAGTCATATATATAGCAACTTGGAAAGATTGGCTCTTGGAAAGACCACCTTGTAGGTAACAAGCCAGGCTCTGCTGAGATTTAAGGTTGTCAATAATGTATAGAAAATAAGGGTGTCCTATCTTTATTTGCATCCAATGGTGAAGTAACATAATTAAAATTACTTTGAAAATTTTGGCCAAAGTTGGAGTAGTTGAATAATTCTGTAGGCGAGGGCAGCAGAATCTAATCTGTAACGCACAGGGCTCTCATCCAGGAAAGCACATAAGCAAGTGCTTAGATCCATTACTTTTCAGGAAAGAATTTTGGCACGTGTTGAATTTTAAGCATATGCCTAAAGTTAAAGTTAAGCATATGGTTAAATGTTTTCCTGAATGGAGGCTTTCCTGATTCAAGGCTTTATAGGGCAACGTATGGCTTTTCTGAGGAAACCTAAAACATTCACACTCTTTGCAGAAAGATAGAGAAAATGTACAAATCTTTTTTGAAATACCTGATTTATTGAATTCCATCAAGGAAGGATGAAGGTTTAACATAAAACCTGTGAGGTGCAAGAGCAACAAAACCAAAATACACATCTACTAGGCTCATTCAATACGGAGATCCAGATCCCCAGAGTTTTCTGAGAAGAAAAATTAGTCCCTAATGCACTCATCAAAGAGAACGGCAGTGTGACCTGGTGTTTTGTATTAATCTTCCACTTCATCTAATTTATCTGAGTTTTTATCTTACATTTTTTATGTTTGTTGAGAAATTAGGCCATGACTGTAGACAGGGTGCACATAAGAAGTTGAAATCATTAATCTCTCTACTGCAAGCCAGTTTCCATTCTGTTCTTAATTTGCTTCTATTTTGTTAATAATAGCCCCACGGTCTATTTTGGTGACATAATGCAGTGCTTGACTGTGGCTAGACTTGAGCTGACTCAGTGACGGTCTTATTAGGATGTGGAAGGAGTCTTTCTTTCCATTGTCCTCCAGGTCCTGCTGCTCGAGGCTGACACAGGCTTACTCAGGAGCAAAGATTTTGCCAGACAGCATGCAGGGTACGTAGATGTTCAGGTCAGGGTTTAAATCCTACCCCAATGACCAAGCATTGTGGCCAAGCCTATCATTCTCCAGAAATCTTCTTCCTAATAGTGGAAGAAAGAACCAAAGGGGCAAAAGTGTACATAAACAGGAAGGAGCTGATCACTAAAAGCCCTCATAACTATAGGCTTGCTATTAATTCCGATTCTTACTTTTTCCTCCCTCCCAAACTTTTGTGCATGGTTCTCAAATGTCCTAATCCAGAAGGTTTGCTTGCCGTTAGTATTTCTACATGCAATTAGAGATCCTGTGAAGCTGTCTTATTCAAACAACAATAACTTGGTATTAAATCATGTTAGTGACTGCACTTTAGTTTGACTGAAGAAGTAATCTCTTTGGAGGAGCTTTTGACTCCGTTGAGGGTGGTGAGGGCTTACAGAGAGATCTAAACAAATTGGAGAGCTGGGCAATCACCAACACATAAAGTTTAACAAAAGCAAGAGCTAGATTCTGCCTTGACAGGGACAACTTTGGCTATATGTACAGACTGGAGGGCAAGATGCTGGAGAACAGCCCTATTGAAAGGGATTTGGGGTCTTTATCAACAGCAAGTTGAATATGAATCAGCAGTGCACTCAGGCAGACAGGAAGGCCAACCACATCCTGGGATACGAACAGCACTGCTAGCCGGTTTAGGGGAAGGGATTGTCCTGCTCTACTCTGCACTGATGTGGCCTTACTTGGAGTACTGTATGCAGTTTTGGATGCCACAGTACAAAAGGGACATAAAGCCATTAAAGAGTGTCCAAAGGAGGGCTGAAAAGATGGTGAAAAGTCTATATTCTGTGATTCTTCAAATGTGAATACCACCGGACTGAATATCCAAGAGGGCATGGCTGTATAATGTGCGTGGTGTTTGTGGACACTCCAGCTAGCAGAGTTATGTTCTAGTTTACAGCTGAGGCACTTCACATCTGGGTTGACTTTTTGATTAATCGCATCTCAAGGCAAAAAGTGCGGTGGAAGAAAGTAGAGAGTTTCTTTAGTTATTAACATTACTGCTCAAATCTATCGAGAGATTTGATTTTATTGCTAAAAATATTTCTTTTCAACTTGGCTCTCAGGGGTTTCAGCTGAACCGTTCTTCAACAGCGGTTATTCAGAACTCATCTCTATATCTGTATCTATTATACCTTTTTTTTTTTTTTTTTTTTAATTTGTCCCTCAGAAGGGCAATGAGGGCCCTTGGGAGGCTGAGGGATTTAGTCCCAAGGATGACTCAGGGTGTCATGAATGAAAAGAGAAGACAGGACTTATTTGTGTCATAACGGAGTTTTCCTCATCCAATGAAACTTATGAAGATAAAAAATATATAAGTTTTGAATTCTCACTGATATAAAACCAAGATGCACTGTGAAAATAAGGACCATTACCCCATTAAAGACTGTCAGTATTGTTATGACAGAGGTATTCACATGAATTATTATATACTGACATTCAAGTCACTGTTTCAATTATAAAACAAGAAGGATTTGAACCAATATTTCTTCTGAAAGCTCCAATAGCTAAAATAATCACTATACAAGATGTGCATGCTGAAGGTTTTGGACAGAAATCACAACCCACATTAGAAACAGAAAAACAAAGTAAAACAATAACAAACACAGCACTCACAAAGCCACCAACTCTGTCAGATTCAGTCTGTATTTACATTGATAAGTTAACTTTCATTCCTCTTCAACACCCCTGCAACACCTCCATGCTTGCAGAGCAAAACACTGACTGAAGATCAAGAGCAAGAATACAAAATGCATACATCCACCACCTGCATTCCCGTGTAAAGCAATCCCAATTTCTGACCATTGTTTCACTTGTCCTCTTTCAGGCCTGTTATCTGAGCTCTTTCAGGCAGTGGTAAGGCTGCACAGATACCCAGTGTATTTTTTCTTTACGAAAGAGGGAACTATAACAGGAAGCACAGACTTGAGGCCACAGAAGAGAGAGGAAGACACCAAAGATCATTGTCACTGTTGTTTTTCCTCTGACAGCACTGATTCATGAAAGATGCTTCTCTTCCTTTCCTTTCTGAATCATGGACTAATCTCGCTAATTAACTGAGTTTTTTTGTTTGGTTTTTTTTGTGTTTTTTTTTAGTTTTATTTAAAGCTTGGTTGGTTAGTTATTTTTTCAGTGTTCAACTTCTGTCCAACTCTCTCCTTTGCTGAGACTTGGGGTGGCTGACTTTACCAAAATACAGGAGGCCAGGCTGCTTACAGGTAACAGAAAAAAATAAAAAAATAAAAAAAGAATGAAATGAAATGAAAATAAAAATGGAAAAAAGTCACTGAGAAAAGCACTGTAGGAAGAAAAATGCAGGGCCAGAGTGGCTCTGTAGTTATCCTGGGGTCAGAGGGATGGAGATGAAATTAGAGGAAAGAACAATCTGAGGAAAATGGAGGCCAGAGAGAAAGGCAGAGAAAACCATTGTGAGATGACTATGAAGGAGAACAAAGAGAGAGAAAAGAGAGAATTAGGCAAGAAAAGAAGTCTGAGGGTGAGGGTGGATACTGGAACTGAAGCCTTGGTAGTCCTCAGGACAACCTCCCCAGTGTAAGGGTCACAAACAAGGTGAAGCTGGTATGGCAAAGAAATCCCTGATGCTCCTCTGTTCCTTTCCAGCCTATAAACAGCATTCTTCACTTTTACCCAGGTGTTCCTTATTGTTTATTACTGGTGTAATTAATTTTCAAACCAGAGTGGGCAAGAGATAATGTCGAAACAATTTGAGTTGTATCTTTAAAATGAGGAGCAGGTGAGAGATACTTCCTGGGACATGAAAAGTAATTGGGGGGTAGTTGAGAAGGAGGTGCCAGAGGGGCTTGGTAAAGGAGAAAAATAAAGGAGAAAGAAAGTAAACAGTAAAAAGGGTGGTTAAAGATAAAGAGGAAAAGATGAAAAAGATATAAGTGATGGATGAGAGGAAGAAGGAGCTGAAATAATAAGAGCAAGAACAAAGGAAAAGAATAAAGAGAAGGAAGCAAAGAGTAGAAAAACACACATCCAAATGAATACCTGAAGGTCTTTATGATTAATATCTTTTGCTGAAAATACATTTCCACTATGCTTAAATAGTACAGTGACTCACCATTTATACCTTTTCACAGGAAGATACTGAATTTGATCTTTTTTTAGGGTTAAAGCCCTTAGGATGATTAAAATCCATTCCCAGCAGGTTATGCTATGACCCAGCCTTGAAATTAATAATTTCCTCCAGTATATATAAGAAGACATTGAAGTGAGTATAAGGTATCAAATTTGCTCATAGTTGTACCTTTGCTTTTTAATTTGAAATTCGGGTTAATTAAAATCATGGCAATTTTTCACAGGAATAACTAATGCAGAATTTGTTTGAGGGAATCTAACCGGCTTTATGTTTGACTTTGCTCATTAAGTGGGGAAGGGGGAGGAAAATAATTAATGATGGCATGAGGATCACTCACAAACAGTCTATTCAGACTTTATAAGCTGAATGTTCTTCAAACGCATAACACCTTAAACCAGCGAACAAACGATAGAACAAGCTTTATTCTGCCCTTTCCTTTTCAACAGAACACACAGCAAAGGAGACATAGGAGGAAATCAACTGTAAATGGCATCTTCAATAATGAAGGAAAAGGCTGGATATCCACAAGTCTGTTTCCTAGGCAACTGGATGGAGGGACAATCAGAATCTCTCAATTGCACCCCATTATAGATATTTTCTACACAGATCAGTAAAGGCAAGAAAAAGGTGATTGGAAAATCTTCAGCAAAAATACTCCCGGAGCACTTTGAAAGCATGAGGGAAGTGAGCAGATAACACACAAAATGGCTGCCCTGTGTGGAGCTCTGATTGCAGTCATCTTCCGAGCAGAGAGAGAAGGATGACAGGAAAATCACCCATTTAAACATGGTGTTCTCAGAGGTCCCAGGTTTCATCCCTGGCTCCAGAGGTGAGGCTGCACTGACAATTATGCTTTATGCAAAATATCTCACAAATGGACTTTGACACAGCATGGAGAAGGATTATTCTGAAAATCTGCATTGTAAATTCACTGTCTCTGTAATGTTTTGGCACCTTACCAACCTAATGGTCCAAGGTTTTTAATATGACCTGATGAACCAGAGCTGTTGTTGATCCACTAATATCACTTCTCTGAATAATTTATAGAATGCACAAACTTAGGCAAATGAAGTAAGCATCCGCAAAGGGAATTCACTTCTTTCTACACTGGGCAGCCTCTTAGTACCAAAAGTAGCAGTATATGCTTTATTCAGGATCATACTGAAAAAAAAAAAATAAAGACATACAAGCACTTAGAAGATAAAAATATTACAAGGTATCAAAGCTAGACAGATCAGTGAATGAATCTAGATGAGCCATATGGCCTTCTTCCATCCCTAAATGTTAATTTTATGATATAAGTACCACAGTCACTCCAATCTTCCAAGGAAATGCTGGCAGTACAGCCCAGCTAATGACAGATGAAGTTGCTTATTACCATGTCTGCTCTCTCTCTCTGGGAGAATTTCTTTTTTGCCCCCAGTAGAATTTTTTTCTTCTTCTTTATATGCCTTCATTTTTTTTAACTGGGAGGCAGAGTCCTAACAAACATCAAAGTGTTTCACTGAGGCTGACCACATCAATGCGAGGTCTACACTTCAATGCAAATAAATAGGTAAGTGCAGAAGTGCAGCATATGGACAAGAAGTGCACCCTGCTATCTAACCTCCCAAGTCTTCCTTCACTTAATATGTTCATAAAAACTTAACAGAATAAAACAAAATTTCTATAACAACAAAGCACTGCTTAATTCATAAAGAAAAAGTTTGTATTTCCTGATTTGGACTAAATGAGACAAAATCCATCCTTCACACCCCAGCAAGAACTAGTAGAATGAGCACAGGAGAATCATTGTCAGCTCTGCCAATGCAAACAGTCCTGCAGAATAAAATGCCGTCAGAGAGGGCTTCTGGAAAACAGGAGAATTCCTTTTATTTATTTATTTATTTTAAGAATATCTGGAGTTTGATTGTGCTCTTTTCTTAAATGCTGTGCTTTCTCACAGAGGTACAGTCTGTTTGGCATGGGATCGAGTGAAACCTCTTCACCCTCAGTTGTGCGAGGCTCTCCAGTTGCAGAGGAGTCAGATTTTTGGTTCGTTTCCAGGGATGTCTTTATTCCTCTGCATCTGACTGGTCTGCTTTCCTAGATGGGGTTTATTAGCAACTTCATGACAAGCTGGGAAAGCAAGAGCAGAACACCAAATTGCTGAGGCAGAACATGTTAAAAATATATGCAGGAAGATCTGCAAAAAAAAGAAAATGGAAGATGTTTGGAGAAAATGCTGCATATGAACAGTAGCTATATACACTCTTTCTTTGTGTGTGTATGGGGTGTGAGAAAACTTCCTTGAAAGTATTGATTTCTAATAACAGCTGGAAATGAATGCTAGTTTTAATGAATGATTCTACATTACTCATACTGCTAGAATTCCTTTTATTAGAGACACCCATCACACTCATCTCTTAGAGGATGAGTTATGGCAAAAATAGCCATCTTCTGAAATGAGCAAAAATATTTTGTGTGGGAAGCTTGTAACAAAATGGCTTTTAACAGAAGTACTGACTGTAGGATTGTACCTCAACAGGTTTGAAAAATTCTCACTAATTTCTGTCTTCTCTACTGAGAAAAACTTATTTCATCTGAAATAGGTTGTAGAAAAACTAGTAGTTGGGCAGCAGTTCTATCAGCAGCTGCAACATACCATACCATACCTTAAAAATAGATAAAAATAAATGATTGAACCAAAAATGAAGCTCCACTACTACAGACAGATAGACCTTCTCTTGAGGTCTTTGGAACTGCAAAATCCTCTGTATTTAACTACCATCTCTCAGTCACTGATATTTTACTTTCTTTTATTACCTTGTCTAACAATCCCAAATATGTTTCTGTTCAGTAGTTTGGTGTAGTTTGCCAACATTGCTAAGCCAAGGTTGGTGGAACTTAACAGAGTTGGTGTCATCCCCATGAAAAGTGTACCTTTCCTGCTTGTGGAGAGAAAATTAATTCTCAGAGACATCTTTTGGTCCTTATTTCCAATTCTTTCTTGCTATGGCACAAACTGGATGAAACTTTGATAATGAAAGGGATAAGAGTTATCCTTCATTCAGAAAATAAATAAATAAATAAATATAATAAAAATTTGCTTTTGAGAGCAAAGTAGATGAGAAAACAGAAGTCTGTACCCTAAAGATATTCACAGAGAAGGCCGGTCAGAACCAGCCACAGCTCTGGAAATTGATGAATTTTCAATAGGATGTCTTTAGAAGTTCAGGGCAGAATAATGTTTGAAGAGATGCTGAATTATCCAGAGAATACAATGGGAGAATAATCCAAAAAGCCACCTAGAAAGTACTTGTGCAGTGTTCCAGAGAGAAAGCCAGGAGAGGAAGCTTCTGGGCCATGAAGCAGCTGGAAAGAAGCTCCAGAAGAGATGCAAGAGTTTTCAAATGCTGTTTCTGTTTTAAGGGTGAAAAGTATGTTATATATATTATTCATAAATAGTTTTTCAGCATGTACATCACTGATTATATCATCAAGGATTTCCCATAAAAGACCTTCCAAACTCCCCAGAACTGGCTAGGGTCGTGCTCAGAAGGAATAGTGTTATTAGTACAGCAGGGAATGGACTTGTTCCCAGTGTACCTGGCAGGCATCTGTACAGACACACGATGACATCGGTAGCAGCCAAGACCACACATGTCCATTCACATGTAGATGTAAGTCTGTTGGACGGCCAATACATATGGTTTATACCCTTCTCCCTCTTAGTCAGGAAGGAATCCAGCTATTTTTAAATCTGGATATGCATATGGCCAAATATAATGATATTCCTTTTGCAAAAGAAGAAAAGGATAGACCTAAAGTTTTCAACACATCCTCCTTATTCTGGCAATTTTCCTTTCCCTTTGTGCTTACTCAGTCTTTCCCTGGATGAATAAAAGGTCCTTTTGGAACTTTTCCTATTTATAAAGCTTAGGTTAACACTCACGAAGTCACAAAGTTTATTCGTTCCTGTAAACTGCTGTGAAATGATGAACAAGGACAGCCAGCTCACGTAGATGCAGTGGTACACATCAGGTTGGAAACGGACAGTTAGATAAAGCAATCAGAGGGCAAAGTAAGATTTGCACCAGACATACTGCACGCAACCTACAGGCTACTAATATTCACCCCCAAAATTAAGCAGTTCTAGAGAGTGAGTAAATCCATAACTCTCACAGCTGTCTTGAAGCTAACTTCTAAAATAGAGAAAGTGGCTAAATCCTCTGCATAACTTACTACCAATTGTCCATCTCGCTTTTGTTAAAATAGGAACAGTGACAAAGCCCTTGGAAACCATGAGTCATTAATTTTCCAGGGGCAGCCAAGTGCATCATCCTCTGAAAAGAATACAAAGGAGGAAAGCTTACATTTGCTGAAAATTCCTGCCATTAGCATGCACTTTTCTCCTTACTTTATACAGAAATAATGGTAAAATAGAAAGTATGTCTGCAGAGACAGCAGAAACAGCCAGTCTTCAAACTACTATCTCAGGTTATGTCAGTATGTGACTTTGAGCACCAAATGTGTAACAGTTTTAACACATCTCCTTTATCAAGTCATAACTGTACAGTGTGGAAATCCAGGCTTTGTTGTTTGTGGTTTGTTTGTGTTTTTTTTTCCAGTGTTGGAAAAGATGTAGGCAGTGGGCATCATTTAGTATTACCTAAAATGGCCTCCCAGATGATTTCTACAATCCTGCAAATCATTTAGAACCAATTAAGATCATATACAAAGGAGTGTACTGGTTCCAAATATTTCCAGTTCTGAAGTCAAACTGCTTTATTCCTATGTCACGCATTTTAATCCAGATTTGTTTGGTTTTTGTTTTTTCATTTGTTTTCTTATAGTACAGTGCTTTCATATAATGGTACAGAGTTATGGCTTTGTATTTCTCACAAGACATCTTGATTTATATCTCTACCATTCTCCAGAGATATTGAAAATGTTACCATAGGACAAAATTAGTGAAATTTGTGGAAGAAACCTAAACTAATCTTTGATTCTGACACCACTCAAAAATCTAAAAAAAGGTCAAGTGTTCACAGTGGCTTTGTATGTCTGAGCTACTGCTACAAAACTCTGTTGCAGGTGATCTCCTCTGGGATGGGCCCTTTGCAAATGCTGATGAAGCTTTTAAGGAAGTTCAGAAAACTCAGATTTACATCTGCAAGCATGAAACTCACCTTATGTTTTATATACCTGTGTTTCTATGTAGCCATTTTAGTATATGCTATTACATACTTGAACTCATAAGTTGAGTATTGCTCCAAACAAAGTAAGTGGACAACTGTTGTTTTTACACCCAGGGACTTAGTTCTTTCATGTACATGAAGGTCTCCCAGCCTGCGGGAGGAGCAGCACTCAGGTTTCCCTGCAGTACTCCCTCGTATGCACAGAGCAGCTACCCAGATGCCCTGCAGCCCTTCCAGAGCCTGCCTTCATCATCAGGGTGTGCTGTTCTGTGTTTGCACAGCTCGTGAGGCCAGAGGTGTCATGTGTCTTGTGCCAGATGGATGTGCACTAGCTTCAGCAGATCCCAAGGCAGAGCTATTAACCAAACACTGACAGAATTGGTGCTTTCTCCAGCAAGACTAACAAAGCCAGCCAGCTACTCCCAGCTCAGCAGGGCAGCAACTTTTTGTTTATATTCACTGCCTTGCTGTAGTACTGTAGTGCAAGTCCTTGTATTACAGAAATCTACCCTGATATTTTGTATGAAATCAAGTTAAACACTGTTCGCTTATTTCACTGTGATCCTTCACAGAACTGATTTCCTGAAGGTTCATCCAGATCTGGGACAATATCTACGTGATTGCAAACCATTCCATGGCTTTGTTAGCCAATATTTCTCTAAGCCACAGACAAATATAGTCAGAACAGAAATGAAGTATTTGACTAGCTGGAGCCCAGAGTGTCAGAGTTGTATAATAGTCTGCAGAAATACTGCCAGAGAAGTCTTCTGGAGGATAAACAAGAATAGCATAGAGTAGTGCATAAAAAGGATGGTGATATTAACCTTTAAGTGCAGAAGTGAAAATCAGGTACAGAAGGTATTACTAGTAGAAAAGAAAAGTCCTCCAATAAGGTTGTTTTAAAATCACTTCACCTTTTGATGCTGTGGAACAAAAGCTGTAGAAATAAATCCTACCAAAGAAGTTGCACACTTTGAAATGTTTCCCCCGAAGATCTTAGTGGATCTGTGTCTCATTTGATACGGGTTCTGTAATTGTGTGTATACCTGATGTGAATAATAATGCTCTTTAAAGGAATGTCTAAAACATAATTATTACTATGACAAATGAGAAAATATTTAGGCTGAAGCTGTGTATACAACCTATGGTCCCTTCTATACATTCTAAAACAAAGTTGCCAAATATTCTTCCCCACCTCACTAATGGTCTCCAGAACCATGATACATGAACTGTAGCTGATTCATGCAGTGATTTGAAAGACTGTGTCATTCACAACTATATTTAGTAAAATGTGGATAATGCAGACAGACAGCATTCTCTGAGAACAGAAAGTTTGGGAACTGCTGCTTAAGATGTAAAACTCCAAGGCCTAAAGAAACCCACCTTCACTATAAGACAAAAATATAACTAAATAGATTGTTAGCCCATAAGTTAGACTGTCTTAGAGAAGAGAGCTGTTTGAGGTGGCCTTCAAAGATCACTTCTGAATGAAATCTTTCTGTGGTTTGATCCTGCAGATGATTTTGTGAATGCATGCATTCTACCACAGAGCCTACCCAACACAGTGGAGCCAAAAGGATGTGACTGCAAGCCAGGCATGTTGGGTGCCAAAATATCTGCTGCAAACCTGTGGAAAATGAAACCTATTATACAGTTTCACAGGTGCTTCCAGTCTATGACTTCCACTGAAACAAAACAAAACCAATAAGAAAGCCAGAAAAACTATCCAGAGAGTTCCTGCTCTTGAGTGGCCACCATCACTTCAGTCCTATATGAGAGTCAAAAAAGAGACCCTGCTCTCAATCCACAGAATACCCCACTGAGAAAAATCATGAGCAGTTCCTTGTGGCTAGAAAATCTGGGGAACCAAACATAACATATTCATATCTAGGCCACTTACTGCGACTGCTTGTTATTATTATTATTATTTACTGAGAAGCCTGAAAAGGACTGACTTGAAGCATATGTTTCTCAAAATGTAGTAACTGGATATTTTGTTTTACTTCACGGTCATTCTCAAAGTTGCAGAATGGTATCTGTTATCTGTGTTTGCAGGTCATGTTTTCAAGCTTCATCTCAGTATGTTTCTATATCAGTGTTGTAATCAACCATTAGATAAACTGGACCTGGTCAAGTTTTTAGCAAAAAAAAAAAAGAAAAATCATTTTTTACACAAGTCGTTTACGTGAAGGCTAAAGATTGAAGCTCAGAAACCTCTGGGTCCATTAGCCCTGCCTAGCACAGAGCGTGCAGATCCATGACATGTTTGAAGTCTGTGATTATGGGTTTTTGCATGAGAGCTCTGTCGGCTCTTGACTATTGTAACTTGAGCATCTCAACCTGACTGCCATTTATTCTTCTGTTAAATGCTAAAATGTTTCATCTGTTATGTTTGAACATATATGTAACTTTACAGTCCTTCTTTCTTCTTTGTCTTCTTCTTTATTTATTTATTTTTAATGTATAACTCCTGTTCTTTAATTGGTTCAAATAAACATCTTTCCCACAGGTCTCACTAGATTGTTATTTACTCCGTATGTAGTTCTCATTTAGTACATTTCTAAAATTAAAAACAGAAGAAATAATGTCTGAACTGATTGTAATCTCAAATAATCTGAACTGGCAATCATCTCAAATGTAATTATTCAAATCTGCTGTTCATATCCCACTCGTCTGGTACAAGGCTCTCCTTGTTAGACAGGCACTTATAGATATATTGTATTCTCACAAACCAGTAACAGGAAATATCAAACTTTTTTTTTTGTTTGTTTGTTTGCTTATTTTCTGCTGATTTCAGCTGATCCCTAGGGCTTCTCTCTTTCATGGTAGCATAGAGTTTTTTTCTTTTTATTAAACTTTCATTGTTTTCAGTGATAGGAATGCTGACATTACTATTATTTTTTGTTGTTGTTGTTGCTCTCCAAGACTAGAATGCACATCTAGCCTTCAATGATACTGTATTTATCTGTTGAAATATATTTTTTGTCTTTAGAAAAAGTGATGCTATAGTTGAACTAGAAAACAGGGTCCTTTCAGAGTAATTTCTAGATGTCATTCAGTAGCCTGCAATCACTCTCTCTGAAATGAATATCTCCAACTGCATACTAGTCCACTATCCATTGCCTAAAGTGTGGGACTCAGAAATCAAGTTCTGGCAGAGGGTTAAAGAAGACATGCTGCTATGGACATTGGTAGCCTTCACTTCATAGATCCTGACACAGTAGTCTCTACCAACCCTCTTGTTTCCAAAGGGTATTGAGAATACCAACTGTTTTTACTCCTGCCTCTTTTAAAGTCATATAATATGGATTGTTTGTTTACACAGAACAGTGAGGGAGAATAAAGATATGCAGGTTCTCAAAGAAAGAAAAATAGTCAGTAAAGTGCGCAGTTTTTGGCCCTTTATTTAGTCATCTGCCACTCAGGGAAGGCAAGGTTGTTAAGTAGTGTCAAGGGATTCATTTTCAGTGGGATTTCTTTTGTCTTTGTGGTTCTTCAACTTGCACTGACATTCCATCACTGTCAGTAGGGTGAGATATATAAGACTGCCTGGCAGTAATCTCTCTTAGATGAAAGACCCCATGGTAACTTTTAAAATGTCAGCGTTGTTAGTCCATGTCTCAGTGGATGATAACATTTTAAGTAATGTCAAAAGTGATTGCCACAACCCTTCCTCACCACTAAAGGCAAGTCTGGCATGGTTTCCTTCCATTGGAATGTTCTTCGCACACCAAAGGTGGGAGGGAGGAGGGGTTCTGCAGACAGCACAGAAATGTGTTCCTGGTGAAGAAAATAGAGAGCAAGAAAAGAATTTAGCCTGAATCACTGCTCATTTCCTGGCCAGCTCCTGGGGCAATGCTCACACATGCTACCCTTTATTTAAGGGAGACTTCAGCAATACGTGTTAGCCCAGTATTCAGAATGCTAAGATCACAGCCAAAAGTAGTATGAGATAATGACAGGTATCGCACACAGCTTGTGGTTTCATAGTATCCAAATGCTGCCAGACTAGTTGGATTATGGGCAGTTTTAAGTTAATAAAACCAATTTGTTTAAAAAGAAATTACCCATTTGGCTCTTGTTGATCATCCAGTTGGTCTTATTTTTCCAAGAAGCAGAATACATCTGCATCCAATTAGTATATTAGTAGAAGTGCCTCTGCACTGCTGCATTACCATTCCTGTGCATGACTTGAAAAAAATATGCAGGATATAACCTTTTCTCTCATTCTGTTGCAAATCAGGGGAGGCTTTAATGGAGCCCCAGAACCCAGGGGGTGAAGGGAGAAGAAGGGAAAGAGTGAGGCGGTAAATATCATCAGTATTAAATGTAGTTCCTCAAGCTCAATGAGTGTTTTTTATGTTAAAGGTAAATCCTACATTTTGTTTATGGCATGTCAAAGTAAAAAGAAAATCTCTGTTTATTTTAACAGAAGTTTAAGTTTCTCATGATTGTAAATAGAGCACCATTATTACAAAGCAAAATCCATTAGGGGCTCTGTTGCTTGCATCTGTCTTCTCTTAGTTCTCCCCAATCAGAGGGTAATCAGAGACATACAAGTATCAATTAAAGTTATAATTAATACATTTCAACCAATATAATACACTACTTTGCAGTATTTTGGCAGTTGGTATTTAACCCTCATATTTATTGTGCATGTCCCCTCTCTCATTCCAAATGCCATCGCCCGCCTGTGAGCAGTCATTGTGACTGTTCAGGGTTGAAGATGACAAAGATGTAATGAAGGTAGCCTCCTTCAGAATGTGGCATAGAGGGATTACATCTTTCAGAGGCTCAAATTGAGATTTGTTTTGGGCAAAGGATCATGCTGCTCAGTTCAAATTTTGAATAAAGCATCTATCAGACTTCTTCACTCTCAGTGGTTGTGGAAGGGCATGTTTTACCAGAAGTAAAAAACACTGGGCAGATGCCCTGGATGTCTGAGACCTCAAGAATTGTGGAGGTTAAGACAGTTAAATAGTATGACACTCTTACTGTGTAGTCGGGATGTGTATATAAAAGCATCAGGAGGTCCTGTTGTTTCTGACAAGAGCCAGTGTTGCACTCTGGGAGCAGATCAGATACTTACACATAAGTGTTTTGTGCCATTTTAAATACTGCATGGTATCCAGGAGATGTCATTTCACATTAGAACAGTCCCTTGTTATTTTTACTGTGTATCATTTAGCTTTGGTAAAGAATGATGCTGCTGGTATGGTTACTACCACAGCACAGCTAGGTCTTATCTTGGGGGCTAAAAGTGGCTGTCATGCTTAACATACTCCATGTTGCTCATTCAGATGTTATTGCTGTTACCAGAAAATAATTACTTTCATGAACTCCAGAAAGGAGGAATATAAGAGCATCTTACCCCAGCTGATGAACCCCAGAAAGAACAGATTTACCAAGACAAATAGCAGCAAAAAGCAGCAGAAATAAAGAGCAAGTACTTTTGGATGGAGACAAACCTGAAGATGGTGATCTTCTCTTGACTACAGACAGGGTAACAAGAACAGATTTAGGCTAAAAAAATAAACTTTTAGGTAGATGACGATGTGCTGGAATGCTCCCACCGAATGAGCATCACTGTGCTTTAAATAAGAAATATTGGAAATGCAACAGTGTTTTAGGATCATTTCTTCCCTTGTTGACTTAAAAAGAAAATGATGTCAATGCTATAGCTTTAACAAACACTGGCACAAGGTGGTTGAAGCAGCTGTGTTTTGCAGAAGCTCATGTTTTCCAGGGCTGAACATCTGCAAAGCCATTGCTGAAGGATGCAGATCTCTCTCAAGATGTTCACTCCCGATTGGTTATTGACAAAGAGTGCATTAAAGAGAAATTAAACTGAAATTTTGATCCATTTGAATTGTTTGAAATTGAAAGCCAACTGTTATCCTTTATTACTTCTAGTTTTCATAACTGACTTTGGTGGACAAGGATGTTTAAAATCTTTTATAGTTACTTTCTTTTCCTTCTTTTAGTCCCCACTCATATTCCCATGGAAGAAGGGCCCAAAATTAGAACAAGTCTTCCTGTTCTGTGCATGCCACTTGACATGAACTAAATTGTGCAAAGTAGCTTATGTTTAATTTCATAATAAAATTGTGTTAAGTATTCAGTCATGCATGCCAGAGCCTATTAAATGTAGTGGTTTAGAATCATAGAGTAATTTTAGTTGAAAGATACCCTAAAAGGTCATCTAGTCCCACTTCTCTGCAAAGAACAGAAACACTACAGCTAGATCAGATTGCTCAGAGCCTCATCCAGCCTGACCTTGAGTGTCCCTAGGGAGGGGGCATCAACTACCTATCTGGGAGACCTGTACCAATGCCTCACCACCATTACTGTAACAAACTTTCTCTACATCCAGTCCAAATCTCTGCTCTTTTAGTTTGAAATAATTTCCCCTTCTATCACAATAGACTCTGATAATGAACCTGTCCCCTTGCTTACAGTCCGTTTTAGAAACTGGAAGGCCACTCAGGTCTCACTGGAGGCTTCTCCTCTCCAGGCTGAACAGCCCCAGATTCCTCAGCCTGTCCTTGTAGGAGAGGTGTTTCATCCCTTGGATCATTTCTGTGTCTCCCCTCTGATTGCAATACAACAGGTCCATGTTTCTCTTGTACTGATACCTCCACATCTGGACACAATACTCCAGGTGAGATCTCACCAGTGCAGAGTAGAGGGGCAGTATCCCCTCCCTCAGCCTGCTGGCCTCACTTCTTCGGATGCAACAGTTGCAGTAAGTTTGTTTCTTCCTAAATTAAGACAGTGTAGGAAGACTGAATATAATGGAAGTAAACTAGTACTTGTGACCCACTCTAGGTATTTCCACAGTAATCCATCTAATGTATGCCCTGGTGTTCATCTAATGAATACTAAACTTGCAGATACCCATTAAGTAAGATGAAAAGAACATTGAAAATGAAAAGCCAGTGAAGGAACATTTCAACTGCTAATTAAAAATAGCACCTGCCTCAATCAGNTTTTTTTTATGTATTTACTTTTTTGTTAAGTTTTTCAGCAGTCCCTAGAAGATATGGGATAAAAAGAATGCAAACATCTTTAGTATCTCTCTGTGTATTTCTGCCTCACTTTCCAGCAACTAAAGTAGAAATAGTGCAGAAGTACTGTCAGTTCGTATCTGCAGCCTTGTAGTACAGGAGTGGGATGCTTCCATCAAATTCCATGATTATCTCCTGAATCTAGAGAAAATCTGTCCTGGTTTCATTAATAAGATACACACTACAAAAATAAATAGATAAATAAATAGGAAATTAACTGTCTGAATTTTATTTTATTCTACAAAACTTTATTATACGGTCTTCCTTCATAATCACAGGAGACTGCATTGCATTTTTAAAGCCTGTCTGACAGGACTTTAATAGAAAAAATGTTGTTTGTACCTCTACATTTAAAATTTAATATCATAAAATTATGCCATATTTTTTTCTGTCATATTTTACCTACCTTCAGAGGAATCTGTCTAATGAGAAAGAATGTTTTTAATTAGTTCTAATAGTGCTTGGAATTTGTGTGTAGTTTTATTAATAGTATATGGAGATGGTATTGAAATTCCCTGGGCACAAAAGTAAAATTAGTAAGTACAAACCAGAGGTTAAAAATAAGTAAAAAATGCCTATGTAGAATACCTATTTGTTTTCTACTAGCATCAGTAATTCTTCAAGTATGAATGCTTTCCTATTAGTTGAACCACCTGAAAAATGCATGAAATTAAAGAGCAAGCTAACTTANGCAGTAAGTTTGTTTCTTCCTAAATTAAGACAGTGTAGGAAGACTGAATATAATGGAAGTAAACTAGTACTTGTGACCCACTCTAGGTATTTCCACAGTAATCCATCTAATGTATGCCCTGGTGTTCATCTAATGAATACTAAACTTGCAGATACCCATTAAGTAAGATGAAAAGAACATTGAAAATGAAAAGCCAGTGAAGGAACATTTCAACTGCTAATTAAAAATAGCACCTGCCTCAATCAGCAGTTATTTATTTTTTTATTTATTTATAATTATTTAGATGGGACAAATAGATGGAGAAAGAACAAAAGGAGAAATTTACCAGGACTTAAATGCAGTTTTTCACTCAGTTGTTACTGGAAGAGAATGAGTATTTGGCACATGCATCTCATTTGTGCCTATACACATCTTGCCCAGCGTGTACAATGTCCTGGGGAGGGAGAAGGATAAGATGGCAGTGAGCCACAGCACAGAATCGCACCAGGTGTTGTTACAACATTATACATCCTCCTCTAAAGATAACTGCTTTTTCCAGTCCTAGGAAGGGTCAAATAGCTGCCAGAAGGTCTGACTAATCTATTTTGGGGATAAGAACCTTGGTAGGGTGGTGGTACCTTCTCTACCCATTCAGAAAAGAACAAATTGTATTAGGCAGTACTAAGATTACTGGAAGGTCCTCTGCACTACTGAGATTTCAGCTGTAAGCTTTCCTTTGAGGCATGATGAAAAAGGCAATTTTCCAAAGTTTAGTGTGCCTTTGTTAAGNAAATAAATAGATAAATAAATAGGAAATTAACTGTCTGAATTTTATTTTATTCTACAAAACTTTATTATACGGTCTTCCTTCATAATCACAGGAGACTGCATTGCATTTTTAAAGCCTGTCTGACAGGACTTTAATAGAAAAAATGTTGTTTGTACCTCTACATTTAAAATTTAATATCATAAAATTATGCCATATTTTTTTCTGTCATATTTTACCTACCTTCAGAGGAATCTGTCTAATGAGAAAGAATGTTTTTAATTAGTTCTAATAGTGCTTGGAATTTGTGTGTAGTTTTATTAATAGTATATGGAGATGGTATTGAAATTCCCTGGGCACAAAAGTAAAATTAGTAAGTACAAACCAGAGGTTAAAAATAAGTAAAAAATGCCTATGTAGAATACCTATTTGTTTTCTACTAGCATCAGTAATTCTTCAAGTATGAATGCTTTCCTATTAGTTGAACCACCTGAAAAATGCATGAAATTAAAGAGCAAGCTAACTTATTGATTTTTTTTCCCAGTGGTCCTCTGAGGGAAAAAATGTTATGATAACCCAACGTTGACCAAAACACATACCCTTACTTGAAAAAAAAAGAAAAAAGAAAAAAAAAAAAGTCAAATGCAGGCTTTCACAATGTGTAAGAAAGGAAGGTCTATTTGACCTGGTCAAATGCCTTCTAGATATCTAAGAAGCAGATCAGTGAATTTAACTACATCAGTGTGGACAAGTGGAGTTCATTATATTTTGCTTTCATCACTATCAAGAAAGTTTCACCCTTTAATAAAAACACTGTGATCTCATTTTATTATTTCCAGGAGCTACTTTTTTTTTTTTTCTTTTTTTTCCAATAGGGAGAGACAGCGAGTTTTTCTTTTTTTTTTTCCTGTGGCCAAATTTAGGGACAGAATTCGAAATCTGCTTTTAAGTGAAAATTTTGTCTAACAAGCCTAACTACATAAAATGTTTATAATGTTCATAATTTCTGGGCTACCTGACTGTTCTCTAGAAGAAAATAATCATTATTTGGCTGTTTTATTTCTGCCTACAGATGCACTGAACACTGGAGAGTTATTACAGTCTGAAGATCCTTAAGAAGTATACTCCATGTAACATGACTTGAGGACTATTATCATTTCTAATCATGCAGGATATTGTTCAAAATCTGGACCTTGATGATAAGTAAGTTCTTAAAAATTACAAAGAAACTTATGAAAATGAAAGATCACTATTTTCTTTCTTGGTGACTTCTGTATCTGATGGTAGACCATCCTCATGTATCGTCCATACTGTTCTTCTCTTTAGCAGAGTGACCACAGTAAGCGTGGTAGTTTTTTTTTATTATTGTTGCCTTTATTATCAACAAGGATTTAGAATCCTAGACTCCTCAGCAAGTGCAAGCACCAGGATAATTTACGATTACTTACATACCTTAAATTCACTATAGTGCAGCACGAAATAGAGCTGAAATTTCCACTAAATCTTCACTAACAATCTAGCATTTACATTTTTTTTTTTTCAGTAATTAAAAGATGTCGCTGAAAATTGCCATTGCTATAAGAATGGGCTGAGCATCTCAGATGAGTCTTTTAAACACTGTGCCTGGGGAAGCCAGTCCCATCTTTTTAAGCCAGTGCTGTGTATGGGATAGGGTTGCTCACTTACAAGAGCTGTGAAACCAAACAGAAACCAGAACATTTCACTGTCACTCAGCATTACTCAGGAGTTTCATGGTTTGATTTTAATGATAAGATGGTTACAGTTATAAAAATCCCAAGAAAAGTCTAAATCTGTTAGTCCAGCTTCTTGACTATTACAGAGTACCCCATCTGGGAAAGTGGACAGCTTAGTGCTGATGACTTTCCTTTTCTCAGGGAAAGTTTCTCCTTTGAATACTTTGTATTGATTTTTCATCCTGCAGTCCCAAGAGAGGATGTTATTTCAGTGCTTATACATTTGTACCAATTTCATACTATTCAATTGAAAAATAGCTACTATTTCCTATACCAGTAGTTAAAAACCAGTTCCTCATTCAAACTACCCAGTGCTTTCTGATTTGCTGTTATCAGCTATTGTTGATTTGCTTTTGGTTTCATAGGAAGCCCTTGCTTCTTTAGCTGCCATGTGTCAGCATTAGGATCTGATCCTATCAAATTTAGGAAGTTTAGTGTTGGATTTGGGAGAGTACTTAAGTCCTCACCTAACTTTAAGCTCATTAGTTCTAAGAACTGAAGTGCTTAGGAAGAAATACAGTACACTGTAGTCAACTCCAGGAGCTCAGTATGATGCACTAACTAAAAGAGCCCTCAAACAGTGTCAGATTTCTGTTCTGGATTTTGGACAAGATGTGACATCCCTGTTTCCCTTATTTTTAATGAGAGTATATACAATATAAAAATATTTATGTGATGTATGTATTACTTAGATTTGTAATTAAATCAATAATGTATTGAATTAGTACTTTGTTTTATTGAGCAGAAGAAAATCTGATTAAAAGTATTTATCTTTGAGACTAAAATGTTAGTGTGATCTGCTTCTTACATTTTTTGTTTATTGTCTATTATTGATAAAACATAGTAGTTCCATACAAAACTTAGGATTATCTGCAGATGATAAATAATATTATAGTTATGGATAATAATTAGAACTGACATTTTGCCGTTCAAGCTGGCAGCAGAAATTTGAACTGTAGTTATTATCACTGAGGAATTTAGCAGCAAGGAATGGATATGTCCACTTGTAAATACTTGAGGCCATCAAATACTTCAGTCAATCTTGAAGCACATACCAAATCTTGAAACATTATCATCTTTTCGCATTGCAGTCAAAGTCACAATTGAAGTTGATATCATTCTACTTGAGAAGGAGATGAAAAATGATTCATTTAGTTTTATTTAGTGAGATCTACTTTTCAGGAATCTATTTAAAAGAGAAGTGGACATCTGAAATATGTCCTTCTACACCCTTGTTGCTGTAGTTACTGTAGATTGAATTACAGTTCCAATCTAATCAAAACACTCACAGCATCTGTAATACTTTGATACCTGTTGTAATTCTAGCACTGAACAAAGTTACTGTGGAATTATTGGATTTTTGGTAGGAATATTAAAAATAAATCTGTTCTTTCACATGTGACCATGATATTAAATAATGAATGTGTGTAAAAGTGGCTGACCATAATATCACTATGCTATATGCAAGGGATGGGAAAATAATCCTTTCTAGGTATAAAGTGTTTGTCAACTAATTCTGAGTTTGATAGGCAGCAGAAGTGAGGACAAGACTCCAGTCCAGAAGGAGAAGTATAGAACATTTCTGCTTATGACCACAAGTGTTGATAAGGTGGAGAAAACAGCACTGTGTAGCACAGGAGGTGCACACTTGGCTCAGTTTCGTGTAAGAAAGAAAAGCATTAAGACAGTGTCAACAGAAGGAAGAAAATGAACTCCATTTATTATTTCAGATGTTGATGTTGGGTCACTCTCCCGCATTGTATACTGTGTTATTTTCTTCCTCTTTGATCTTGATTCAGCTTCTATTAAAGATAACAGAAACCAATGAAAACTGGATCAGGCTCTGGTGAATAGTAGGATGTTATTAGCACTAAATTTCCTCCTTCATCATTTGTATACTGAGTGCTTCCACGTTGCTTTGTAATTTGAGGGTTCTCGTCTGTTAATTTGTTCCCCAGATGCTGTTTCAGGATGTTATTGCTGTTGCATGAAGTCTGTCATTTTAGAGATGCTCAGACTTCATTCTGGCATCTGAGGAGCTGGAGGAGCCTCTGGACGGCATGGAGGTTCACAGAGAGAGTCTGAGGGCAGAGAGTGGTTTATGGGCAAGCTGGAGGCAGTCAAAGGATGTGTTTTTGTGGATGGAAAAAAAGCTGGATGGAACTGAGGAGATGGTCCTTCGCAAATAGCTCTGTCAAAACGCAGAGCCATGGCTATTGATAGTACTCTAATTTTGATACTGTCGCAAACTTAGATATAGCAGCGCTAGTTTTGTATCAGAGGAATTGCTTAGTAAAAGAGAAGTAAGAAGCAGTGGTAAATGAATCCTTTCACAAAACAATGAACAGAATAAATAAGCCTATATTATCTCTGAATTATCTCAGACTTCCTGGGATCTCAATAAGCTGTGTTAAATCACTGTTTGAAAATTGTTCTGCTATAGAAGCATCAGGTAAAATGGATCCCATGAAACTATAACATGACTTAAAAGATAAAAAGCTCACAGATGTCTAAAATATGCTACATCAAAAGCAAAGCTCACTCTTTCAGCAATAGGATAACTTTTCTGAGCATTGGATTGAGCAATAAACTTCAGCATTTCCCCCTTTTTTTATATGTTAAAGCTGCCTGACTATCTTTAAAATCTGTTTTAAAACTTCACTTTCAGCAATAGAGTAATGTATTTTCTCTAGAGAAGACATGGCACTTAAAAAAGAAATGAAAGCAGTTAAAAATAGACAGCATTTATAATTTCCACTCTTGGTCATTCACATTAAATTGTATGTATATTTATCAGAATCAATTAAATGAAGGCATGCCTTCCTTCTAACACAAGAGAGAATTAGGTAATACATTAAAAGTAGATAACCTTGTTTGCCTCCTACTCAACCTTTCTTCATCATTCTTAATAGAAAACTTCTAGCTATTGATTAGTTCATTTTAAATGCTACTAAGGTAAATGCCATGCTGCTTTGAACTGATGAAAGTATTGAACAAAGAAGAATCATAGTAATTGTGGCATGTTGAGGAATGCAGATCACAGGAACTATATAAAAAAAAAATGCTGAATGTAACCTTTCCTTTTATGTAAAATCTCAGAGAGGAAAGAAAACGCATGTTAGGGCGGCCAGATAAATTTAACTTAACTGAAGGCAGATCCCTCTCATCTCCTTCCTTCTGCTCTTGTTGCAGGGACTGCTACTCAGTTCTAAATCAATACATTTTCTCAGGCAACATGATTCCATCATAAATCATCATTTGCACAATGTGTTTCTGCTAATAAATCTACAGCTAGGAGGGATAAAATGGAAACTGGTTAACAAAAAACTGTGCTGTTAAACTGGGGCAGAAGCAGTATAGAACACAAAGTGATTATTGACAGGTAGACCTACAATATGCTCTTTATCTATGTCAACTTTGTGAAATTAAATGAACTTTCTGCTGTAAATAGCAGAATGAACTTTCTGTCTGCAAAGTTCAAGCTGACGCTCAAGACTGAAAATGCTGAACCCAAACTGTTCATGAAAAGATGAGGTTTAGTGTATATAATTTCATTGCAAACCTGGCCAACTGCATCACGAGCAGATTTTCAACAGCTTCTCATAGCAAGGCAAAATTTGACACAAATACATATTCTGTGGCTTGGATTTAAACCTAAGGAACTTATTACCCAATAGACTAAAAATTTCCTTTTAAACCTCAAGTGCATACTCAAGATAATCGGTTATAAAGCTAAAAACACCAAGCTGGGTAAAATAAAGGTTAGGCTGATGATAATGTTGACTACTGATAGTCCACAGAATCTGAAAGTTTAAGGGCTATACAGTTCTATCCTCAGCAGAAACAATGCTTTTAAATCTTGCTATGAACTGACAAATTTCTCCACAACCCCAGAATTAGGAATCTGGGTTAAAATTTTTAGATCCTAATCTAAGAGTAAGCTTTCTAAACTAGAAGTGAGAATCATATTCCAGTTTTTTAATGACAACTGAACTCCAAATTGCTGACAAATAGACATAGAAATCTGTGCCATCGTGCAGGATGCCTTGAAAGCCCAGAAAATAGGAAGTAGGTACAAGTGCTTACATTACACTAACTTTTCTTTTTGCCTTTGAAAACCTGCTTTGTGGGCTTGTGCGTGTCGCAAACAACTTTGCTCCGTGCCTTCTCTCCGCATTAAATTCTCCTTTTGGCGCCTTTCCTCCCGCCTATAAAACTAAAACAACAAATCCGTGAAGCACGAAGAGGGTGACATCCAACTAACTCCCCCCTTGGCCAACAGTTACAGCAAGGAAATCTAAAAGAGAAAAAAAAACCTCCCACCCGACTCCCCACCCCCTTACTTACCTTACTTACACACTTTACTTCTTCCAGAAATGAAAGTGGATTTATGTCAACCACATACTCTGAAACAGAAAACATAGCTTCTAAATGAATTAGTCAATTTTCCAACAGGTTCAGCACCTTTCAAACCTCAATTAGTAGAGGTATTTCGTTTACATATCTGAATAAAGATTCAGAATATCGTGTTTTATTTAAATCTTGGAAAACGTTTTCTATCACGATCTTTTAGACTGTTCATTAAAAAGAAGGGTACATTATAAAGAGGATATTGCTTAAGAAAAGACCAAATTCTGGCAAATTTACCCATGTAGGGAAATGGTGCTGTACAAGTAAACAGAATACATTCAGTTTTCTTCATTAAGATTTCTACAGTAGTCAGTGAGCAGAGCTCCTAGATTTGTTTGTGTTAATGTATCTATTCAACACATTTCTTTTTTTTCGTTCTAATGTTAGGAAAATGTTCATACTTTTGTACCGACTGTCACTGTGTCTGCTTGAAAAATCCCTGTGTGGAAGGCATTCCCTACAAGATTACATTCACCACAAACACTTTCTTTTTCCTTATTCAGAAACCGAAAAACAGAAGTCCAGGCCTCAGCCAAATATTGTCTTCACTCGACGAATTTGTTAATCACCTCTCACATCTTGTTGATTCAGTGTCAATCAAAGGTAATACTGCTGCTCACATACTTGAGGCTGAATTGTAGCTTTAAGCATATGCATAAGTGCTTTTTTGGACAGACGCCAGGGCTTCTTGGGACCTTGCCATGTCAGGCCCCTGGTGAATACATTTTTCTCACGTGAGCTATATTTTCAGGCTCAGACTTGCATCTTTCAGCTCACTGACAGCTAAATGTCTCAGGGCATAGGTGAGAGGGGACTCCCTATGCTGAGCACCCTTGACTTTGTCTCATGCTCAGTGCTGTGACGGGACGTACAGATATTTCAGTATTCAGAGGGCAGTGAGATGGGAGAATCTACCCTCAAGGGAATACAACTGGCTATGCTACTGCCAAGTATCTTACACATGAAAAAGAAAATGTGTTTGAGCACCTGGAGGAAGAAACCAAGCATGGAAATATCAAAATGAAGAAAATGTTTCAAAGTGTATGTTGATGACAAATTTAAATATTGTCTGAGTAATAAGATTTACTAAGCTAATTTTGGGTTAAATTTTATCTTTTTACTATGTCTATTTAGGCAATAAATTAAGAATTTGCTTATTCTCTACAACCTATGAGTTTACCTTGTGCTTTCTAAGTATTTTTGAGATCTAGCAACCTTGCCAGATTGCTTCCGCACACAACGTGTGGTGAGGATTAGGATGTCATGGCTTCCAAGAGCTCATTGTACATGTGGTACACAGTTGCCAGCAAGTCTGATATGCTCGAGTTGATCTACACATTTTTCTGAGAGAAATTCAGAATGCAGTGGCTTGATTCAGTGCCATGCCCAAACGTTTAGTCATGTCAGGTATCCCCAGCCACCAGCCCTATATATTTAAGGAACTGAAATATGGGCAGTGATGTGTAAATCTGTATAAATAATGGAAGAAACAATTAGATCTCAGGTTTCAGATCTAGCCCCTGTGGAGAAGGGACTTTGTGCTTCAGCTAAAATATTCTTTCTTGTATATTACAGAAACATGGTGGGAC
>VXAB01012571.1:0-10545 GCA_013399175.1 Odontophorus gujanensis | reverse complement strand
AAAAGAGAGAGAGAGAAAGAAAGTAATTTAGTTTGGATGTGTGGTAATTGGCAAAAGGCAAAAGGGAGAGTCAATTATCTCAGATTATTAACACAGACATGGTACATCTGGTAGTGACTGAATGTTTGTCCAGAAATACCTATCAGATAAATCATTACAATCAACTGTTGGCAGATGTGGATCTTTCGCCCTATGATTAGTTTGCTCTGATGTGCAGGATTTTATAAAGTCATTCAGTTCAATTATTGTTTTATCTTGTTTGATTCTGTTTTGTTTTTAAAAATGTCTTGGACATAACACATTGAAAACTTTCTAGAAAAATTAGGCATCTGTAAGTATTTATTTAAGATTTCCCAATGGTCTTTTCTTAATCTCTGATAATATTACGGATGAGGGCTGCACTGAAAAAATACCTCCTATTTTATTATGTTGGCCCATGATAACAGAGGTGGATGTTAGTGGTACAGCAGTTAAGGCTTAACTTGCTAACCAATATTCCATTACATTTTGGTGGTGGTATATGGCAGTAGAGGAGGAGTCTGACAAAATAGTATCAGACATAGAAGTGATCATGAAGCAAAGACATGTAATTTAATTCCACCATAATAAGGATAATAAGAAAGCTTTTTATAAATATGTCAGCAGAAGAAGAAAGAATAGGGAAAATGTGGGTCCCTTATTAAATGAGAGGGGTGTTCTGGTAACAGAGGATGCAGAGAAGGCAGATACTGAATGCCTTCTTTGCTTCTGTCTTCACTGTGTGAACTTACCCTCAGGACTCCTGGATCCGGGGGGTAAGTGAGAGGGTCTGGAGAATGGAAAAGTCCCCTTTGGTGAGGGAAGAGGTGGTCTGAGAGCATCTAAGCAACATCAATGTACGCATATCCATGGGCCCTATGGGATGCATCCACGTGTGCTGAGGGAGTTGGCAGAGGTGATTGTTGAGTCACTCTCTATCATTTTTGAGAGGTCTTGGAGAATGGGAGAGGTGCCTGAAGACAGGAGGATAGCCAGTTATTCTGATCTTCAAAAAGGGCAAGAAGGAGGATTCAGGAAACTACAGGCCAGTCAGCCTCACATCTATAAATATCTTAAGAGTGGGAGTCAAAGGGATGAGGCTGGACTCTTCTCTGCAGTGTGTGGTGGGAGGACAAGCGGAAATGGACACAAACCGAGGCATAGGAAGTTCTACACAAATGTGAATGGGAACTTTTTCACAGTGAGAGTGTCAGAGCACTGGCACAGGCTGCACAGATTTTGTGGAGTCTCCATCTTTGGAGATGTTCAAGACCCGCCTGGATGCCTACCTGTGCAACCTGGTCTAGGGTGCTGCTTTGGTAGGGGGTTTGACTAGATGGTCTCTAGAGGTCCCTTCCAGCCCATACTGTTCTGTGATTCTGTGATTCCAGTTTCTTAGGGTTTCCTCCATTTAATTTGGGCCTTAGTTAAGAGGAAAAGCAGGTATTTTTGGAGAATCATATTGTCAGAACAACTAATGAGGCATTCCAAATCATTGACTTTTTCATGATCATATATACAGAATTCCTTGGCTTCTTCTTATTTTTTTTTTTAATAGAGCAGACTAAGCAAAAGCCAAAATTTAAAAATCTATCAGAAAATTATTATTAATATTTAACAAAAATTTGATTCACATCACAGCAAACTTTTGGAATCCACATTTTCTCTTCTCTCATTTGGAGGACAGATGGAACTATTTCAGTTGGACCTGTGCTGAACAAGTATTTAAAGAAAATTAAATAGATAGTCTAACTTCTTCAAGTTGTGTTAATAATGGAGATTCTTAAGTGTTGCAGTAAAACAGTATGTATGTAGATCAGAATTTCCTTAACTACTTTGTTTAATGTTCTGTGTTTTACACCGTGGGGGCAAAAGTTTAGTTTTCTGTTTTAGCTGCAGTTTCTATAGAATGAAAATCAGAAGACACATTTAAGGTGCATTAATTTTTCTCCATAATTGTTCAGTAATAGTCAGATTCCTGTCTATCCCCGTACATTTGCTGCATTTCTACCATGTTTCAATTTTTATTATACCTGATAAGATTAATTAAATCATAAAATATATGTTTAAAACATGTGAGCTAGTGTGTACTTTGAAGGGTCCTCTCTGTTGATACTAAAGAAAAATCATATAATTATGATTGTTATGCTAAATTCTGCTTATGTTACATGAAGCACACTAATAATATTTTTCATTGTAACTACTTATTTTTCCTACCTCTCACAAAAATAAGTATGGTTGTATGGTCCATAATACAATGACTATAACTACTATAGTCTCATGAAGCACAACAGTTCATAATTGTGCAAGACACACTCATTTTCATTCTTGAAATATTCTGAGATAAAAAGTTTTAAGTCCTGATAACCTCAGGACTACTACTGTAAGTTGCAATTGTTCTCCTCCCCTTCTCCATCACCTAAAAAAATAAAGTTGCTGACAAATACATTCAGTTCCCAAGTGAAATGTCACAAGAAACTAGAACCACAAAATTTTTAAAATACTATAGAGGGTGATGTGGTATAATTCAGTCATTTTAATGACATTTTCATAGGCTAAATTAATGCGTGCATAGATTAACATGTACACTTTCACTCGTTTCTTCAGTTAATTGTTTTGAATTCTCTATTACACTCTAATAAAATTCCTTGTATGTAATTTCATTTATTCTTCATTTCATGGAGTCAAAGGCTCATAGAATGACTTGAGTTGGAAGGGACCTTAAAGATCATCTACTTCCAACCACGATATCATGAAAAGAGACACACTTTCCCTCAGACAAAGTGAAATGAAGTCCCATCCAATTTCACCTTGAGCACATGCAATGATAGTTTTATTTTCAGGCTTTCTGGTCAAACTATTCCAGTGTCTCATGACTTATAATAAAGAATGTCTTCCTAAAATTTAATCTTCCTTCTTTTCCTTTAAAACCATTGTTCTATCAGTGCATACTCTCTCCATCTTTCTTGTAGGTCCTTTAAGTACTGGAAAGTCACAATAGGGTCTCCCCAGAGCTTTTCTCTCTCTAGGATGAACGATCCCTCAGGCCCTCTTCACAAGATCAGTTTTTCAACCTTCCTCTGGGCCTACTCTAACTAACCTATGTCTCTCTTTTGATGGAGGCATCAAACACGGATGAAGTACTCCACGTTTATGTTATACATATTGGCATATACATTTCTATAAACATACATATTATGTTCGCAAAAAAGTTTTGAAAGAACTGGCAACATAGAATTTTTCACTCAGTGGGGTTGTAGCTCTGTGGCTCCCTAGTAAGTCAATTAGCAATCTTAATTAAATGTCTTAATAGAGATCTAGAATCCTAACTTTTAGAACAAATTTAAAAAATCTTGACTATTTGCCTAAGAAAATTCTGAAATGCTAAGTCAGTTAAATATACACCAGGATCTTCTTGTCCTACTTAGTCAGTAAATACTCAGTGAATGTATGTAGCTAGATATTTTCCAAGAAATAATAAGCATGTTGTAGTACAATTGCTAGACTAGGTTTTGTAAAGAAGCTGCCGTCATGCCCTATAGTGAAAACCCTTCAAGCCTTTGGTGGTATTTTTTATCCTGTTATGTATTCCTCAGCCAGGTAAAATCCTAACTATTCAGAGTTCAATTACAATGCACTGAGAAGAAATCAATAGGCTAGATTTTTCCATTTTTCTTATACTTCATAATATCTTACATTTAACTAGGCATAGTACTTGTAAATTAAATTAGCAGTACACATAAATATTTCATAGAAAAAAATGTTTTGTTTTGATTTGGTTTCATTTCTTCTTTTAATACCATTGTGCTTAACTTCATAAACAGTGTTTTACTGCAAAACTGCATATCTGCATTAGCCACAGATCACATAGCTCCAATCTGTTTTCCAAATCAGTGAGGACAGAGGACAATTTTTTGCTTGCCTCTATTCAGCTATAATTTCTTAGAAATCTTTGTTGGTTTGACACGCATTATTTTTTTTCAAGGAATACATAAATTATTTCATTAAAGCATAATCTAAAACACAGCTTTAAGTAAGTTGTGTTTCTGAATGTCTAAGACATTCTTTCTGAATGTCTGGCTGTTAAGAATGTTTAATAATGAATGAACGACCAAGGATCTATCTTACTATGGCAGAAGAGAAGCAAAAAGTTAACAAGTGCTTTGAAAATTACGAATTCATGTTATATTATAGAGGTTTTTATTAATGTCTGTATATAATGTCCTTCCAGAAATGCACCTCGTTTTTGTCTTTCCCTTTTTCTATTTAAGCTTATATCTGTCTGCAAAACAACGTCAGTTATTCAGCTACTCAAAATTAAGCAGTCACACAAAGCAGCTGTGCTTTTGCTTTGTTTGCCTCTCCTCCATCAATCAGAAAAGATGTGGATCTGAATGTACTTCAGGTGTCCAAAGCACTACAAATAGGCTCATTTCTACTCCTGTTTGGATCCTCAAGTAGGCTGTTGAAATAGTGTGCCTGAGAGATAATCAAGGGAGAGAAAAAGACAGAGTGGTAAATATGTAAATGCAGGAACCAGCGTCATATATTTTATTTTTTTGTGTGTGTATGCGTGTGCTCCATGCCTCTTCAGCTTTCCCTTTGACAGGAGTGGTAGAAATTAAAACTTGCGGGGACAAGGGTCTTCTTTTGCCTTTTTTTACTTTAGTTAGGCTTCCATAGTGAATGCCTTTTTCTGCTACATTTCTTATGGTGCTGAGAGTACAGTTCCTAAACACTGCTAATGTTTAGAAACAAGAACAAGGACTTTAGTTATTTGATGTGCTGATATAAATATAGCTAAAAGTGGTTACAGGTATCATAACCTAAGGATATGAGAGCAGCAAGGACTGTAAGGCGTAGTAAAGTTCTTTGTGGAACCATTGATGAATCAGGGAAGAAAGAGAAGATTTTATATTGTGCATTCCTGACAAGACTTGGCTGACCTTTCCTATTACAGTAGCGTTGAGGGCACTCTAATCTCTCTGTTGCACAGTGGTTAACTGCTTATAGCCTCCTTCTGCTATCACCTCTCTCTATTCCACAGGTGTTAGCTATTCTTTTCTCTCAAGTGGTCAAATGATTATCATAATTAGATTATTATCATAGCAGTAGTAACTGGCATTTAGTTTGAATTGTATTGCTTCTTGTTAGGCTTGATGGAAGGATTCTAAATACGTGCATAAATATAAATGCATATGTGTATGTGTTGTTAAAGTCTATCATCTGGAAACAGACAGTGGCTTAGAAAGACAGGCTTAATTCCAGTACTTCATGTTTGCACACTGTCTTTTTATCCATCCATCTATCTGTCTGGTCTTCTATCTGTAAAGATAGTGTGTAATATCTTTTGACATGCATGCGCTTTATGATGTTGTTACTGGAGGATTTGTAAGTGTTTTAATGTACTCTTTTTTTTTTTATTTATTATTTTTTTCAACTGTCAGAAGAATTGTAGATCAGATATTAGGAAAAGATACCTCCACAAGAGGGTGATCAGGCACTGAAACAGGCTTCCAAGTGCCATGATCATGACACCAAGCCTGCCAGAGTTCAAGGAGCATTTTGGCAAGGTTCTCAGGCATAGAGTTTGAATTTTTAGTGGTCCTGTGTGGAACCAGCTGTTTGACACAGTGATCCTTTTGGATCCCTACCAGCACAGAATATTTTATGATTCTACGAAAGCAGTTACTTTTGATTCTTCATATTGTAAATTTTCTTCCTTGAATTCTCCAGCTATAGAAGCAGCACTGGAAATTTTCTGTTACAATTGAATTAAGATTGTGTATTATGTATCACTGTGTACTGAAGTATGGCATATCAGCATAGGGGAGTTTTCTGGAAAATATTGCTAAAATGGCACTACAGGACATAAGAGGCATAAATGATCCATTACTCACATAAACTGAGAATTTATATGATATTTTGAAAATACATTCCATTCTTTTCATATGCCTCATATGAACGATATAATGTATGCATACTATGTTGCAAGATAATCATACATAAGGTCATGCTCCTGTAAAAAAATGAAATAAGATAGAGAGGAATTGTTCTGTTTCATCTCATTACAAAACAACTTCTATGAAACCGCTTCTTATCATATGAGAAAACAAAGCATAGAAAACATAAGAATTAAAACCATTCCAGACAGGTATGCTTCAATATGTGTAAAGATGGCCTTTTTCCAGAGCAAAAAAATTGAGAGCATGGCAATATAACATTTGAGAGTATGATGAGAATTATCCCAGAACCGTTTTCAGAGAGAGCTCTGAAGCAATCTTTGCTTTTCGCCTGAGCTAATTAGATGGACTGACAGGTAAACCTGATAGCCTGATTGAACCCAGGGTGTTCAGAGTTCAAATGAATGTCCTCAAAATTTCCCTGCATGTACTCTATCTCAGTATTCATAGACCACTGTTGAGTGGTTAAAAGCAAAAAAACAAACAAAATAAAACAAAACAAAACACCAAAACAAATAAACCAAAAACAACAAAAGACCTCTCAGGCATGATCATGATTAGTACTCACATTGCTTAACTGATGTCAATCTGGGTGTTATTGCACCTGGATATCACTATCTTGTTATGGTCCGTGCTTGCTACAAAAGAGGCATTTTCATACGTAATAGAATCATTATGTTGGAAAAGAACTTCGAGATCATTAAGTCCAACCATCAACCTGAACTACTGAGTTCCATGACCAAATCATGTCCCTTTGTGACTCTGCGGGTAGTATAGACACAGTCATGTCAGGTCAGCACCCATAGCTGCAGTTTGACATACAAACACAGACCTAATATTACATCAAACACTTTGAATGGAAGTGCAAGACATGGAATATGGAAACTGTAATGCAAAGTTTCAGCAAATCTAGGTCCTAATAATTTTGTGTCACCATGATCAGTTTCTGTGGCTTGGCTTCTCCATAATGTTTTCTGGATAAATTTTTTTTAACATCATAGTCAGACATCATTATGAAATTAAAAAAAAAAAGGGGGGGTGGGCAGTGAAGCACAGATTCTGAAATATATGTAAAATTAGTTTAAAATCAATTACTGCAAAATATGTTTCACAAGCTAGACAAGTATCTTTAATCTGGAATATACACCACTGGTTTTTGGTTATGTAACACTTTCAATATTATGATAATGCATTTTAACTAAACAACTTAGATTTATTTTGAGATACAAAGATTTCTGTCAGGGAAGGAGTGAGTATCCCAATAGGAGAGGTTTTTCTAGATTGATATGGCTTTGACAATGTCTAAAGTCATTTCTAAACTGTTCAAAAAATCGACTTCTAGAAACTTTACAGAGAAGATATTTGAGTTAAATTAAAAAAAAAAAAAAAAAGAAAGCACCAACAACAGAATATAATATATGTTACATGTTTCCCTCTCTACTGATCCAGAGGAAATGGGTTGTAAGAGACCTCAGCTGAAAGTCATGGATTTTTCTTTTAAGGTTTTAACATAGGAAGTCTCTAGTTTGATCCTCATGAGTTATCCCAGCCTAAGGCTGTCATGAAGGCACATTTATAAAGCTGTAAAAACAATGCACAGAAAAATTCAGTGTGAAGTACAAACAAGTCAATCAATATTGTTTTAGAGAAAAAGATGATTGTAATAAGTCATAAAGAATTAATATTAACTTATAACTCTGTGGGAGTAAAACAGAGAAATCACACCTGGGGCCATGACCCTCTGGCTACATAATTTATTTTAAGATCTGTTTTACTTCCTTATTTATTTATTTATTTATTTATAGCAAAATATAATAACCTATTTCTCACAGAAGACAATTTCAGATTATTTTAGTGAAAAAGGCTGATGGGTTTTAACTCCTCAGTTTCAGTTTGTAGATGGTAATACAGTGTTGTTTTTTGTTTGTTTGTTTTCCTGTTCCTCTCAAGTATTCCATCATTTACTGGCTTACCAAGAGTCCATACAGACTGCTAGTTAGATTTATATACATTCTGAAGCTACATATTTAGAAGTAATTTTTATCTGTTTCTGTCTTCTTCTTGTGGATAATTTCCCTTTCAAAAAATGTTTTTATACCTACAACAGCGTACTGTTTCACAGTACACCTCTGCTATTTGCAGGTGCACAGAGTTAAATTGCTGTTCACAGCCATGGCAGTGATTGGAATTTTACTGTGCCACCTGTTTGAAATCTTTCTTTGAAGACTGGAGGAAAAATGTGCCATCATCATAGGTTATTTACTTCTGGTCAAATGAGCACCATTAAGATACAGAACAGAAGCTGACAAAACACCTAGCATCAATTCTTTCAACAACTGAAGCTAATTAGACAAATCTTAGAAGTGAGCCTAGAGATTCTCGCAGAGAGTATCTGGTTGTTTATCACTGAACAATTCTCTGTGAGAAACCCTTGTACTTGATATTAAAGTAATGCTTCATAAGATCTACTTTATGGACAACAAATAACAGGAGTGTCTTTTAGTTATGCTGTATGCTGTTCCAAGGAAGATGGTGTTTATTAAAAGAATTATTTGGAGAGATGTAGGAGCTATATTGAGTACTGCAGTTTTTGGATAGTAATTGGCTGCTACTGCTTGTCCCATAGTGTTCTATTCTCTGCTCTTTGACTGCCATTCAAGAAAGTGGCTTTGTTATACTCAGTCTTTTACTCCAAATTTGAAGCCAACGATTAATAGGTTATAATTTTATGAAATTAAAGAAATTGAAACATTAAGAATAAAAAATAGCAAGGGATTTCACTGTATCAATCTGAATTTTTATATAAGGAAAAATATATCTTAAGCATTTCTAAAAATCACTATTTTTTCATATTTTGTGGTAAAACATTTGGTAAAAAAGATGGATAACATTGAGTTTGAGGCTAAATTTCTGTATTTTCCTCTGCAGTAAGCAACTTTAACACTCTGAGCAATCTGTCCTGCAATCGATATGCAACAGGAAGTCTATAGACAAAAGTAATAATAGTAAACAATTAATGTGTACACAAAATATCCAGAACAAAGTTGCACAGGCAATTTGAAACTCATCATTTCTTATGCAAAATTATTAATTCTTATTGTTTTGTGCCATCTATTGTGGTTTCTAGGAAAGTCTAGGGCTAAAATTTCTGTAAAATCCACTGTAGAAAACAACAAAAGGAAACTTCTGGCTTCTCTTTGTCTTTATTAAATAATCTCATTATTTAGAGCCACCTTGGAACAATTTTTTTATTTCTTGAGTAAAAGATAAATGCTTGCTTCTGTGGATTAATCCTGAATGATACATCTATTTATGCATTCTATTGCTATTATTAGCTTCAGCGTCTCTCCCCTTGTTATATTTGCTGCTGATTGTGGAAGGAGACAGTAAGCATTCATTTACTAATTGTCTCTTATTAGTAGCCAATCCCATTAGGAAAGGAAAACATAAGCGTTTCACATCCTCAGTTTGTTCATTTTCATTTCCTCGTCATTAACACATTGCCCTTGTCAATCAAGAAGTCTTCCATACAGAGTTAAAAACAGAAAACTCCAACAGAGACTTTTTTTTTGCTCTGTGTAAAACTCTGCACATTGTTTTATGTGCCCCTGTTAATAAAATGTTTGGAAAAGAAAGTGCCCTGCTTATTAAGAATATAGAGAATTCATAAATATTAGAGTTCTCCTTTGAAACTGCAGCGGCTTGAAAATTTTGAACTGTTTTGAGTTCAAAATAAGATACCCTTTTTCTATAAATAGTGGATAAATGTGTACATTCTTTTAGGAATTATATATTTAAGATCTTAAAATCTACATATTTTAGTCCAAAAGTAATTCCTTCTATTTACTTCCAGGGAAACTATAACAGATAAAAAGAACACAGTAACACTACTTAAGAGAGTAAATTCTCAACTACAAAACACAATTTTTCAACAGAGTCATTAGCTATGCATTTTTGTCAGAAATAAACAAAAGTTTGATTGCTGCGCTCTGCAGTATTCTGCACCAGCAGAGGTGACTCACTGTTTCACCATTAGTATGACAGTGTCTTTTCCTAGGAAAATGTCCACAGAGATCATCTTTCTTCATCCTAAACACAAGGAAGTCAGAAAGTGAGAAATCAAATTCAGGCTATGCAGTGAATGTGGAAACAGAGTCCACCCAAGAGTGGCTCCATTGTTCTCCAAGGTCTTCAAACTGGTATGGGACCTGCTGTTATCATGTTGCAAGTGAGCTAATGTCATGATGTAGTGATCACAGTTGATAGTTCTAGATTTTAGGAGATCAGGAAGGATCACTCCTTTCCTTTAGCTGACCCACTGAAAGGCTGTGCTGCCATTCAGTGAGACATGGACAGGCCAAAAGGAACCAGATGAGGTTGAACAAGCGCATAGAGTCTTGAAAATAAGGAGGAATAACTGCATGCACCAGCACAGGCTGGGGGATGACCTGCTGGAGAGGAACTCTGAGGAGAGTGATCTGGGTGTCCTGGTGGATGACAGGTTGGCCATGTGTGCTCTGCTGGCCGGAAAGACCAATGACATCCTGTGTGCATTAAAAAGAGT